>SJYX01014247.1:354681-379556 GCA_006410675.1 Oreotragus oreotragus
ATTCATGGGGTCGCAAAGAGTCGGACACGACTGAGCGACTGAACTGAACTGATCTATAGGAAATGATATTAAAGGGAGATTTTAATATCATTCTGTCCAAGGCACCATCACTAGGTTACTTGGCCAGATTGGAATCTTCACCTTACAAACTATCCTGGTGGGGAAAGAATCTGTGGTCTTGGGCCTTGACAAAGAATATGACTGGCACATAGCCCTCATGTGAATGTAAGGACAAGGACCGTGGGCCACAGGTAAGCTGACCGCCTCTCCAGCCACATCTACATATGAGGCTCTCCATTTTGGCCTGGAGGCACTTGGCCCCTTTCACGCCTGATATATCTTGTGGGTTGTTGGGTTTTTCTTCCTGATGGACTTGTGTCCTGGCGTCAGCATCTTTATGTCTTATCAAGAAGGGAGAAAAGCAAAAAGCAAACTTAAATATTAAGTGGCAGAGAAGGGGGCCTGTGTTGGGACCCCATGACAGCCCCTCTCTCTGAGCATTCAGAGTGGAAGCAATCTGTCTAGAGCACCTCTAGGTGCTCAGACACGGTGAGCCAAGCTTTCAGCGATCTAACAAAGACTGCATCCCCCCGTTGGCTTTCGTCAATGATGGAAATCCGTGTTCCACCTCACTCTGCCGGCAACATAGAAAATGTCTCTTACCCAGGGGGTTTCTGGCCCCAATAACTGGCTCAGTGCTTGTCCACCCCTCTGTTCCATGACACAGAAAAGCTAGTACAGGTCTGGGAATGAGCTAGTAACAACTCAAGCAGGTTGGTCCTCTGGAACCTCTTGAGAGCTTTCTGAGCCACAACGTCTTTTTGAAGGCCAGCAGCACCTTCCCGCGGGCCAGACAGGGTTGTTTCCTGGTGCCCAGGGCTTGCTCTCTGCATTTACATACCCCTGGAGAATGTCACACATTTCCAAGTTTACATGTGATTCCTGCTGTCACTCATGGTTATTGCCCTTCTAAAGCTTCTCCTCATTCTCACCCACTGACATGTCACACGAGGAGGCAGAAAGTGTGTAGGCATGGCCGTCATTACCAACACCCTTCTCATCCAAGCAGCTGACTGGGGAAAGCGCCATATTGAACAAGGCAGCTAGTAGATTCAATTATCTCAGCTGGGAGGAGTCCAGCGTCCTGTGGCGCATCGGGCCTTGTTCTCAGACCAGCAGTGTCCATCTCTCTGGGGACACACGCTCGAAGGACAGAATTCCAAGGTTTTCTTCAGATCTACTGAATGAGAGTCTACATCTTAACAAGATACAAATTTTAACAAGATTTGCAGGTGCATGCATGTTTGAGAGGCACTGTTCTGTGACAGTGATTCTTGACCCTGACTATAAATTAAAATAACTGAGAAGTTTTGAAAAATACCCATGCTAAGTCCCCATCTCCATGGATCGATTTAATTGGTCTGGGGTGGGCTTGGGATTTACTATTCTTAAAATTCCCCTAGTGATTTCATAAATCTATAGTCACACTTGAGTACGACTACTAGAGAGACACCTGCATATGACCTGGGTCCTAACGGATACTTCTTGATCACCTGGTGGCTGGCTGGTGATCCCCAGCGAGGGTAGCTCAGGATTTCAGTAGCAGAGATTCCAATTAATTTTAGCCTCAGTTAGCCTGACCTCCCGTTTCACTCTGTAAGTTCTTTAGGAACTACACTGCTGCTGTTGCTGCTAAGTCGCTTCAGTCGTGTCCGACTCTATGCGACTCCATAGATGGCAGCCCACCAGGCTCCCCTGCCCCTGGGATTCTCCAGGCAAGAACACTGGAGTGGGTTGCCATTTCCTTCTCCAGTGCATGAAACTGAAAAGTGAAAGTGAAGTCGCTCAGTCAGGTCCGACTCTTAGCCACCCCATGGACTGCAGCCCACCAGGCTTCTCCGTCCATGGGATTTTCCAGGCAAGAGTACTGGAGTGGGGTGCCATTGCCTTCTCCTACACTACCTCTGTCAATTTGCGTTCTGTTAGGTGGTTGCTCTCACTCCAGTATTCTTGCCTGGAGAATCCCAGGGACAGAGGAGCCTAGTCGGCTGCTGTCTATGGGGTCACACACAGTCAGACACGACTGAAGAGACTTAGCAGCAGCAGGTGGTTGCTACTTTTAATCACCTTCAGCTGGGGAAAACTGATAATGTGTGCATGCCATTGAAGGAGATGATTGGAATATCCACACAGAAAAGACGGTTACTGATTTTTCCTTGGTGAGAACGAAATTATTACAGCAATAGTGATAATGTAATTATTACAGCAGTAGTGACTAACCCTGTGTGCCAGACCCTGTTCTTGGCAGTTGACACTTCCTAAGTCATTTCTGATCCTCCAGAATCCCATGAGGAGGGAACTAAAATTGTCTCCATGATGCATAAGAGAAAACCAGAATGCGAGGACATGGAGTGCCTTGCCCAGGGTCACAGATCTGTAAGTGGTGAGCCCAAGGGAGGAGCCCAGGCAATTAGGCACAGAAGTTTCCTCCTAACCACTGCCTCCCACCACATCATCAAAGCACTCCTCTCAAATTCTGTTCTCATCCAAGGAAACTCAGGCTATGGGAAAGGACAGAAAGCAGAGTTAGCCCTCAGTTCAGAAGGAGGAGCTGGCTACCTACATGTTTCCATACATTCAGAACAGAAGGCTTGGAGAGGGACTCAGAGATAGGAGGTGTTATTCAAGCCTGGCCAGGGTAAAACTCTGTTCACATGTGCACAGCAGCAACTGCCCTTCATACAGGTCATCTCCTCTCTGAGGACCTGAATGCATTAATGCAGATAGGTGAGCAAGAGTCAAGGCAGGGCCTGGCTCACAGAGACCCTTGTGAGCCTTCTGAAGACTCAGACTTTCATCTGTCAATTGAGGAAGACGTACAGAGCTTTCAGGCTTCCCTGATAGCTCTGTTGGTAAAGAACCCGCCTGCAATGCAGGAAACCCCAGTTCCATTCCTGGGTCAGGAAGATCCGCTGCAGAAGGGATAGGCTATCTACTCCAGTATTCTTGGGCTTCCCTGGTGGCTCAGCTGGTAAAGAATCTGCCTGCAATGTGGGAGACCTGGGTTTGGTCCCTGGATGGGGGAGATCCCCTGGAGAAGGGAAAGCCTACCCATTCCAGTATTCTGGCCTGGAGAATTCCGTGGACTACACAGTTGCAAAGAGTCAGGCACGAGCAGTGACTTTCACTCTCACTTTCTTTACAGGGGTTTCAGCAGAATAGGAAGTGAGAAATGTTTTCACATATTTAGGTCTGCTTAAAGTGAAAGTGAAGTCGCTCAGTCGTGTCCGACTCTTTGTGACCCCGTGGACTGTAGCCTACCAGGCTTCTCTGTCCATGGGATTTTCCAGGCAAGAATACTGGAGTGGGTTACCATTTCCTTCTCCAGGGGAACTTCCCGACCCATGGATTGAACCTGGGTCTCCCACATTGGAGGCAGGCGCTTTAACCTCTGAGCCACCAGGGAAGCACTGTAGGCAATTTAAGTGTTCACGGCTCAGTGGTAAAAAATCTGCCTACTAATGCAAGAGACTCAGGAGACGCAGTTTCAATCCCTGGGTCAGGAAGATTCCTTCGAGTAGGAAATGGCAGCCCACTCCTGTATTCTTGCCTGGAAAATCCCATGGACAGAGGAGGCTGATGGGCCACAGTCCACAGGGTCACAAACAGTCGGACATGACAGAGTGAATGAACATGCAAGCCAGTGTTCACTGCCATTGGCATTTTATGTGATCTAATTTCTCTTTTCTTATTTAACCATTTATAATTAAGATCAGTTCAGAATATAACACATCCTATTCCATTGCTACATAGAATTCATATATAATATCCATTCTATTCTTAAGGAGTTAAAAATCTGGAGAGAAGAGAGAAACACAGCCGCTGATGGTAGTGTTTATTGTTAACATGAATATTCACACATGCATGATGCAAATAAGTGACCACATGTTGACACTAACTCATTTGCTCACTGGGGCTTTCCACTTGTTAAAAGGGCTTTGTGTTGAAAACAGCAATTTCAATAATATGAATGCAGTGAAAATTGTGTTTTTTTTAAATTCAATAAAATGTTTAAAAGTCACTGTAGCCTGTCAATTTTAAAATTAATCCTATTGAACTCAATACAATTGATTTAAAAAGTTATTGTTCTCTAAGCTCTGAGTAATCACTTTTTTCTCTGCACACTTTCTGCCAAGTTTTAAATGGATTAGTTTTCTTCCTTCCTTTCTTTTTTTTTTTTTTTTAATATAGATTTTGGGAAGGCATCAAAAATCTACCCAGAACTTCAGGAAGCCAAAACTAGTTAGAATCAGAAGTCAGCACATCTGAAATGTCAACACTTTTTTTTTTCCTCTGGATAATTTCCTGTGATTTGAAATTCTGATTTTTTGAGTAATTTTTAGTATTTCATTTTTTTTCTTTTAAAATGTTTGCTTTCAAGGAGAATATTGCCTTTGAGGCTTTCTTAACCAGTTAAATTCTCCAAGAGTCAAAAATATGTGAAAAAGCCAAGTTGTATGCTTATTTCTCCAGGGTCTCAGTCTCCTCTCAAAATATACACTCTTGTACTGAACCTTCAGACTGTTGGTTTTTCTTTTTAATTTTTTTGCATACACAGGCTTATGTTTTCACACCAGTTCATAGATTGGGTGGAAGATGCCACTTCTATTTTAATAGAACAGAATGGCTCGTGGGTGTGTGGTGGGGAACTATGTGTGACTCTTGCCTTCCTTATCTACAAAATCAGAGTGGAGTTCCCGCACTTCTCCTGGGGTAGGTAACAAATCATGGATATTTCGAAACCTGACTTTTCCGTGGTTATTTTTCCAAAAGAAAATATTCTGGGAGTGGGAGCAGTAGGGGAAGCAGGGAGGAGAATGAAATCTTTCAGTTTAAAACCAACTAAGTTAGGCTTATTTTTTTGCTATGAAGAAGCAACGTGGTTCTGCCTACCTATAATTAGAAAGCTCAACTCTCTGACATACTCACATTGCCTAAAACCTCCAACGAGAATTCTGATCTCAAGTACAGGGTGTGATTTTACCTGATGAACACTTTACTGAAGTCTGAGACGCAACCTAGTGGGAGAGGGATGGTAACTCTTCAGGGAAGGGACAGCTGAGGGTGGGAGGAGCTCAGAAGGTCACTCGGACCCATTTCAGTCAAAGAAGAAATCTTGACATTGAAGAGCTTGTGAATCTCAAGTCCCCACTCAAGGGAGGGAGGGATGGTGACACTGAGCTCTTTGGATCCGAAGCTCTCTAAACAAGATGGCATTTAGCTGTAAAGTTAAATGAGGTGTTGTTTGGAGGTGCAGTGGGGGAGATAATTTGATGGGGTCTTTTGACAAAGTGGGAACTTTCCCCAGGCTTTTTCCTACTTTGGACAAAGGCATCAAACATTACTGCCTTCTGCTTTACTAGGGTATCCTTCTGTTTTCAGGAAGAGTAAAGACACATAACAAAGAAATGCTTCTGTAGGTAAAAGAGAAATGAACTGACCCCATTTCCAGTGGTTGAGCTTCTCTCCAAATAGGTAGATGCCGATGGTAACGATGTAGCTGAGAGAGAAGAAGGCTGCTAGACTCACTGGGCTGAGTTTGGTAAACAAAGGATATACCCATGTACCCGTCTCAGAGTAGATCCATAGGATCCTGCAGAAAGTGACAGATCACAATGGTTAGGACAGCAGCAGGGAGAAAGCCGTAGTCCCTTCAAGACCAATGAGATCCTGGAATCCAGGCAGAGGAAAAGAAGCCCCAGCGGACATTTTTTTTTTTAACAACTGAGGTGTTTTCTGAAGCTACAGAAGTATTTCCTGGATAACTAGGCTGTTTCATCGAGACCTTCTGTTTTATGCGCTGGGCTGGGCTATTTTACCCAATCCATTAAAATTCAACGACTGTAAAAGAATATGGGAAAACATTGTACACATCATTAGCTAAACAAAATGTATAAGAACATGGATTATTTCTTCCCCTGAGAGATACGACCTGCTGAGACATTGAACTTGCTAAGATGGTGCCCAATATGCTCACTCTCAGCCAGATAAGTGGGGTTTGCGTTTCTGTACCTAAGAGTTGAATGTGGCTTTCCATTAGCTCCCCCAAGCCCGTCGGGCTAGGAGGGGCAGAGACGGAGCACCATCACTTTAATACAATAGGCCTGGGGCTTAATTGTTGGCCTCGATTCCAGCTCGGGGAAATAGCCATGAGTAGAGTATTAAGTAGGAATGGCTGGATCTCCAGGAGGCTCAGAGTTTGCTCTTGTGAGGATAGAATACAAGTCATTTCCGTCAGCCAAGAGAAGGAAAAGAAATGCTAGGAGAGGAGCCGTGATGTCTAAGTGAAGCCTAAAAATGCAGTTTGCTGGAAACAAACTGCACCAGAAGATGCCAGAGTCTGAAATAACTCCTTAAATATGAGGAAGATGATATAGCAGCTACAGTTTATAGTCGGTTAAGAGTATAGAATGTGGAACCAGGCTGCTGTGATTTGGATCCTAGTTCTGCTTCCCACCAGCCACGCTGCCTTCACCAATTTATCAAGCTTTCCTCTCCCCCTAAGCTCTGTATAAAGTGGGGGTGCACAGGGCATACACCTTATAAGGCTATTGTAAAGATTTCCATTGTAAAGATTAAGGGTGTTAATTTAACACATGCAAATTACACACAACAGCGTCTGGCATATTGTAATCATTCTATAAGCGTTTAAAAGCTTCTCTTCTCCAAGGGATGGCACAGTGGGCATGCCTCAGCAATTTCTTTATGGTTATTCATCCCTTGTAAAACTTAGTTTTCTGAAGCCTAGCTTATGCTTCAGAAACGATGTTCAGATTTGGATATCCCAGGTTGTCATAGGAGTTCTGATGGAGGAATGAAAATTATGCACTTAATTCACCTTAATTCATTCTTGGTTGTTTCAAATACTTTGTCAAACTCTTTGTTGGAAGAGAGAAGGGCTAATATCAGGGCCAGGACTAGGGTGAGGTGAGGGAGGTGAACCTAAGTTCCCCTCTATGTATCAAAGGACACAACCAACAGAATATAAAAGGCAACTTACAGAATTGGGAAAATATTAACAAATCATGCATCTGATAAAAGATTATTATCCAGAATATGCAAATATATAAAGAACTCCTAGAACTCAACAGGAAATAAAAAATCCAATGAAAAATGGAAAAAAGGACTTGAATAGATCTTTCAATAAAGAAGATATACACATGGCCAACAAATACAGGAAAAGATACTCAGTGTCACTAATCATTAGGGAAATGTGAATTAAAACTGCAATGAGATACTACCTTCATACTCATTAGACTATCTCCTATAAAAAAAGAAAGAAAGAAAAAACATCAAGTGTTGAAGAGAATGTGCAGAAATTGGAACCCCTGGGCACTGTTGTTGGTGGGAATGTAAAATGGTATAACTGCTATCAGTATGGCAGTTCCTCAAAAAATTAAACCTAGAATTACCATATGATCCAGCAATTCCACTTCTGGGCACAGACTCAAAAGAACTGAAAGCAAAGACTCAGAGATATTTGTACTCCTATGTTCTATGAGTACCAGCATTACTCACAATAATTAAACTATGAGAGCAACCCAAGTGTCCATTTAAGGATGAACAGATAAAGCATGGTACAGGTATACACACACAATGAAATATTGTGCAACCCTTGCATGCATGTGTGCTAAATCATTTCAGTCGTGCCCGACTCTTTGTAACCCCATGGACTGTAGCCCGCCAGGCTCCTCTGTCCATGAGATTCTCCAGGCAAGAATCCTGGAGTGGGTTGCCATGCCCTCCTGCAGGGGATCTTCCCGACCTAGGGATCAAATCCACATCTCTTAAGTCTCCTGCACTGCAGGCAGATTCTTTACTGCTGAGCCACCGGGGAAGCCCTATGCCACCCTCAAAAGAAAGGAACTCCTGACATGTGCTACAACATGAACAGAACTTGAGAGTACTGGGTAAGATAAGCCAATCACAAAGGGACAGATAAATACTGTCTGATTCCACTTATGTGAAGTGCTTAGGGTCATCAAACGCATAGAGACCAAGCAGAAAGGGGCTGAGGGGTGGCGGGAATGGGGAGTTTCTGTGTAAGGAGTACAAAACTTCAGTTTGGGAAGAAAAGCGTTCTGGAAAAGGATAGTGGTGATGGCTGCACAACAGTGAGAGTGTCTTTAGTGCCACTGAACTGTGGACTTGAAATGGTAAATTTCATGCTGTGTGTGTCCCTCGTTCTGGCCCTGCTGGTGTTGCTCTGCTGCCCTGGACTTGTCTAGATGCTGCTTTCATGTCCTCAAAACAGGACTGGATTGAAAACAATAACAGTTATTAGCATTATGACTAATGCTGGCATTCTGTGACATGTGTATCCCGTGGGTGCATTCTAGAAGGACACCCATGACACTTCTTTCCTGCCTGGTTGCATCGCATGACAGGACAGAGACGGGGACAGAAAGGAACATTTTAGGGACAGAAAGCAAATACCCTCAAGTACCTAGGGCCAGGCATTTGGGGTCAGTGAGGAGCTCCAAACAGACTCCAGATGGGTTGCATTAATTCGTTTGCTTTGTTTACTTCCTAGAGTTGAACTTACGGCTTCCTAGTTTCCATGCACATTTATATAAGATAGTCTACAAATAAGGACGTTCGCCTAGAGGCCTGGAAAGTTTCTGTTTATTTACTTTTTGTTTCCTCCAGAGTAAGGTTTGTAAAGGAAAGTTCCTGAGGTAAGTTAATGAAGTCTGTGCTTTCCCAGAGAAGGTGCAGAGAAAGTTTTAAGTGTGATAACTGATGGCGGGGAAAGTAATGTAAATACAAATAGAGTGACAGGGGAGATGGCAGTCAATTTAATGCAGGGCGATCTGCAGAGAGGCTTGAGTGCAGAGATAGTCATGCTCAGGTGCTATTACCTCTTTATGGCTTGCCAGAATATATGTAGAAAGGGAAGAGAGGGAGGGAGAGACGGAAGGAGAGGGCGGAAGATGGGAGGCATGGGGGAGGGAGGGAAAGGCACTCAGCCTGTGTGCAGCTGAATCGTCCTGGTACTCCCCCTCAGTCAGTGTTAGGTCCTCCCTGGTGGTGGTGGTGGGGATGGTTTAGTTGCTCAGTCGTGTCCGACTCTTGCGACCCCATGGGCTGTAGTCCGCCAGGCTCCTCTGTCTGTGGGATTTTCCAGGCAAGAATACTTCAGTGGATTGCCATTTCCTTCTCCGGGGCCGACCCAGGAATCGAACCCAGGTCTCCTGCATTGCAGGCAGATTCTTTACCGACCAAGCTATGAGGGAAGCCCCAGGTCCTCCCTAGCTACCAATGTGATCCCACGGAATCCTATTTAGGTAATTCTGCTGGGCACTCATTTCATGATTTCAATCCAGGATCCTCCATTCCATCCACTTTCTACATGCAGCAACTCAATAATGTCTCTAAAAGAAAAATACCTGTTCCCAGCACTCCCCCTCCTCCCAGGGGATCCACATTGATTTAGGAAAATGCCCACGCTCCACCCCAAGCCTACCTGGCCCTGCCCTGTCCACCCGTCCACCCACCTGTCCTCAGGTCCGCAGCCCAACCATTACGGACCCATTTCTATTTCTTGAATGGACCAAGCTCTGCAGCTTTTGCACCCTGCTATCGCCTCTGGAACAACTCTGACCTTCACCCTTCCTAGGACACACTTCTTACTCTGTCCCTAGCTGAGTTGTCCTCACGTTTGAATTTCAGCTTAAAAGTTCATTTCTCCAGAAAAAGCTTCCTGCCCATTCTTCCCACAGTTCCCACAACCCCCATCCAATTAGGTCGCCATGCCATGCGCTTCCCCGAGCATGAATTTACCCTGGCCTCATATTTGTCTGTCTTCCTTCAGGGCTTCTGGGAGCTCTACGAGGACGGGGGTCTTATCTGATACGTGTTATCTGTTTCCCAAGTTCCTTATTTTTAAATAAGTGACTGTTGAGGTGGCACTGTGAGCACCAGCATTTCTTTCTAACTGCTGTTTGCTGTGGCTTCTACAGGCAGGCCTGGGCTGCTGACGCGTCAAGAACACCGCAGAAGTGTAAACAGTAGCCTTCCAAATAGTAGCTAATTGGCTGCTCACTTTATCAATACTTTGAAGAGGCCAGTGCTTCTGACCCTCAGTTTGGCAATGAATACTGTATATGGAGCTGTCTGCCATGTGAATCTATGTGAGTCAGGCTAGGAGGGCATAAAGTAGTAGCCAAACATTAATCTTTCATAATCTCCTCACCCTGAATCCTGTAGCATCAAATGATGATCATGAAATTTGTATTTTCTGTATCTTATCAATAGTGGAAGGTCTGTTGGGTTAGAGGTTAGTAGATAACTAAGGGTTTGGTCAGCTGCAGGCACATAATTCTCAACGTTTTAATTCTCATGTCATATCTTTTGAGACCAGCAGAATAAACAGAATGATAGGATCCTCTGGTTCCATGTTTTCGTAGACTTCATAAATAACCCTGGGAGAGGGTCACAGTTACATCTGATGCCAGAAAGCAAGCACAGTCTGCATTCACATTTTGCGAATAAATTCGACAAGTTAGCAGAAGACTTCCTGCATCGAAAATGCCCCTGAGAACTTGTTACCTGGTGACTCCTTAGCATGGAGGTGGAGCTGGTACTGACTTCGAAACTCCTGCCTCAGTTCACCTATCTGTCCAGGGTTTCTGTTTCTGGCGAAATATGAAGGCTGATAGCTTCCCGGGTGGTTCAGTCAGTAAAGAATCCGTCTGTTATGCAGGAGACCCGGGTTTGATCCCTGGGTCAGGAATATCCTCTGGAGAAGGAGATGGCAACCCATTCCAGTATTCTTGCCTAGAGAATTCCATGGACAGAGGAGCCTGGCAGGCTACAGTCCATGGGGTCACAAAGAGTCGGACACGACTGAGCTACTAAGACTTTCACTTTCCTAGCTTTAACTACAAGAGTTAAATATTTTTTTAAAATATAAAGTTGTGAAGTTCTACTAATGCCCTAAAAATAAATATCCTGCATGATTTACTTTCAAATAAATCTTAGGTGGGAAGCAAAAAGCATAAATTAAAAAAAAAAAAAAAGGAGTGAAAAGAAACTGTGAAGCTAGAGTGTTAGATAAACAGTTTACCTGGGTGGGTGTTTAAAATACCAGCATTAATGAGGGTTGTTGGGGGTGGCAGCCTCTTCATAGCATTTAAAACTGTTGTCCACCCTCGCTGGAAGGCTCCCTTCTGCCTCAAAGATTCCTCCTCCCTCAGGGCCATGGGGTTCTTGCATCTTCCTGGTTTTCTGCCATCTGGTCATTCTTGGCTCCTTCGCGGCTCCTTTGGCCCCTTAGAGGAAGGCGTTTCCTCAGCCTTTGCTGCCCATTTCTTTCCTCTTCCCTCTGTCGTCTCTTGAGAAACCTCATCCCACCACGAGGCTCCACTTTCTGCATCTCCACAGTCCCACCTCCTTGGAGACCGCCAGGTCTGCATGTCCAATTGCGAGCTCCTCTAGACAAGCAGCTCATCGTTGACTGAAGATTTAGAGTTGTCTTTAGGGCATTAGTCACTCAGCCATGACTCTTCGTGACCCCATGGACTGAATGTAGTCCACCAGTCTCCTCCATCCATGGAATTCTCCAGGCAAGAATACTAGAGTGGGTAGCCATTCCCTTCTCCAGGGGCTCTTCCTGACACAGTGATTGAACCTGGGTCTTCTGCATTGCAGGCAGATTCTTTACCGTCTGAGCCACCAGGCTGAATTCAGAGTTGCCTTGGGGATTCTAAAAATTCTGATGCCCAGGACATATCCTGAACCAATTAAACCAGAATCTTCTGGAATGGGACCCAGATATGGGCTTTTCAATGGACTTTTTAACATATATCCCAAAACTATTTATTTTCTAACTTTTCCATATCTTTTAATGGAATCACCATTTTCTCAGTTCACCAGCTGAAAATCCTGAGAATTCTCCTTGATTTTTCCTTTTCATTAGCCTGCTACACACCGATCAATCCGTAAGACCCCATTCTGTTCCACCAACAATATATCTCAGGTATGTCCTCATTCCTGAGTGTGCAGATACATCCCCTTTCAACCTCTTCTGATCTCTTATTTTGGTAACAGGCATTTTGGGCGAGCAGGAACTGAGATTTGCACGGGAAGAATGAGAAGTGTAGACACTCATTTCCACGCCTAGCCCTCCATTTCCATTCCTCTTCAATTTGCATACAGGCTGGCCTGGCCCCCAGATGTTGATAACAGGGGAAGCTGTGTGGCATCTTCCTATTTATTTTCCTATATTAATTTACATGAGGGCTAAGGAGTTCTTCTCTGGAAAAATGAAGCTAGGATTCTGACCCCAACTTTGTAGGCTGTAAAACAATGGTGCCATCTAGATGGTCCTGGACTAAGGTCACATCTCAGGAAAGGGTCATAGTGGCTCTGGGAGGGAATTTACACACTGCACTAGAAGGGGTAGAAGAGGATTGTTGGCGCATGTATAACAAAGAGGCTGGTGCTGGAAGCAGCTCAGTTCGCCCTTCTGGCAGTTTCTAATGTCTTCTCTGGGTAAGATGTCTGTGTGTGTAACTGTGCATGTGTAAATGGGTGCAGAAACTTAGAGGGTTATTACACCCGAATGAGCACAGAACAGAAGAAAAGAATCATTTCTTTCCCCATAAGAACTGCAGTTGAGCAGTGACTTTACAGATCTCTCTCCCCAGGCTGGGTTATAGCTGCACATCTGTGTGACACTTGCGCCTGGCATGGGATACCTGACGCGCTGGCAGAGACACCTGCTGCATCAGCGGATTTCTGGTCTATCAAGAGCAAGGTGTTGGTGTGCTTCAGGCCAGCTGGGGCTGCTGCAGTAGCAGCAGCATCATCCTACTTCTGCCAACAGCAGAGGCTGGTGGGCAGGGGCAGTGTGGGCCAGGACAGCGGCGGGGCGGTAAGCTGACCTTAAGGCGGGTCCCAGTGCGGGTGTTGGATCCCGGAGGTTGGGTACTGTGACTTTACAGTCTGTGAGGGACAGGAATGCTCAGGACAGTGTACACAAGGCCATGTGTGAACACTCACTGAGTTATTAAGATCCCTTGGAGATGGAGGTCTTGGAGGACTAGATCCCTTGCAGAAGGATGTTCCCAGCATCCAGATGTGGGGTGACGCTGAAATTGTGAAATATCCATGGATGAAGAATAAACCAGTGCGGCTGAGCTAGATGACTTCAGAGTCTTCTGGATGACTTTTTATTTGGATATTGCTTGATTCTTGCTTTCCATGTCTTGCCGCTTCAATCTATTATAGGTACTGTTGTCAAGATAGTTTTTTTAACGCATGACTCTCTGGCCAAGTTATAATTCTCACTCCTAATGCCACGGCAAACAAACAGCAGCAACAGGCACATCTCACATAATCTATACTTTGTCCAGCCCCCCTCCAGCCTGCCATCTGCAAGACTGTGAGTGGGCAGTTTCAGGGTCATTTCCTGTTAGTTTCTTTCACTAGTAGGTCCGACTAAAGTGAAACCATTGCTTTAACGTGATCTGTGTCCTCTTGGCTTTGCAATTGTGCTGTGTTATTCAGTTTCTCCTTTTTTTTTTTTTTGCTGCTCCAACCCAGCTAGTCCTTGAGGGCCCAGATCCAACGACACCTTTGATGAAGTCCTTCCCACATGGCCCAGCCAGATGTAACCGCTTCCTCCTTGTGTTCCTGTTGGCTCCTTGTACTTGTTATGACATTTTATCACTTACCATCTTGTGTTCTTATAATTTGTATGCATGGCTCATCTCTACTTATTAAGTACAAACCCCCTCCAGGCTGGGGCTTGGCCTTATGTAACTTTGCTTTTCCCAGCAGGACCAGTCCTGTGTTAGGGGAAATATTTGTTCAATAAAAGAGAGAATAAAAGCCAGCAGGAGGAACATTTCTGTTTTCCTGCTCTTCAGCACAGCCTCAGAGAGAGCTAGGTGAGGTGTTCCGGGGCGAGAGAAAAGGGAGGAGTGAGTGAGCCACCATATTTATAGATGACTAATGCTTTCCAAAGGAAATGAAAGATTTACAGTTATTACTACTTTGCAAAGCTTTATTTTCCCTCTTTGGGGACAACCCTCCAATTTTTCAATCTGAAAAATAACAAAAAAGCAAGTGTCACATAGGAGGCTGTCCCCATGGTCTTGGGGACTATTTTTAAGTCATTGTAATGTGGTTTCAACAGAGAAATGCTTCCCTGGGTCAGGGTTGTTGCCATTTTTTTGACTCATGTTGGTTTCCCACGCTCTCTCTGGCTCAGGACCATATTCTTTACCTCACTCCTGCTATGCGGTTTCCCTATTTGAGCATCCAAATGGACTCGCCTGACAGATGACCCTAAAATATCTCCATGGATATCCACAGTCTGTGGCGCTTGTTGATGTTCATCTGTGGCCGAGAAGGCCCGTGTGTCCCCAGAGTGTTATGTAAGGGTGGAGGCAGCTGGCAGCAGTGAATCTGCGCTCCCCTGGTGAGGGAGCAGCCAGAGTGGGGAGCTGTCAAACAGGAGGGCAGCATAGAAAGCCGGCGTGCAGGTGCCTCTGGTCCCTTCCAGCAAAAATGAGGCCTACTCTCCAGAGTGCTGATTTTGTACTTCCTTAATGATTTGTTATTGTTGTTTCATCACTAAATTGTGTCCGACTCTTTCATGACCTCGTGGACTGTAGCCCACCAGGCTCCTCTGTCCGTGGGTTTTCCCTGGCAAGAATACTGGAGCAGGTAGCTATTTCCTTCTCCAGGGGATCTTCCCGACCCAGGGGTTGAACTCCCATCTCTTGCATTGGCAGGCAGCTTGCTTACCAGTGAGCCACCTGGGAAGCCCCTCATTAATGATAAGAAAACCCAAATCCCAAATCACTTCGGCTCCCTGTCAGGGTCCTACATTCCTGCTGGTGATAGGGCTCCATCCCTTCCCTTCATTTGCCCCATTATTTCACTGTAATGTACAGTTTGAACACAGAGCCAAGAATGACTTCATGCAAGCTTCTAGACTCTAGAGATGATGATAAGATTGTTTGCATTCTTACCCTCTAGCATTTAGTAGCATATGTTTTACACAGTGTTAGTCCAGGCTTCTCTGCCATGGGATTCTCCAGGCAAGAATACTGGAGTGGGTTGCCATTCCCTTCTCCAGGGGACCTTCCAGACTCAGGGATTGAACCTGGGTGCCCCATATTGCAGGCAAATTCTTTACCATCTGAACCTCCAGGGAAGCCCCAAACAGGGAGTGAACAAATTCTTGGCCATCTGCATACGCTAAAAAGAACTGGATTTGAAAGTCCTTGATTTAAGCCTCAGCTTTGATTTTCCCCCGCCATGGGACCCTGGCCACCTCATTTAACCCGCTGAGCCTTCCACCACCCACCCTCTCTGATTCTGTTTGCAGGTCGATTGCCATCGCCATCTGTAAGCCAACATCAACTCTCCTGAGTTACTGCAAATGCCACAGACCGGCTTCCCAGTCTTGTTCCTCTTTAATTTCCACCTTTTTCAGCCAGAATCATCTTTCTAGTCATCCTTCTTCCACAAGCCACGTTATTTCACCTGTTTGAGAAAACTTTCATAGAGAAAACCCCCTCTGTTTAGAAGTCTGAACCCACTGATGTGGATTCTTCATCTAATTCCTTCCTGTCTTCCAGTTCCGCCACACCCTCAGCTCCTCCAGCCTTTCGGATATGCCCTTCCCTCTGCCTGACGCTCTTTTCCACGTTGCTGTTGACTTAACTTCTACTTCCTCTTCGAGTCTCAGCTTAGACACCGGCTCCTTTGAGAAGCCAGTCCTCGACATCCCCCAGCACCCTGTGCTCATCCCTCTGAGAGTCTCATCACCCTGTCTGACCATCATCTCTTTTCCTTCCTCTGTCTCGGGCAGTTCTTGAAGGCAGCCTGGTATCGTGTACATCTCTGTGTCTTCATACCTTTGCTCAGTGCCTGGCAGTGAGGAATAAGGGCCTTTTTGTTACACTTCCTCTCTCCAACACCCACATTCCCTGCATGTCAGAGTACACGCCCAGGCAGCTAAGAGCCAAACCCTCTTGACCACTGTGTTTCATCTTTATGGGCATCACAGTTTTCTCCAAATACCAGGTGCTCTTTGACCTCCTTGGTTTCTGAGGAGAAACAGTGAGGGTAGATATAAGGATTGATGATGAACTCCCAAGTCCTTAGGTAGAAAAAAATTAATAGACCAAAAATCCTATCTTATATACAAAGTCTAAAAGTTACCCTTGGCAAGAAAGAACACAATCAGCTGAAAGTCCACCAAAAAAAAAAAACCAGTATGGAAATTCATGTGCATAATCAACCAGCTACCATCCTGCTTCTCAACACACACAAGAGAAAAAAAATGTATATTTTATGCATATGCCTACCCTACCCCAGGTCCTAGATATTCTATAGTTAGGGATTTATTTCTTTGGTTAAGCCAGACTTGGAAAATACACAGCACATGTCCCACCACTCTCCAGTTCAGTTCAGTTCAGTCACTCAGTCGTGTCCGACTCTTTGCGACCCCATGAATCGCAACATGCCAGGCCTCCCTGTCCATCACCAACTCCTGGAGTTCACTCAGACTCATGTGCATGGAGTCAGTGATGCCATCCAGCCATCTCATCCTCTGTCGTCCCCTTCTCCTCCTGCCCCTAATCCCTCTCAGCATCAGAGTCTTTTCCAATGAGTCAACTCTTCACATGAGGTGGCCAAAGTATTGGAGTTTCAGCTTTAGCATCAGTCCTTCCAATGAACACCCAGGACTGATCTCCCTTAGAATGGACTGGTTGGATCTCCTTGCAGTCCAAGGGACTCTCAGGAGTCTTCTCCAACACCACTCTCCAGTCACATGCTATTGGCAGATGTTGCTAGATGATAGCACAAGTCTTTTAGGGCCCCAGAATCTTCCTTGACACCATGCTCCATACCTCAGCCACCAGCAGGTCCCCAATTTATGCTTTATTCTCTCAAAATGTCCTTTGTTAAAAGGCAGAGGCCCAGGCTAGTGAACAGTGTAGGTCAATGGAGAGCTGGGGTGGATTTACTGAGCGAGTGATTTCTTAGGGACAGGAGAAACCTGGAGGGACTTTGTCCTCAGGGAAAGAAGGCTGCAGAAGTGTAGGAGGAACATATCTTGCAAAAGGGCAGGGAAGGCTAGTGAGGAACCAGCACCTGAGTTCTGGGCACAAAGGTTACGGCTCTAAGACAAAGGCTGGGGAAGCAGGTGCTGCTGGAGACCAGGTCCTGTGGACCGTGTCCTCTTCCAGGCTTTTGTCTCCACCAGTGCACTTCCCCGGGTGAAACTTTCCCCCAGTGGGGGTTGGGGAGTTAGCCAGATTGGAAGATGTGAGAAGCTCAGGTGAGTCAAGGCTAGAGTGGGAACACCGTGATTTACACCCAATCTGCAGGTATTTTGCTTGGCACGCCCCTCCCAGTAGAGTCACAGCTTGGCCGTGGATGAGAAGGCTGTGGAACGAAAAGGGGGGTTTCCAGTTACCGGGTGCATGGCCAAGCACTTTCCTTTGATTACAGACACTGGGCAAAATTTCTGAGAATGAGTGTCGCCAGGCGGCTGAATGATGAAATCTAGGCCAGATCCTTGAATTATCTCCCAGGCCTCCAGCTAGGCTGTTCTGCAAGCCCTTGGGCAGTTGCCCAAATGCCCTCTCAGCGCTCGAGTGCCAGATGTTGATGCAAATAAGCCCACGGTGATCCAGGCAAGAGGGATGGACCAGACCTTGGCTGCTCAATCTGCCAAATGACTTTTCAGATGGAATATGTTTGGATGCCCTAGCTCATTCAGCCATTCAAACAGTTTAATCACAGATGGAACCAAAGATCAATGTTTTCCTAGGGAAGGTAACATGCATAGCTTTACAAAGATGAATTCTTCATGAGGGGCTGGGAGAGCTCGTGACCTGCTGTGCGTGTGCACGCCCGCATACCTGCGTATTCTCAGGCAACTGATGTTTCCATGAGTGGCAAAAGCAAGCAATAAGATTCATTTTTTCTTGTAAATTAAAAGATGGTGAAATCCCTGCTGTCCCAAGATAAAGGCATGCTTATAGAACAGTGTGCTGCTTCCGGAATATTCCTTAGAGTCTGGAATGACCAGTCCAAGTTGATTTTTCTCTCTGCCAGTCTTACCTGCTGACATAGGCGAGCCCAGCAGCGGTCAACAGAGTGAGTCCTTTCTTCCTCAGTGGGTAGCAATGTGGTCTGAGGATGACCTCGACTAGTGAGAAGGGCAGGATGAACGTGTGCTGCAGGAGGAAGGGTGAGAGCGCATCAGGTCAGGGGGCCCCGGCTGCCCCCAGTGCTCCCCCCAATTCTCTCTTTCCCTCCAGTCTCCCCTCCTACATAGACACCAGATGAAACTTTCCAGAACTTGGCTTGGCTCTGCTCCTCAGACGCCAAGGGCTTACAGTGGGTCTCTACTGCCCACCACATTGATCCGGACTCCTGTCTGGCTACCAAGGCTCTTTGTAACACGCGACCACCCTTCTTGACTTGCGTATTGCCTGCTGCTCCGCTATCCTAACACACACACATGCACGCATGCACATGCAACACTCCGTCACCAACCCAGGCTGTTTCCTTCCCTCTTTGCACTCAGCGTGCCTGCTCCCCCTTCACACCCCTGTTCATGCCTCGACAGTCTGTGTGGAGTGTGTCTCCTCGCCCCACCCCACCCGGTTCATCTCGTCCACAGCCAGCACAGTGTTGCACGCCGCTGTCTCTGAATTTCCCTCTCGCCGGTTTCGCTCCCCTAGTGCCGCTGCATTTATACCCGTTGCCTGGAGTCTGGCACTCTCGGCACGTGCTCGTTGGCTCGTGGGGGAGAGGCCGAGAAGCCATCAGCCCGTCTCTGCCCGCCGCGGGCGCCTGGCTCCGTGGGACGGTCCTGCTGACGGTGACGGTGCTGGGTAGGGGGCGGGAGAGGCTCCTCTGAAAACTCTGTCCTCTCCCCGCGCCTTCCCTGCTTCACCTCCTTCTTCATAACCATCTGTTTTCTCACGTCTTTCAAACTCTTGAACACTAGGTTTTACTGAACGGCATAATCGAGGATGAGTGGTGTTTTCTGGCACAAAGACTTCCATGTCCCACTCCGCTCTGGTTTCTGGGAACTCATCTGGGAAAGGTGACTGGAGTCTACTGGCAACGTCCTTTCATCTATTAAACGCGTTTATTCAGTTCCTCTGTGGTACTCTGTGCTTATTGGCAAATATCCCGCCGTGTTAGTATTTTACACTTTTTACGTTTACAGCGAGCATCCCTTTTCCACCCCTGCTCCCCAGTCCCCTCAGCTCTCGGGAGCCTCTTGCATCAATAGATGCATCCTCCAGCTCTATCTGAGCCCCCCTGCTGAGCCGCGGCACAGCTGTGTCAGCACCTCAACCACAAAGTGGCCGGGGCTTAGGAATGTCACAGAGCCGTGTCACATGCTCCCACGCCCGGCTGTGCCATTGTCCCTGTGACTGCCGTCCTCCGTGTCAATGGTGACCCAGTGTGGAGTGGGGTGATTTCAAGGTTCTGGGATGTCCACAGTGCCAGATGTCCAACGGCAACCTTGCCTGCGGCTGGCGACCGGCTGGAGCGTGGTTGCGTCTCCACGGGTCCCTCCCCAACCCATAGCTGCTGCCCACGCTCCCACAATGGCCACCTCAGAGCCCTAGCAATACTCTGTGACCGACACTGATGCCCCTTTCATCCTCCAGCAGGCCAGAGATGGGGCTGTCTGCCCAGTAGAGCTGCCTGCCTCTCTGCTCCGCCTTCACTCCGTCAAGAAGATCTGACTTCTGTTAGGAACCATTAACAGTCCCATTACGCTGGCCACTGATCTGACAGAGTTTATTATCCCTACCCACAGTCAGCAGCTTCTGTTCTCTTCGTTAATGATCGCTTGGAACAGAAAATTCCTGTGCTACAGTGTGGTGTCTTTGCATGGGGAGCAAATGAGTTCACAGTGATTAATGCCTTTACGACAAATAACTCAGGAATGCATGACTGGTCGCCTCTTCTAGGAGCCTGCCCTTTGCAAGTGACATTCAATTGGATTTCCAAATGAGTTCTCCCTGATGGCTTCTGGGAAGTTTACTTCAGTGATGTCATTAGTGATGGGCCATATACTGTGGCTTAATACCAGCTAAAAGGTCTGTAAAGAATCACCTTGTTTGGTCAGGGCTGAGGGGTAGGAATGTGGAGAAGAGGAAGATTGTATTCTGTGAGCTTTCTAAATATTGAGCTACTGTGAAGAGCCAGGTGTGATGCCATAAACCTCTTGGTATTCCAGGGGTACTGGCATTTCACCTCACGTTGACATAAATTACATAACCTTTGTCAGGCAGTACATATTTTTGGAAAAAAAAAAAAAACAGAAGAAAAATTTAGTAAGAGAAAAATCAAATATGCTTTCTGCTTCCAAAAAATCTAATAATTAGGCTGGGATTGACACAAATTAGAATGCTGCCAAAAATTACTGAAAACAGTGACTCATGCTGTATTTCAATTAGCAGTTTCTCAGTTTCCCTTATAAACAGTGAAGCTGACAAAAATTAATTATCTCAGAGGAGGTAAAATATTTCCTTCCAAAGTAAACAAAACATCATGGGCTGAAACAATAGTATGCGTAAACAGAGGGGATGGGAGGAAGCTATCTTTCCTCGTCAACTGAGCCATCATTTCGGTCGATTTTTATTTAAATACTTCATTCCAAGAGCGTTGGTTAAAAGGCAAGTGTTGTTCTTTTATTTCATCTTTTTCTACTAAGTTACACCTGTCCTTCTGTCCTTTGTGTGATACCTACTTCCATCTGAACATCTTGGAGAAATATAAGCATGAAAGACTGATTTAAGTATTCATATAATAATTACACTTCAGATTCCATGGTTGCAAAGTAGCCTTGCAGATAAGTACTAAAATTTGCCAGCCTATGGAGAATTCCTGTAAGGTTATATGAATGGCAACACGGAAAGTAACGAGCGCTTATTTTTACTAACTTCATTGTAGACAAATAGCTGCTCTAAATAGCTTCCCTGTGTCTGAGGCTCAAATTAAAACAGGATGCATTTGCCTGACTATTGAGAAAGACACAAGTCTTGATCACTCAGATTACCCACAGAAGCGACAAATCTCCCTCCTTTGGAAGGCTAGGATAGCCACACTCTCTTATCTCCAAGATTCTTGGGGGTCCAAGAGCACTTAATTGTTTTCAGCGAAAGAAACCCAGAGAGCCGAGACATTTTAAAAATCAGACAATAACATTTTAAAGTCAGTTCTCTGCCTCTTTCCTCTATTCATTTCCTTATGACACCAGCTCTTAGGTTGAGTTGACCAATATAAATACGCCAGCCTCCACCTTCTCAGACTGGTCATTGAGAGGCTTTTTCCTCCACGTGCTGTTCCTAGTCCTGAGCTGATGTAACATTGCCCAGTTCACATTTGCTCCAGTCTTCTCCCTCCTTCCTCTATGTTCAGCGACACTTGGATCTGAGAATTAGTTCCTTCTATCGGCTCTCCCCAAACAGGTTCCTTCTCTCGAGTCTCTAAGATCATGTCTTTGGTTTGTTTATCATACTAATGGATAGACATTTAAAATGAAGTTTTAGTGCACCAGTAAGATTTTACTTCTGGATACATACACAAGAATATTTTTGCTTACTGTATATTAAATATATTATTTTAAAAATGTGTTTCAAAACGGAAGCCTTCACAAAATCTCCTCAGGGCAAACACTTGGTCAAAACATCAATTAAAACGTAAACATAAATAAAACAATAGACATGAAAATGGAGGCAAAACAAATCTTAATAGAAAACCATTGTACCCGGGCTTGTTATTACAATGGCAGATCATGTTCCTTAAACTTGAAAACTACACACGGTGAAACACACACAGTAAATGGTTGCTTTGTCAATCTTAGTAAGGCAATCTCTGGCTTTGATAATATCCATTTGCCAGCTAGAAAACTTGACGTCACTCTTCACCAGCTTCTCTCACTGCAGTTTCTGCCTCTAAATCCCACAGTTTGGGACAGGGGTGATGGTCTTTCTGGGAATATTTTGTATCCAAAGCAGAGACCATCTGTATTCTCTGTGGCTCTTATGTTACTAAAGGTGCAGTTTTGCTGCACAGATGGTAATCTAGGTATGTAGACTTAGGTTATATTACTTATTTATCTGAGGGACTTTTTTTCACTCTTCCACCAGGAGTCTTTTCCATCTCAAGGACAAGAGTTTATGAAAGATAACTGGATTTGTAAAAATTCCCTTTTTTACTTTCTAGGAACTCAAGGGCACAGATTAGGCACCACTGTAATTAAAAAGTCAATGCTTGGGTATGAGGGACTGGGAAGATAAGCCACCTGCAGAAAGAGCTAAATGCTTCTTTTTTATCTTCAGAGTCGACCTAGGTGGGCTGACACAGCCCAGTTGGGTAAAAATTCAGAGAACAGAAGTTAAAAAACAATAGTTTTACTTATTGCAGAAGAGTAGTAATGTTTGCAGTTTACTCTGATTGGGGACAACGGAGGATGAGATGGTTGGATGGCATCACTGACACAATGGACGTGGGTTTGGGTGGACTCTGGGAGTTGGTGATGGACAGGGAGGCCTGGTGTGCTGCGGTTCATGGGGTCGCAAAGAGTTGGACACGACTGCACTGAACTGCACCAAAAATAAGATGAGTTGGTGGATAGATAGATACATAGATTCATGACAAAGCAAATACAGTAAACTATTAATAGTAGGACCTAACGGGCAGGTTGCAACTGTTCTCTATAAAATTCTTTCAGCTGTACTTTATGTTTAAAAAATATTTGTAATAAAATGTTGGGAGCGATGTGAATAGTCTTACTGATCTGGAAAGCGAATTGAATGCTCCATTGGGCTGAGGAAGAAAAGCATGCCATTATTTATGAACTTGTATGTGACTTGAGCAGGTGGTTAAATGATAACTTTCTGAATCTTTTATGGTTAAAAGATAACTTTCTGAATCTTCTGAACTTTCTAAGTGATTTTTTACTTACTACACTATTGTCCTTTGGGTTAATAAGTAGTTTAGCCTACATTTCAAAGCAGCATTCTTTTATTAATAGGAAGCTAGTTGGCTCTGATGGTGTCCTGCCTGGTGAAGAAGTGCTTATTTAGAGTCTATCCAGTTAAGGATGAGACAAAAGAAAGATCTGGGCTCTTGGGACCCTGCGGTCAGGAATATGCCTGCCTCTTCCCGTTCTCCTCCTCTCTGTCCCTGCCTCTCCAAAGCACCCAAACCCCTTCCTCCAAGCTGACTCTTTGCAGCAATAATAACACCCCAGACACTAGCTGTAATCAGTGACTCATTTCTTTTCTTTCTCAATCCAAGCTCGATTCACTTTCCCCCTCAGATGCTTCCCATGGCCGCCTATTCCTTTTATCTTCCCCAGTATCACCTCACTCACTTTCTCCTATTTTGGTACATACTCAACATTGCAATTAGACCAAGCCTCTTAAGGCAAGTTTTGTGTTACTTCTGTGGCTCCCTGTTGCCTCAGTCCACTGTCCACTCCTCTGACCTCATCTGTCTCTCGCATTTCCCACGGTATCTCCACAGGCTTCCACTCAACCCCAGCTCCTCATTACTGTGTTCCATTCTGTTTCCTTCTCTAGAACTCCTCCCTCTTCTCATCGACCTAACTTTTTTCTCAATTCCTCCCTCTCAATCAGACCCACACACCTCTGAGATGCCTCCCAACCAAAAGCACACACATTTACACGAGAAGATGTGAACGGTCACGAGGACCCAGGAGAAGGCTGAAACGGGGACTCGCCTGCCAGAGGTCTGCTGGACTGCTGTGGTCGAGATTCAGACTTAGCAGTTCCATTCCAGAGCCAGAATGAAAAGAGAGAGAACGTATACAGTTCCTTGTCTAGGGGAAATTAAGCCTTTCCACTAGTAATTAGGCCTCAAAGAACTTTTTTCTGTTGCATTTTTATTATGAAGAGAAACTAAAGAGCCTCTTGATGAAGATGAAAGAAGAGAGTGAAAAAGCTGGCTTAAAGCTCAACATTCAGAAAACTAAGATCATGGCATCTTCATGTCATCACTTCATGGCAAATAGGTGGGGAAACAATGGAAACAGTGACAGACCTTATTTTCTTGGGCTCCAAAATCAGTGCAGTTGGTGACTGCAGACATGAAATTATAAGACGCTTGCTCCTTGGAAGAAAAACTGTGAGAAACCTAGACAACATATTAAAAAGTAGAGACATTACTTTGCCACTAGACAAAGGTCTGTCTAGTCAAAGCTGTGGTTTTCCAGTAGTCATGTATGGATGTGAGAATTATATCATAAAGAAAGCTGAGCACTGAAGAACTGATGTCTTTGAACTGTGGTGTTGGAGAAGACTCTTGAGTCCCTTGGACCGCAAGGAAATCAAATCAGTCAATCCTAAAGGAAATCAGTCCTCGATATAGATTGGAAGGACTGATGTTGAAGCTGATGAGAAGAACTGACTCATTTGAAAAGACCCTGATGCTGGGAAAGATTGAAGGCAGGAGAAGGGGACGACAGAGGATGAGATGGTTGGATGGCATCACCGACGCGATGGACATGAGTTTGGGCAAGCTCTGGGAGTTGGTGATGGACAAGGAAGCCTGGCGTGCTGTAGTCCATGGGGTCGCAAAGAGCTGGACACAACTGAGCGACTGAAGTGACTGACTGAAGTTATAGCTCACCGGTCTCCCCAGTGTCCCCACAGCAGAACATTTCAGAGACCTCAGTACCCTAAAATGATACAATCTGGAAGCAAGATTATAAAACATACTTTGAAGGGGATTTTGCCAGTAAGGGGATAACACTGTACGATTACCTAGGCTTCTGAGGATCAGAG
>SJYX01014247.1:381511-430174 GCA_006410675.1 Oreotragus oreotragus
CAAGGAAATCAAATCAGTCAATCCTAAAGGAAATCAGCCCTCGATATAGATTGGAAGGACTGATGTTGAAGCTGATGAGAAGAACTGACTCATTTGAAAAGACCCTGATGCTGGGAAAGATTGAAGGCAGGAGAAGGGGATGACAGAGGATGAGATGGTTGGATGGCATCACCGACGCGATGGACATGAGTTTGGGCAAGCTCTGGGAGTTGGTGATGGACAAGGAAGCCTGGTGTGCTGTAGTCCATGGGGTCGCAAAGAGCTGGACACGACTGAGCGACTGAAGTGACTGACTGAAGTTTAGCTCACCGGTCTCCCCAGTGTCCCCACAGCAGAACATTTCAGAGACCTCAGTACCCTAAAATGATACAATCTGGAAGCAAGATTATAAAACATACTTTGAAGGGGATTTTGCCAGTAAGGGGATAACACTGTACGATTACCTAGGCTTCTGAGGATCAGAGAGATAAAGGGACTCCAGAAATAACATCTGTGCCACAAGTGCCTTTGTTGGCTTTCACTCTGTGAGTCAGACAACAGCCAGTGTTTCTTGCTCTGTTTAGACCCTAGAGTGTAGGTATGATGCCACAGAGATCTAAAGGCTTGCAGGAATTAAGAGTCAGTGGCGGTGCTGACATTCTTTTATTGCAAATAAGCAGCCTTACCACAGAAACCATCCTGCCTCTCAGAGCTGAGGACCCAGCCCTTTCTGCCACCTCTGGGACCCAAGTCACAGGCGTGTCACACCCCTGACACATCCTGCTTCTGCATGAGATGCGGACTCTCCCCTGCTCTTCCTGCATCTCTTTTGGTTTACATTAGGCTCTTCTGTGCTTAATCATATTCAGTTTTCATTTTTTACACTGTTAATTTCATGTATTTTTCTTCTATTCTCAATTGGATTATAAACAATTTAAGTTCAAAGCTCTCATCTCCTATTTTTTTTCAGGACTCCCTTTCACCCTCTGATCAATACATACTTTTTGACTGATTTTCTTCATTGGAACCTGTGTGTTACAAAGAAGAATTAAATTCCTAATATGGCCTGCAAAGCTCCCCGGGGTCCGGTTAGATTATAAACAATTTAAGGTCAAAGCTCTCATCTCCTATTTTTTTTCAGGACTCCCTTTCACCCTCTGATCAATACATACTTTTTGACTGATTTTCTTCATTGGAACCTGTGTGTTACAAAGAAGAATTAAATTCCTAATATGGCCTGCAAAGCTCCCCGGGGTCCGGTTGCCTGCCCCATCTGACTTCCTTGCCCTGCGCCACCCCTGTCCTACGACCTTCACCCGGCCCTTACCCCTCAACTACACTGCCCCCCACCCATGGTCCCCGTTCTCACCCCTGGTACATTACACACATTTATGTCTCTCCTTCCTCAGCCCCCTCCACCTTCTCCCCTTGTAGGGCTCAGGGTAGATATCATGGCCTCCAGGGCAGAACAGAACCTTTAGCAGTCACCCTTCCTTGGCAGGGCTGGATCACCCCTCTGCTCACCTGCATCACAGCATCACACTATCTCATTAGCCCAATTCTAGCCAGACCTTCCAGAGATGGAAACAGCTCGAGGCTGAGGGCTGTCTCCAGGTGACCTCCAGTATCTAACATGGGGCTTAACCTCTCTGGCCACTGAATACCTGTGGCATTAATGCCTGAATCAGTGAAACAGCAGAGTGGGACAGAAGAGAAAGAAGGGTTCTTCTGCATAGCCTGGGAAGATGGTCAGTGTTCCGGAGCGAGAGGACAACAGCCACAGGCTAGACGCAGCTGGCCTTGGCAGCCTCAGATCAGGCTGTGCCCATGGTTAGCGGGGCCACAGAGTCAACCCCACTTCAGACTGGCCACCTTTACCCTCTGTCATGGCTATAGTGCGTGCACACATGCTAAGTTGCTTTAGTCACATTCGACTCTTTGCAACCCTATGGACTGTATTCTGCCAGGCTCCTCTGTCCATGGGATTCTCCAGGCAAGAACCCTGGAGTGGGTTGCCATGCCTTCATCCAAGGGATCTGCCCCACCCAGGGATTGAACATGGGTCTCCTGTACCTACTGCATTGCAGGCAGATTCTTTACCATTGAGCCACCAGGGAAGCTATAGAAGGTACTCCAAATCCTGAAAACGGGTATGTTGTGGGTCACAGGTGCACCTGTAAGAAAATGTGACTCCTGGGAACAACCTCTGGGTGCCCACATGATGTCAAGTGAACTATAGACTCAAATAAAGACGGGTCAGCCTCCCTGCAGCCCTGCAGGAAGTCAGGAGGTATTGAGCCAGCAGACTCTTTTTTTCTGGTGCCCACTGGCTGGGGCCCTCTGTTCTGAGACTGGGCCAGATGGAAACTCGCCAGGTTTTGTTCTCTGTCTTCCTTGTACCCCCTCCTCTCTGTCCATCTGTAATCCATGCTTCCTCCATGCTGCTGTGCCTGGCTCCACAGAGCACACATGGAGACTTGTTTTTAAGACATAGACAGATGGGCAGCTCTCTAGAAAGCTGCTCCAAGTTGGAGGAAGGAGACTGTTCTTTTCAAGAAAGAGAGAGTTTGGGAAGCGCAAGATTCCGCCCTTGCTTTAGAGTCCCCGTCTCTCAGGATGCTGTCCTGTCCTCTCGACGACTCTCTCCTCCCCGTGTCACTAAAGGTCTCCATGTGGAGGCAGCTGGCTTCCCTGGGAGACAGCAGTGAATCGGGAGAGCACCGGGTAAGCGCAGGCACTGGGGGCAAAGTTCCAAACTCTCCAGGTGATGGATCCTGTAGTGGACCATTTCCACACTGTCTCTTTCCTGCCTCCAGCTCTCCTTGCTAACCCATCAGGGTATTCCTAAAGGGACTCACCCACTGTTTGGCAAGAATGGTGGTTGCTCACTGAGGGTTTTCCCAAATGTATGTAAGTGGTTGATTGAGGGTTAGCCTGTAAGTTAGTCTGTATGAGGCGGATACATGAGTTCACTGTGTCTCCCCCTGTATAGGAAAGAGATGGATCGGAATGGGGTCTGGAAGGCAAAGAAAAGTTTGCTTGGGAAATGCCCTCATCTGATATCCATCAACCACCTCGTGAGCAGCAGAGATGTTTCAGCATTCCAGGCCATTAAAAGGTCCAGAAGATACGGTCTTGGAACTCACAAAGATACTGATGAATTTCAGCTTACACCGACTCTAAGACTACAGGTTGCACACAGACCTGGGCAGGTTCTCTGTCACGGAGGCGTTGACAGCGTTAAGCAGCAGCAGGCGGCACTGGGTGGAGCCCTTGAAGTCCATATCCAAAGAGAACAAATTGTCATTCACTGCAAAGACCACTTGCTTCTCCTTCACACACTAAGTAAGAATTCATCACACCTAAGAGACTCAAGGGTTTCTCCCAAACAGCTTTTGAGGCATTCCAGAAAAGGTGTGTCAAGACAGTCTGTGTCTTAACATCTCATAGACAGTCACTAAGCTGTGTTTTGTTATCTCAAAATAACAGTCAATCTACATTCTGTTTTATTAAAAGCAGATAACTATAATCACAGGCTATTTTTTCAGTTATGAACAATTATTTTTCTTGCTGAGCATCAAAAAGCCCAACAGTGAAAACAAAAGGGATCTTTATAGGATAGCAAATGGAAGAAGCCTGGTAGGAAAGTAGATACACAAGTTTGGTGCTCAAAAGAGAAAGCTAGCTGGAAACAGAGCTGGGCAATATTGCATAGGAACCTGGAATGTCAGGTCCATGAATCAAGGCAAATTGGAAGTGGTCGAATAAGAGATGGCAAGAGTGAACGTCGACATTCTAGGAATCAGCGAACTAAAATGGACTGGAATGAGTGAATTTAACTCAGATGACCATTATATCTACTACTGAAGGCAGGAATCCCTCAGAAGAAATGGAGTAGCCATCAGGGTCAACAAAAGAGTCCAAAATGCAGTACTTGGATGCAATCTCAAACATGACAGAATGATCTCTGTTCGTCTCCAAGGCAAACCATTCAATATTACAGTTATCCAAGTCTATGCCCCAACCAGTAACGCTGAAGAAGCTGAAGTCGAACGGTTTTATGAAGACCTACAAGACCTTTTAGAGCTAACGCCCAAAAAAGATGTCCTTTTCATTATAGGGGACTGGAATGCTAAAGTAGGAAGTCAAGAAACACCTGGAGTAACAGGCAAATTTGGCCTTGGAATGCGGAATGAAGCAGGGCAAAGACTAATAGTTTTGCCAAGAAAATGCACTGGTCATAGCAAACACCCTCTTCCAACAACACAAGAGAAGACTCTACACATGGACATCACCAGATGGTCAACACCAAAATCAGATTGATTATATTCTTTGCAGCCAAAGATGGAGAAGCTCTATACAGTCAACAAAAACAAGACCAGGAGCTGACTGTGGCTCAGATCATGAACTCCTTATTTCCAAATTCAGACTTAAATTGAAGAAAGTAGGGAAAACCGCTAGACCATTCAGGTATGACCTAAATCAAATCCCTTATGATTATACAGTGGAAGTGAGAAATAGATTTAAGGGCCTAGATCTGATAGATAGAGTTCCTGATGAACTATGGAATGAGGTTCGTGACATTGTACAGGAGACAGGGATCAAGACCATCCCCATGGAAAAGAAATGCAAAAAAGCAAAATGGCTGTCTGGAGAAGCCTTACAAATAGCACTGAAAAGAAGAGAGGCGAAAAGCAAAGGAGAAAAGAAAAGATATAAGCATCTGAATGCAGAGTTCCAAAGAATAGCAAGAAGAGATAAGAAAGCCTTCTTCAGCAATCAATGCAAAGAGATAGAGGAAAACAACAGAATGGGAAAGACTAGAGATCTCTTCAAGAGAATTGGAGATACCAAGGGAACATTTCATGCAAAGATGGGCTCGATAAAGGATAGAAATGGTATGGACCTAACAGAAGCAGAAGATATTAAGAAGAGGTGGCAAGAATACACAGAAGAACTGTACAGAAAAGATCTTCACGACCCAGATAATCATGAGGATGTGATCACTAATCTAGAGCCAGACATCTTGGAATGTGAAGTCAAGTGGGCCTTAGAAAGCATCACTAAGAACAAAGCTAGTGGAGGTGATGGAATTCCCGTTGAGCTGTTTCAAATCCTGGAAGATGATGCTGTGAAAGTGCTGCACTCAATATGCCAGCAAATTTGGAAAACTCAGCAGTGGCCACAGGACTGGAAAAGGTCAGTTTTCATTCCAATTCCAAAGAAAGGCAATGCCAAAGAATGCTCAAACTACCGCACAATTGCACTCATCTCACACGCTAGTAAAGTAATGCTCAAAATTCTCCAAGCCAGGCTTCAGCAATATGTGAACCGTGAACTCCCTGATGTTCAAGCTGGTTTTAGAACAGGCAGAGGAACCAGAGATCAAATTGCCAACATCCGCTGGATCATGGAAAAAGCAAGAGAGTTCCAGAAAAACATCTATTTCTGCTTTATTGACTATGCCAAAGCCTTTGACTGTGTGGATCACAATAAACTGTGGAAAATTCTGAAAGAGATGGGAATACCAGACCACCTAACCTGCCTCTTGAGAAATCTGTATGCAGGTCAGGAAGCAACAGTTAGAACTGGACATGGAACAACAGACTGGTTCCAAATAGGAAAAGGAGTACGTCAAGGCTGTATATTGTCTCCCTGCTTATTTAACTTATATGCAGAGTACATCATGAGAAACGCTGGACTGGAAGAAACACAAGCTGGAATCAAGATTGCCGGGAGAAATATCAATAACCTCAGATATGCTGATGACACCACCCTTATGGCAGAAAGTGAGGAGGAGCTAAAAAGCCTCTTGATGAAAGTGAAGGAGGAGAGCGAAAAAGTTGGCTTAAAGCTCAACATTCAGAAAACGAAGATCATGGCATCCGGTCCCATCACTTCATGGGAAATAGATGGGGAAACAGTGGAAACAGTGTCAGACTTTATTTTTTTGGGCTCCAAAATCACTGCAGATGGTGACTGCAGCCATGAAATTAAAAGACGCTTACTCCTTGGAAGAAAAGTTATGACCAACCTGGATAGTATATTCAAAAGCAGAGACATTACTTTGCCGACTAAGGTCCGCCTAGTCAAGGCTATGGTTTTTCCTGTGGTCATGTATGGATGTGAAAGTTGGACTGTGAAGAAAGCTGAGCGCCGAAGAATCGATGCTTTTGAACTGTGGTGTTGGAGAAGACTCTTGAGAGTCCCTTGGACTGCAAGGAGATCCAACCAGTCCATTCTGAAGGAGATCAACCCTGGGATTTCTTTGGAAGGAATGATGCTAAAGCTGAAACTCCAGTACTTTGGCCACCTCATGCGAAGAGTTGACTCATTGGAAAAGACTCTGATGCTGGGAGGGATTGGGGGCAGGAGGAGAAGGGGACGACAGAGGATGAGATGGCTGGATGGCATCACAGACTTGATGGATGTGAGTCTGGGTGAACTCCGGGAGATGGTGATGAACAGGAGGCCTGGTGTGCTGCGATTCATGGGGTCGCAAGGAGTCAGACACGACTGAGCAACTGAACTGAACTGAGCCATCAGAGTGAGGATGATTTTTTAGTGGTAATTGATGAGATAACCGAAAGAAAGGGTGAGAGTGAGAATAACAATGAGGAATCTAGAAGTAAACACTGTGAAAGCCAGGGTTTCTCAATCTCTGAACCACTGATGTTGAAGAAGAGATAATACCTGCTCATGGAGGGCTGACTCTGCCTTGCAGGCGGTGTGGCACGGCCCTTGCTTCAACTCACTAGAAGCTAGGAACGCCCCCCACCCCCAGCCCTGGTTGTGACAGTCACAACTGTCTCCACATAGCGCCATGTGCTCCCTGGAGAGCAAAAGCCATCCCAGTTGAAAATCCCTGATTTAAGTGATGGGCAAAAGAAGTCCATCTTGCAAAGGTAGTTGAAAAGGAGTATCAGACAGTCTGGCAGTAAGGTAAAGGCAGAGCGTATTTTGAGAAAAAGGTGTGGCCCAGCGCCAAGGAAAGGTATATAGCGCCCCTGGCTTTAGGGCTGAGAACACGTGGTGAGCCGAAAGGAGCTTGCCACCACGTCCCCGGTTGCTCCTTCTTCCTCCTAGGCCGACTCCCATGTTTCCGGTCCAGTTTCCTGCATCTTTGGGTTTCAACCTCCTCTTCATAGTATTGTTAGGCTGGGACCTTGGAGCCCCTGCGTCTGGGAGAAGGTTTACATAAAGATGCTTTCATGGCTGCCATGCCCTTCTGTTCTACAAACCCCCAGGAGTGGGCAGAAATCTAGACATGCTTGTAAGTGTAAAATTTGGGAGCCTGCGTGTGGGACAAGCTGATGACAAGTCCGCTTGTTCAGAGCCCTCTCCACTCCCAGGAATGCAAGCCTGGGGGACTGAAATAGTGTCCCATTGCCAAGAAATGTGGCTGACTTCCTTATTGTGGTCTTCTTAAGAAAAACAAAACAAAGTTTCTCAAAAGGTCACAAAATTCCCTCTTACCATGGAATAGTAAAATGCGGCTTTTATGAGTTCCTAGATGTGTTTGGAGAGAGATGCTCTAAACACACGAGCTTTTATTCCCAACCAGTTTATGCTAGCTGAGCTCTCCAGGATGCCCCTCTGAAATGATTTTGCATTTTCTGGTTTCCAAACTCAGGGGGAAAATAGCACAAAGGTTTTTGTTTTGTTTCTGTTTAGTTTTTATAGCGTTCAGATCTGAATTTTCACTGGTAAACTCTGTTCTCAGTAAGGGAAGTGAAATGCTAAAATCTCCCTTGCCTTTATGAGGCCTTCCTTTTTTTTTTCCCCCACTTTCTGTTCTGCCCTCAACATAAGGCTCTTCATTATGATGGATTCTTAAAACATTAGGTTCCACGAAGCCACCTAAGTTGTTGTTCTTTTTCTCTTGGTGGAATTCCACACTACTGGGCTTATTTTTCACATATACTAATGCACCCCATTACTTACTAGCTTCTGCCCATTAACAAGAACCCTTGGTTGGATCTTATCAAGAATCTGTCTCAGAGCCAGGGCTAGCCCAGCCAGAAAGAGGAAGGAGAAACTGACCTTTCACACACTTTCACAGAGTTAAAAAATAAATAAATAAATAAATAAATAAAGAGGCTATTTTTGCAACTGACTCTTCTCCTCTCCCCTTTGTCCGCTCTTCTTTCATCTGATCACCATCATGGTCATTTCTTCATTCCTCTTCTTAAGTTCAGCCTTTGCCACCCTTCCTCCTTGATTTAATGGGGTTTTTTTTTTTTCTTTTTTTAACTCTCTTTGGCTACTTGAATACTCAGTTACCTAACTAACAGCTGAGAATGGTGATAGCAGAGGACAGTGTAAGCCTGGAAATGGTTTCTCCAGAACCGTTTTTGAGCCACAGTTCAGTCCAAATCAGAACAAATATCAACTGTTTTAATAAAAGATATGTCATTACTGTGATGCTGTACAGCTCTTTGCGCATAAATCAGTCCTATATCTCAGATAAAACAACTAAAAGCACCAGAGATATTTCAAGGTACCAATAATCTCTCTAGAATTTTCGTCACTTATAACTTTCTGTACAAAAGAACACCTCAAAGTTTCAAGCATATAATATCAGCCACAGACTCTGAAGGCAGGGCTGCTAAAGGCTTTTTCTCCGCCTTCAATGACCTTTGGCCCCACACACCTCACCCTGTACCAGAGGAGAAACTCTGGGGTCAGTCAAGGGCACTGAGGAGCCGCCAGGCCAAGTGGGAAAGACTTCGTTCATTCTTTGGTGCAGCCGAATTCATGACATGTCTACCCCAGGTCCAGTGCTGTACGAGGTGCTAGGAGTAAATGCAGACAAATATGAGCCCTGCCCTTGTAGACCTTACAGTTTAATCAGCAAGATTTTCATAAACAACTAAACAACCACATAGATTCCAGTCATGATAAGTGAGCTAAAGAAACAAACAGGAATCTACGCGTTGGATGGAAAGTGGAGAGAGGCGCTTGCTTTTCCGTAACGCAGTCCAGGAAGGCCACTCTGAAGAGGTTGTTTTTAAGCTGGGATTTATATGATAAGTGCAAAGCATGGAGGAGTAGAGAGAGAACATTCCAGGGATGGGGGACAGCATATGCAGAGGCCCTCGAGTGGGAAAGAGCTCTGACAGAGGCAGGAACAAAGCAGAGCTGAAACCGCTGTAACACAGGGTCAGGGGCGACAGGCTCCACCAGAGTCTAGAACATTCAGCCGGGCCCAGGAGAAGTTCGAGCTTTATTCTAAGTATAATGGAAAGCCACTGCAGGCACTAGGAGAGAGACACAATTTCCTGCTTATTGCGTTGCTCTACGGAGAAGGTTGAGGGTGGAAGCAGGAAGACCGGTTTGGAGGTCTAGATGAGGGGGGAGGTGGACGCCAGGGCGTTGGCCTTAAAGAGCACCATCGTTCAGGGCAGGCAGAGGGCACGTCAGAGACTGAGGCAGGAGAAAACTAGTCGGTCTGCTATCAGTAGAGCCAAAAGAAAGCAGAGTTCCCGGGAAGGAGAAGCGCAGTAGGCCGAATGCTGCTGAAGGGCAGCTAAGATGGGGGCAGATGCAGGAGCCCTGGGTTTGGCGGCGTGGGGACACTTGGTGAGAGGAGTGAGAGGGAGGGGCAGAGTGCACAGGGAGCACGTGTGGGTCTGGGGCAGTGCTCTTGGGCGCTGCTCTGTTTGGAAAGGCACACCTGCTTCTACTATGTGTGGTTGGAATAGTAGTATCTGCCCTGAAAGAGACTCCTAATTAGCCAGCCCCACAGCCCCCAGTAAGTCTGCCTGCAATGTGGGAGACCCAGGTTCGATTCCTATGTCGGGAAGATCCCCTGAAGAAGGCAATGGCAACCCACTCCAGGATTCTTGCCTGGAAAATTCCATGGATGGAGGAGTCTGGTAGGCTGCAGTGCATGGGGTCGCAGAGAGTCAGACATGACTAAGTGACTTCACTTTCACTTTCTTTCTTTCATAGCCCCCAGAGGGCTTCCCAGGTGGCACTGGAGGTAAAGAACCCACCTGCCAATGCAGGAGACCCAAGAGACATGGGTTCCATCGCTGGGTTGGGAAGATTCCCCTGGAGGAGGGCACTGCAACCCATTCCAGGATTCTTGCTTGGAGAATCCCACAGACAGACGAGACTGGTGGGCTATAGTCCATAAGGTCGCACAGAGTTGGACACGACTGATGGGATTTAGCACACACACATGCCTCTGTTGGTAAAGTCTCCATGTGGGGTCACTGGGCAGCTTCAGGGGAGAGCTGAGAGCTTTGTTTCCAGTTAGATCTCTCAGTGGGAGAAATCCCAGTAAACAAGCAGGACATGCATTTCTCCCCTCCACTCACTAGTAGGTCCAGATTATTCTGCAGATGTGTGTGCAGAACTCCCCTGTTGACATTAACAGGAAGGTAAATCAGGCAACCTTGGGACTTTAAAACCCAATCCTGAAACTTGAATTATATACGAACAAATACACAGCATGTACCAGAATATTAAAAAAAAAAAATAACAAACTTGTGCTTAATTGTTACATTGCCTAGTATGAAAGGCAGGCAATTTGATCACCTCTAGAGATCACTTTAGGATCAAGAGCCTTTTCTTAATCGCCAGGAAACTCTCAGGACCTCCTCTCCAGGGACAGTCGCCAGAAGTAGAAAGGAGAACACACCACCAAATTCATCTATAATCACAATTTAGTATTATTAAATAGCAGCCTGTGGAATAAGCCTGAGGGAATGGGGCTCTTGTCCCTAATAAATGGATGAACAAAAAGGGTGATTTAATCATTAATTCTTTCTTTGCTTTTGTCTACCCCTTTAAAATGAGTACTGCAGAAACTTTGTGTTTCCCTTTCAAATATATCCCGACCTTCCTATAATGCCACCGCACCCATCCCCACCCCCTAGCATATATGACTCCATTATTAACTGGAAGAGCTCAGTTAGGAGTCGGTTACATAATTTAGAGATCTGTGCCTTCAAGAACACTACAGTAGAAATGCTTCTGGGGGCATGGGAATTTAATCCTGCAGAACAGGTCTTTCCTTTAAATCTACCTTACACCGGGTCCCGTTCCCATGCTTGTCTCCACACCTTAGAGCAGCCTCTCACTGTGGATTTGAATTTTCATCAGTTTTTTTTCTATTCATTTTTTCCCTTTCTACTGATGTAGAATTCATACACTCCATTTCTATGCGGCTAAAAGACATTTACTCCTTGGAAGGAAAGTTATGACCAACCTAGATAGCATATTCAAAAGCAGAGACATTACTTTGCCATCTAGTCCATCTAGTCAAGGCTATGGTTTTTCCTGTGGTCATGTATGGATGTGAGAGTTGGATTGTGAAGAAAGCTGAGCGCCGAAGAATTGATGCTTTTGAACTGTGGTGTTGGAGAAGACGCTTGAGAGTCCCTTGGACTGCAAGGAGATCCAACCAGTCCATCCTAAAGGAGATCAGTCCTGGGTGTTTATTGGAAGGACTGATGGCTGAAGCTGACACTCTGATTCTTTGGCCACCTCATGCAAAGAACCGACTCATTGGAAAAGACCCTGATGCTGGGAGGGATTGGGGGCAAGAGAAGAAGGGGATGACAGAGGATGAGATGGCTGAATGGCATCACTGACTTGATGGACATGAGTTTGAGTGAACTCCAGGAGTTGGTGATGGACAGGGAGGCCTGGCGTGCTGTGATTCATGGGGTTGCAAAGAGTCGGACAAGACTGAAAAACTGAACTGAACTGAACTGAATCTAGACAGTAGTGTGGTGAAAGTGTTAGGCACTCAATTGTATCCAACTCTTTGTGACCCCATGGACTGTAGCCCACCTGGCTCCTCTGTCCCTGGGATTCTCCAGGCAAGAATACTGGAGTGGGTAGACATTCTCTTCTTCAAGGGATCTTCTGGACTCAAGGATCAAACCTGGGTCTCCTGCACTGCAGGCAGACTGTTTGACCTTCTGAACCTCCAGGTAAGCCCATTCTAGACATTAAAACATGCTATTTAATGTGGTCATGGCTAATATAAATCATTATTTCTAGCCCTCCCCACCAGCAATTGAGGAGGGGCATAACTTACTTCCAATCAGCTCTCTCTCAACTTACCTTATTTTCATCCAGGATTTTAGTTCATTCTTTTCTAAATCACCATAAACTGAACATGTTACTTGTCATCACTTTTGGTGTCTCACACTTCCCTTTGGAGGCCATTTTCCATCTCCCTGCAGTATACCCTTTAGCATTTTCCGTTACTGTAGGTCTGCAGGTGATAAGGTCTGTTTTGGTGTGTCTAAACACGTCTTTACTTTGTCCCTGTTTCAGAAGATACTTTCAGTAAGGAAATAGGTTGGCCATTTTTTTTCTTCGATATTTTGAAGCTATGATTCCACCTATTCTGGCTTCTTTGTTGATATCAAGAAATCAGCTATCAGGGTAGCAGTGTTCTCTTTTGGGAAGATGCATTTTATTAGTCTGCCTACTTCTAGGATCTTTTTGTCTAAGGTATCTGTGATGTCATACAAGAGATGGATGCTCTGTGTCTTGTGTGTCTCTCTCTTTTTTTAAATTGCATTTTTTTTGAATCTGAGGATTAGTTTCCCGTAAATTCCAAGAAATAATGAGTGATTCTTTCTTCAAATACTGCCTGCACATCACTCTTCCTTAGCTCCTCTTCTGTTTTATTTTAGCTTTGGGGAATTTCCATTATTTTCTTGTAAGTCAAATGCTTACTAATATTTTTAAAATATTTTGTTTGACATTTGAGGTGTTTTGTAAAGTTTGTGTGTGTGTGTGTGTGTGTGTGTGTGTGTATTTGCTTCAAGCTACTCTTGCTCTCTGTAGCCAGAAACTGCCGTCACTCAGGACCTTGTTTCCTTTGGATGAATGGCCCTCTCCTCTTGTTAAGGGCTGAGGGCATGATTTGGAAAGATGCAGGAATTCACTCTCGTTATCAGTCAGGATCCTGCAAGAAGAGGGAGCCCATTGAGGGCTTCCAAGCATGAAGGTTTCAGAGGCTTTGGCAATTATTGGAAAGGGTAAACGGTAAAAGTCACAGAGACTTCCACTACGAGACAACGATCAAGGGAGCTGGCCGAGAAGCTGCAGTGGATCTCAGCAGTCTCTGGGCCCTGCCTCCCTTGAACTTAGCCGCTGAGGATAAAGGCCTGTGATTCCTGGGTGCCTGTCCGGGAGCTGATGCTAATCTCACATCCGCACATCTGTTCGCAGTGAACATTAGATAAAAATGGCTTCCTTACTTTTACATCATCTCACGGGTGTGACTCATTGGCTGGCTCTTACCTGGAACCATATGGAGAAAGGGATTCTAGGAGCTGGAGTGTGGTTCCAAGCTTACCCCTTGCTACACAGAGGAGGATGGAGAAGGCGGGGGGAGGGGGGGACTGTGATTCCAAGTTCACAACAGTTTGGCATAGGTTGCTACATATCCCTGATAGCATTTTATGTTGCACATGTATTATTTTATTTGCTCCTAATAGCACCACCTTTGTCAACAAAGCTATGGTTTTTCCCATAATCATGTACGGATGTGAGAGTAGGACCATAAAGAAAACTGAGTGCCAAAGAATTGATGCTTTCAAACTGTGATGCTGGAGAAGACTCTTGAGAGTCCCTTGGACAGCAGAGAGATCAAACCAGTCAATCCTAAAGGAAATGAACCCTGAATATTCCTTGGAAGGACTGATGCTGAAGCTGAAACTCCAATACTTTGGCCATTTGATTTGAAGAGCTGACACATTGGAAAAGACCCTGATGCTGGAAAAGATTGAGGGCAAGAGGAGAAGGGGGAGAGAGAGGATGAGATGGTTGAATGGCATCACCAACTCAATGAACATGAGTTTGAGCAAACTCTGGGAGATAGTAAAGGATAGGGAAGCCTGGTGTGCTGCAGTCCATGGGGTCACAAAGAGTTGGACACAACCTAGTGACTGAACAATAGCATCAGGGAGGATTAAGAAGAGTAAACACACCTATTTTAAGGAATTAATACCCAATGTAAGTCTATTAGCTTTTCCAAACACCACACAGCAAGACAATCCCAGATAGAACTGAGATTTTCTGGTACCTAAGTAAAATCTTTACATTAAATCAAACTTTAACTTGTAGAAAACTTGTTGATCTGAGATTGACCATTTCTGCAACTGAGACCCAGAGCCAAGACATTTTGCTTCCATTCATCCCCAACTAAGATTTAGGGATCAAAGTCCAACACCTTTCTTCCTAATATTTATCCATTCTAACTTTTTAGCCCAAGAAGAACCTTAACAGATGTGAAAGGACTTTTGTGAAGATAGAGTTTGGTTCACCAGATGGCACATTTCCTGATGATCTGCACCTGGAGTTGTCTTAGACTATATATACCATGCTCTAAAAGTCACTGTCTCAAAAGAAATTGTCATTCCCATTGGATATGCAGCTTAATATTCCAGTTGTCAAGTATCATTCAACAAATATTTCTTAAGCACCTTTTTTGCTAAGCTTACAATTTCTGTGATCACCGTGATATTTTAATGCCACTAACTCTGACATGATTAGGTTCACAAAGTATTTTAAAATATGTCAGAAAAAGTATGCATATTAATTAAAAATGTTCCCACATATAAGCCTGAAACTAAACTCCCTAGGTTGAATGGAGACAAAAGACTTTTATTAAATACTGTTTGATAGGTTAAGTATTTTAGTAGCTCTGTCAATCACTGCTACAAAAGAATGTCAAGCACGAATTGGGTAAAAAGGGAAATATCACTACATTACTGTCTGTTAGTCACATGTCCTAAAACAATAGCAGAAACAGTATTTTCAAGCAATCAAGGCCATGCCCTCTTGCTCCTGATCAGCAGCCTTGTTTCTAACATCAGGCTTTTATTCTGTTATTAAACATTCATAATTAGATAGCTGATTCTTTGAGTGACTAGGTGAAGTGGGCGCTACCTGCCTATAGATTTTTGTAATAACGGAGATGCTCTTTAGTGGCACCTGGGCCATTTTGGCTGTCAGACCAATATTAAAAGACGGTGCATATACATCCAGCACTCAGTGTAGAATCACTGAGCTTAAGAGCAGAATCTTCTCTTTGAGCAAACCTTTTGCTCAGACTCTCGTAGGCTCTGGCAGTCACCCCTGTCTCACGTGGCTCAGCACTCATGAACTCCCTAGGTCCCTAGAGAAGGAGTTCATTCTCGTCTCCATGCTCTCTCTCCTCTTCGCCTTTGCTCTAAATATAAACTTTTAGAGAAAATAAATGAGTCTAGTGAGTACATGACGGTGATAGAGAAGGGCTGAAGCTGATAAGTTACGGTGGGTTGGAAGAGCTGTTGAGATTTAGGAAGCAGCTGGCAAGCAAGTACCTATATATAAATGAATGTGCCCATTGGGTTGGGAGGGACAGAGGGCAGGGCTGGGAATTCAAAACTTTGGGTATAAGCATGTGAGAGCTAGGAAACCATGTGATCGGTGTATAATATGTGTGCAAGTGGAATCACCATCAAATAGACTAGATAATTCTCTATAGGAATCATCTCGTTGTTGTTGTGGTTTAGGTGCTAAGTCCTGTGTGACATTTTGCAACCCCATGGACTGTAGCCCGCCAGGCTTCTCTCTTCATGGGATTTCCCAGGCGAGAATACTGCAGTGGGTTGCCATTTCCTCCTCCAGGGGACCTTCCTGACCCAGGGATGGAGTCAGCATCTCCTGAGTCACCAAGGAAGCTCATAGAAATCATCTCCTGGAGGTGAGAGTAAGATTAGAGGACTTGGAGAGGCTCAATTCCCAGTCAGGCATGAGTGATCGCTCTGTAGGCAGAGAAGATAAAGAGACCAGGAAAGAGATGTGGATGCTGGTTGAGAGTCTGGCAGCAGCTCCCTGTTCAAGGGCAGGATTCTGCAGCTGCCAGTGTCTGCTGTCGGGTTACAAAGCAGCTAGAAGCATGAAGGGGCTTTTCTGTGCTGGCTCCCTAATTAGGAAGGGGATGTCCATTCAGATCTATCAGAGAAGACTTTCCCTCCTTCCACCAGGCAACGGTGATAGAGAAGGGCTGAAGCTGATAAGTTACGGTGGGTTGGAAGAGCTGTTGAGATTTAGGAAGCAGCTGGCAAGCAAGTACCTATATATAAATGAATGTGCCCATTGGGTTGGGAGGGACAGAGGGCAGGGCTGGGAATTCAAAACTTTGGGTATAAGCATGTGAGAGCTAGGAAACCATGTGATCGGTGTATAATATGTGTGCAAGTGGAATCACCATCAAATAGACTAGATAATTCTCTATAGGAATCATCTCGTTGTTGTTGTGGTTTAGGTGCTAAGTCCTGTGTGACATTTTGCAACCCCATGGACTGTAGCCCGCCAGGCTTCTCTCTTCATGGGATTTCCCAGGCGAGAATACTGCAGTGGGTTGCCATTTCCTCCTCCAGGGGACCTTCCTGACCCAGGGATGGAGTCAGCATCTCCTGAGTCACCAAGGAAGCTCATAGAAATCATCTCCTGGAGGTGAGAGTAAGATTAGAGGACTTGGAGAGGCTCAATTCCCAGTCAGGCATGAGTGATCGCTCTGTAGGCAGAGAAGATAAAGAGACCAGGAAAGAGATGTGGATGCTGGTTGAGAGTCTGGCAGCAGCTCCCTGTTCAAGGGCAGGATTCTGCAGCTGCCAGTGTCTGCTGTCGGGTTACAAAGCAGCTAGAAGCATGAAGGGGCTTTTCTGTGCTGGCTCCCTAATTAGGAAGGGGATGTCCATTCAGATCTATCAGAGAAGACTTTCCCTCCTTCCACCAGGCTGCTTGTGGGCATTTTCACTTCTGTTCTGAGGTCATGGGACTTTAATGTTCCCCTACCTACTTAGGTCTCTTTAGTCAAAGCTTTAGTTTTGCTAGTAGTCATGTATGGATGTGAGAGTTGGACTGTAAAGAAACCTGAGTGCTGAAGAATTGATGCTTCTGAACTGTGGGGCTGGCAAAGACTCTTGAGAGTCCCTTGGACAGTAAGGAGATCCAAGCAGTCCATCCTAAAGGAAATCACTCCTGAATATTCATTGGAAGGACTGATGCTGAGGCTGAAACTCCAATACTTTGGCCACCTGATGCAAAGAACTGACTCGTTTGAAAAGACCCTGAGGCTGGGAAAGATTGAAGGCAGGAGGAAAAGGGGTTGACAGAGGATGAGATGGTTGAATGGGATCACCAACTTGATGGACATGAGTTTGAGTAAGCTCTGGGAATTGGTGATGGGCAGGGAAGCCTGGCATGCTGCAGTCCATGGGGTTGCAAAGAGTTGAAAACAACTGAGCGACTGAACTGAACCTACTTAGATTCTCTTTATTTGTCTTGGAATTTCAGGGAGGTTTAGGATCTTCTGTTGCGAGTTTCTCCATCCTGGTTATTCTCTAGCATCCTCTTGGTGGTATTGCACATGGTTACCATGGAAGTAGGGATTAATTACATCACACAGGAGGGGAGAACTGCTAGCAGACCCTCAAGGGCACCAAATGATTTCAGTTATTCAAATTCCCAGTAACTTCTTAGAAGATATGTATAATTTTTGATCATTAAAAATCTTTGACCTTGATTTTGAAATTGGGATGTATTTTCTACTGGTGTTCTTCTATTTAAAAGGCAGCCCCTTGATAGAGTATCACTGGATAATAGAATTTTCAAAGAAAGCTACTCTTCAGCACACATTGGAAGTTCTCTGAATTGAGATTAAAAAAAAAAAAAAAGATATACTTTCACCATTCTGGTTCCTGCTCTCAAGTGATGAAGAAAGCAGGCACTGTGATTGCTTGGTTCTAGTTATATAAAACTTTAAGTGGACTGGTAATCCTTTGGAAGTTCATTATCAGAATCTCCTCTGTTTACCTTAAGACTTCCTGAAGGGCAAGATGGCTTTATTATCCTTACTCAACTCACTCTGCCTTCTAATCCCAGTTTAGCTTCTGATTTCACTGCTGAGCTTTAAGCATTGTTTAACTTCTCAGTGTTTCTCTAGTCCCGTTGGAGAGCCTAATCTGCCTTAGATTAGGAGGTGACTGGAAAGAATAAGGTCTTTTAAAGCAAGAGGACAATTTATAAATAACACTGTAGCGATCAAACCTGAAAAAATACCCAAGTAAATGCCAAGGTGTGATGAATGATTCTAGTTTTATTCTTGCCCAGGAGCTTTAGGACAGGGCCCTGAAAAAGGATCTTTCCTGTGGTTTCAGCATCGACACATCCAGTCACTGGCTTAGCTAGAGCCGCTCTTCCCACTGCAGAGTCACATGAAGGGTTATTTCCCAACACCCTTCTCTGGTCATTGTGGGCAGTCACAGCTTCTTTTTCTAATGTGGACTTGGTCTAGAGTACAAAATGTTCAGAGAAGGTTTAAGAATTTAATGGTGCAACAGATGGGAGGAGGAGGAGACCATGGGCCGAGGAAGGTGGGCAGACTGTAGATGGGCAAGGCATGGAAACAGACTCTGCTCTAGAGCTTCCAGAGGAGCGCTGCTGCTGACACCTTGAGTTTATCCCATCTAAGACCCGTTTGTGGAGAAGGCAATGGCACCCCACTCCAGTTCTCCTGCCTGGAAAATCCCATGGACAAGGGAGCCTGGAAGGCTGCAGTCCATGTGGTCGCTGAGGGTCGGACACGACTGAGCGACTTCACTTTCACTTTTCACTTTGATGCATTGGAGAAGGAAATGGCAACCCACTCCAGTGTTCTTGCCTGGAGAATCCCAGGGATGAGGGAGCCTGGTGGGCTGCCGTCTCTGGGGTCGCACAGAGTCGGACACGACTGAAGCGACTTAGCAGCAGCAGCAGCAGCAAGACCCGTTTGGAACATGTGGTTTAGTCGTTAAGTCACATCCAGCTTTTGCGACCCCATGGACGGTAGCCTGCCAGGCTCCCCTGTCCATGGGACTCTCCAGGCAAAACTGCCATCTCCTTCTCCAGGGGATCTTTTCCACCCAGGGATCAAACCCAGGTCTCCTGCACTGCAGGCAGATTCTTTACCAACTGAGCCACAAGGGAAGCCCCTTGAACTTCTGACCTCTAGAACTGTAAAATAGTAATTTGTACTGTTTTAAGTCATTAAGTTTGTGTTAATTTGTTACAGCAGCAGCAGGAAAGTAATTACATACAGCACTACCAAGGCTCTCCTAGGCCTCTGGATCAAACTTCTCTCCTGCAAGTCACCAGAGATCACTACTGCAAATCCAGTGATCATCTTACAGTGACGTTCTTACTTGACCTCTCAGCAACTTTTGATATAGAATATTTCTTCTTTCTTGAGATGTTTTTATACCTTCCAGGAGACTGAACTGCACTGGGTTTCCTCCTAATTCACTGGCATCTCCTCCACCTCTCCTGATCACTACTGCAAATCCAGTGATCATCTTACAGTGACGTTCTTACTTGACCTCTCAGCAACTTTTGATATAGAATATTTCTTCTTTCTTGAGATGTTTTTATACCTTCCAGGAGACTGAACTGCACTGGGTTTCCTCCTAATTCACTGGAATCTCCTCCACCTCTCCTGATGAACTCTCCTGCTTTTCCTCACAAGTACTGAAAGTTGGAATGTCCTAAGGCTTAGTCCTGGGGTATCTTCTCTAACCATACTTATTTTGTAGGTGATTTTATTTAATTTTAAAGTAATTTTTATAATGAAGACAGTCAAATTTATGTAACCAACCTAGAAATAGGGGGAAGGCAATGGCACCCCACCCCAGTACTCTTGCCTGGAAAACCCCATGGACGGAGGAGCCTGGTGGGCTGCAGTCCATGGGGTTGCTAAGAGTCAGACACGACTGAGTGACTTCACTCACTTCACTTTCACTTAACCTAGAAATTCACCCCCTCTCCCAGGCTTATGCGTGGCGCTGCTTATTTGGCATCTAAACTTGTTGACCAATTAGCATCCCAAACATGTCCAAACAAAACACGTGTTCTCCACAACCCTTGTACCTCCCCTACCGCCTTACCTTCTATGTGTCTTAAGCTAATAATCTTGTCTCCCTTTTTGGCCACAATTCAGTGAATCCTGATGATTCTACATTCAAGGTCTGTACTGAACACCAGCGCAGCACATCCACACACTCAGACGAGGCCTCCGAAGGATCCCATCTGCCACCCTACGAGGGGTATGGGCTGGGACACTGCTTTATTGGCAGAACATGCTCTGGCTATTGTCCTATATCTTATGGAGAGAGAGGTAGATGGCGAGGCAGAGGCTGTCACAGGAACCCTGGCCAGGACACCCTCTTTCTCTTCAGACTTGGACTTGCTGGGGAATAATACTGGAGAAGAGGCGGTTGTTTTTTACCTGGGGTAAACAATCTACCAAAGATGCTGCAGAGCACAGGCGCTACTCAGAGCAGGTTAAAAGGATAGGTAGGGACATGCGTATAGATAAACCATAAGCTTCTTGAGGTTAGGAATCATATTTAATATTTCTTTTGTCTGCCCATGAATAATTCTTAATTTTATTTGAACTCATCTGGGGGCCCACTTTTCAAGTATATGCTCAGTTATATCAGGAGATTTTCATCTGAGGTCCATAAATGGACCTTTGAGGGTCTATGAGCCTTCTACAACTCTGCACAAAATTTTGTGGTTATTTGTGCTTTCCTTGGGAAAGAGTTCATAGACTTCCTCAGATTCACAAAGGGTTCTATTTCCTAAAGGCTGAAAACCACTGAGCTACCCAGAGATACCTAGGTTGTGAGTCTCCTCTGCCCAGAAGGGCTGGGGTGAGGAACCAAGGAGGCATGGGTGAGGGGCTTGTAATGTTGAGGACAAAGGGTGGCTGTTTGATACTGATATTCCTACAGGCGACCTTCTATGCTCATCAGGATCACCGGCCTCGACCTGGCAGCCCAGCAGTGTCACACCAAGCTTACAGGTGGGAGAGAAAAATCGGAAACTGAGCTTGAATTTAGTGACGGACAATGTCTTGCATGCTACAAGTGAGGAGGAAACCGGAAGAACTGGACTTTTGCTTCCCTGACATTTTGCTTCCCCAGCAAGCTCTCAGACAGGGTTCAAAGGCTTTCCAGGTTGCCCAGTCATGACCCTCAGCCAGGCTGGGACATACGGGGCATAGGAGCCCTGCCATCTACCTTCTCCACTTGACAGTTATCACATACTGCTGCATAATACTACCTATGTGTTAGTATCTACTGTTATCTCAAGTAGCTCAGCTTTGCACGTGTAGACCAAGCTCAACAAGATTTAAGGGTGCTGGAAGTCAAAACTCTTGTCAAATATCCATCATGGTGTCATCCACACGGTCACTACTTCATTATTTTTTCAGATGAATAAATGACAACAAGTTAAATAACTAGGTAGCTGGATTTGGTGTTTACTCCAATTTAAAGAGCCACGATAAGGCCTATCTCATAAGAACAGATAGTTTTGAAATCTCCATGAATGTAAATGAAGGCTTTTTAGTTCTAAAGCTCTGTGATCATGGACACAGAGTCTTACATGATAACAGATATTGATATTTATGCAGTCCTTGGTAGTTTATAAGGTGCTTATACACACATGCTCAATAATCAGGTGGTATTTTCAAATGCAGAGGGCCTCTGGCGGGTGGTGGGGTGGGTGGTTCTCTGATATTTTCACCTTTCATTTGGAGAAACCTGAATGGTGTAGGTTGATTTCCAGAGAAATAAGTTCCCCAGACACCCCAGGTTAGGATGTAACTGTTTTCTCAGTTACTGAGTCCTCCTCCTGCTATTTAAATCTGTCTTTTCTGGTTCTATCTTTAGTAGTCATTTAGATAATGCCTGAGGCGTTAATGTTTTCCTGGCAAAACCTGGTGGAATACTTTGCTGTTTCTTTCCCTTCTTTCATGAAGACTGGAGAATGCTTAGCAATAAAACAATTGGATTGATCTACTTTAAATAAGGCAGCCTGACCATGGCGGATGTAGGCATTTTACTGATGTTACTGTTTGGTTTGAATATATAGCAAGGACAGAAAAATGTCAATTAAAGATGATGATCAGCTTTGAACGATCTTACCGCAATGGCAAGTCTATAACGAACTAAAAGGGTTAGGCTGGAAGGAGACCAAAGACTTGAAACATAAAGGTTTTAGAACTACATTGTGTCAAAGGGGAGAGTGGTATTTCTTAATTTGACAAATATTACTCATAAAACCCAGGGCAGCAACGCTAATGGCAACAGGAGGAATATTCCAAAGCTAAGGAATAGCAAACGTAAATGCTGTTGTGAAATGAAAGACCCTTTCAGGAGAGCATAACACTGGTTTTGTACAGCAGAAATTCTTATAGTGTGGAAAGAAAAAAAAGGAACAATACCGGTTCCTTTTAAGGTCAGGCCCAGCCCCACGTGGAGGCAACGAGACCAATGTCCGGTCTGACTACCCATCATCACTTTGGCTGCCACAGCGGTGGCTTCTGGGTATTTTAATTTACTCATTTGAGTTGTCATGCAAGGACACTGTTAAATGTAGGAAGTGTTAACAGATTAACCCAGTAACAGTCATTTCTGTATTCTTTTGTACCAGTATTTAGAAAATTAACAGAGAGCATTCCTTGAGGCCACAGACAAGGAGACTTTAATACTGAGGACAGAAAATGTCCAGAGTAAAGGTCTCAGGCTGGGGGAGAGGGATGAGAGGCAGTCATGTGCACACTGGACGTGGATCAGACATGAACAGGAGCCTGGAAGTTTGGGGATGACCCCACTGGGAGTACCCAATGCTGGTTTTGCTGACACCAACACTTTCGCTAGAAATGGCTCTCTTGAGAGATTCTCCAATTGAATTAACAAAATCACAGAAGAGTCTATGTCTGATCCAGGGCAGGTTGCCTTTTTTGCTCTTTTTCACTCTCATCCCACCTTTTCTGACCCTAGCCCTTTCACGTTAAAGGATTCAGGTTACCTGATTGGCCAAAAGTCAAGGAGCAGGGTCAAGAGAAACCTCCAAGTGTGAAGGTACAGAACTATTTTACGTTCTGTGTTGTATAGTATCTGCCTTGCTAATTAACTGATGGATAGGATGTACATTATCAAGCTGTCTGCTTCCAAAAGTACCAAAAACCCATATGGCTGTTTAGCAAGCTCACAAGTGCTGGGCATCACCATCACAACTACTTGGAAGAAACCTAACTTTACTTCCATGTGGGAAAATGGTACCCCAAAGAGGTAGGAAGCTTGGAATAGATGTAGGAAAACTACTAGCTGGGCTAACAAAACCTCGAAAGGTATTTATTTGATATATGTATTTGGCTCCAGATAAAAGACACTTTCAATACTCTGTCTTTTTATTTCAGTGATGTCTAGCTCAGTCAGTTGTCTCAAATATCTTCATTTTCTTAAGTAGTGCTTTGGCTTATTAGCAGGCAGATGGGGGTTTTGGATTTTTTTTAAGTGAGAATTCTCACTTTGCTATGTTAATCAAGCAAAATGACATCCTTTTTGATTGCCTGGTGAATTATGAAACCAGATCGAACCAAAAGTTCTGCACTTACTGTAATATAAGGCGATGAAGAGTGAATCAGCCTTGGATTTAAATACTGTCCCACTTATGACTTCAGAGGCTCCAGGTAAATCACTTAAATTTTCTGAGTATTTTTTAAATTTGGAAAAAAAGTCAGGATTGCAGTTGTTATTGAAAAAAGTTGTGTGAATTAAATGGGCTCCTATTTGAGGAAAAGGCTTAACACAGTGTGTGTGTGTGTGTGTGCATTCTCAGTCATGTCTTATTCTTTTCAACCCTATGGATTGTAGCCCACCAGGCTCCTCTGTCCATGGGATTGTCCAGGTACTGGAATGGGTTGCCATTTTCTCCTCTAAGGGATCTTCCTGATCCAGAGGCTGAATCCACATCTCCTGTGTCTCCCAGACTGGCAGGCTGATTCTTTACCTGGGAAGCCCATTTAACGTAGTGTAAGTGCCCTAAAATATTCAGAATATTCCCTATATAAGGGTTTCAGATTAATGCTCATGGGAAGCTAGGAAGGTAAGGAGGTGATCTGACACAGAGAAGGTTGTAGGAGGGGTCTCTGAGAGGTGGGATTTATTTAATACATAGCTTTTGGTCCTGAACTCTAAATGAGATTGGACTTGTATACCTTAGTTAATAATTAGTATCTCACTGAGAACATATTTAAAGTGAAAGTATGTTTTTTTTCTAAGGGGCAGGCCATGGGGTAGAGCAGAGTTAGTGGACTGAGCCGCTTTTCCAAACTACTAATCGTGTAAGTTTCGGACAGTGGAAAAGTTGAGGGTGCAAGAAAGTCTGTGAGCCCAAGGAGCCTTGACATACCCTGTTGTTGTTCAATCGCTCAGTCAAGTCTGGCTCCTTGTGACCCCGTGGACTGCAGCATGCCAGGTGCCTTTGTCCTCCACTATCACTTTTCCAAACTACTAATCGTGTAAGTTTCGGACAGTGGAAAAGTTGAGGGTGCAAGAAAGTCTGTGAGCCCAAGGAGCCTTGACATACCCTGTTGTTGTTCAATCGCTCAGTCAAGTCTGGCTCCTTGTGACCCCGTGGACTGCAGCATGCCAGGTGCCTTTGTCCTCCACTATCTTCCGGAGTTTGCTCAAATTCGTGTCCACTGAGTCAGTAATGCTACCTAACCATCTCCTCCTCTGCTGACCCCTTCTCCTTTTGCCTTGACACACTACTCCCTTGTGATTTCCCGGAGGTTTTTAAATGTCATTTGCTTCACAGACTCTCGGACCTCCTTCTGAACTCCTGACTAATGTGGAAATACATTTTGTAAATATTGAGAAGGGGAGCAAGCTCTCTGAACAATTACTTTGTGCCCATGACTCAGACCTCCTCCTTCATCCCAGACCTGGGCAGTCCTGCTCCAGCTCTGCTTGTCCAAGCCACTGTCACTGGAATCCAGATACTATGACCTGAATAACTCAGAACAGGTTCTGTTTACTCTTCAGCTCCTCAAAAAAATGCATGAATAAAAAAATCAAACGGGAAAAAGAACTATGCAGAATATTTGTGATAAATGTTCCTGATCAGGTATCGACTAAGAAATTGCTTCTGAGCTGTGACATATGCTTTGAACATTTGGGTGGTTTGGTGGGGGAGGTGTTTAAGTATAATCGACACGAGTTATATATTAGTTTCAGGAGTACAACATAATGATCTGATGTTCGTATGTACTGCAAAATGTTTACCACGGTAAGTCTCGTTAACATTCAGGATGGATTAATTTTAAAGCTTGCTTGATTCAATTCCCTGTCTCTTATACACATCTAGATGTGTATAAGAGACAGCTATGAGCCTTCTACAACTCTGCACAAAATTTTGTGGTTATTTGTGCTTTCCTTGGGAAAGAGTTCATAGACTTCCTCAGATTCACAAAGGGTTCTATTTCCTAAAGGCTGAAAACCACNAATTCCTAGGTAGGAATCTCATTACATGTTGTTAATATTTGCTGAAGTTGCTTCTCTTTCGGGACTGGAACCTCTAAGAAGTTGCCTGTCCTTTTGGTTTCATGTCTTTTCAATGACTTCATAAGCAACTTGGCAAAGAATTTTGCCTGGACATCCCATCTGCTCTCAGTGACTCTGACTACAGCACCATTTTCTGTTCAATTCATACTCTCAGTGTGCTCTTTAAATAAACAGTGACAGGGTGAAGCCGGAGGAGTGAACAGGATGCTGGGGCTTGAGAAGAAGCTTGGAGACATAAATAAGGCACTTGGAGTTCTCAGAACAGAGTCTATTGCTTTTCAGGATTCACTAAATTTTCCTTTTTCCTTTTACTCACCATTGCATGATTCAACCATATTGGAAAGACGGTATCGAGGATCTTGGGGTAAATGAGTTCTCTATCATAGAGAAAGAGGATCCAGAACGAGAGAAATACAAACTGCAAAACAGAACGGAAAAATAACACCGTTAGGGTTAGTTTCAACCAGTGCTTCCTAAGATAGCCAAGAAAACATGGCAAAATAAAAATAGATACCAGCTCTAAAGATACATTCTTATATAGAATCATTAAGTGAAGGAAAAAATTATTTATCATAGAATTACAATGCTCAGTCTCTGGGGACTTCAGAGAGTTAGGAATCACTTGTCACTGTGGCAGGCAAAGAGGATGTAGAGAAACAGGATTTGCAGATCATTAAGTCATTTCATTTTAACCAATGACCTTTCTCTCCTCTAAGCTCCCCCAGGAGGGTTGAAAGCAGCCAAATGGAGTAGCTAAGCCTTACACGTGGCTTGCCCACTCTCTGGGTAGGCGTGGCCAGGGGAAGCAGGAAGACTGGGGTCAGGGTTGGGGGGTGGTAGGGGGGAGGATAAGTGACAAGCCCCCAGGATAATCCACCAAGCTAGTTAACTGACAGCTGGATCTCTTTCTTGCTCAGAACTCTGGATTGATCTCCATCCTCTTGTACCCCTTGGCTATCTTTTCAAAGTCTCTGCCTTCCATGCTACAAAATCAATGCAGAGATGAAAAAAAAAAACAAAAACCATTAATCTTCTGATCGTCCTATCTTCTTAAATTCCAAAGGCTCAATTTCTAACTCTTAAAAAAAATGAATAAACTCCATTGTTAAGCAACTTGGCCTTTAGAAGATTTTGGGGGTGGAGGAGAAGGTGTCTTGCAAAGTAAGATTGGAATGCCAATACTTGCTCTGCTATCTGAGAACTCAGTAGTGCTTGGAGAGCTTCATGCTGGATTTAAGCTTAAAGCTTCAATACTGTAGGAAGCAGGACAACGACAGGTGGAAGGAGATGGTCACTTTTCATTACAGGTCCTGCTGGGCCGTTAGTGTGCCTGGCTTCAGCTTGTTTTCATTCTAGCTAATGAATGAAATCATCGTGATGTTGTAGAAATGTGGACAGTATCAGCTACAAGTGCCCCTTGCGTATGTCTTGTTTCTTCCCAATGTCCACTCATTCAACAAAAGGCATGAGGCCCCACCCGCTGTGGGCCCCACCCCAGGTATTTCAGACAGACTGTCTCTCTCCTCTCAAAACGTCAACTTTGAAAGGTTTCATACCTTTTTTAAAAAAATGGTTTCCACTTGCAAAAGTAACATGCTTATTGTTCAAGTGAAACCAGATGTATGAAAGGCAAGTTACTCTTCTCCCTCTTTAGCTCCCTCCATTCCCATCATCCCGATGGAACCAGGGTTATCTTGGATGTATTTTGGTTAAGAAAGGTCCTTTAGACTTCCCTGCCAGACAGTAATAAGGATCTTATATCAAACATTCACAAAGATACAAAAGCTAATGATAAATCTTGGCAGTAACATGTCTTATTTCCCCAAGACCCTAGGCAGTGCACCATTTTATGCAAATACAGTTGCCACGGATTACAGTAATGGGCTCTTGCTGCCTAGGAGAAGCGTTGGTCCATATGACACGTCCATCATATCACCTGCATATCTTTGTAACTTACTGTGGATACCGGAAAAGCCAGTGTGGTGAAAAGCAGGTCTCTGAAGGCCGTTACGAACTTAATGTCTTTTTTCCCTTTGGTTCTTTTCAGCACATCTTCCAGGCAGGCCACCCCGAAGAAAATGGCCTGCAAGAGCTAAATGCATTACAACAAATGAGCACATTTTCATTTCCTTTAATTAATACATTCTTCACCAAGGTGAAGCACCATCCCTCTGGGAGCAGGATTGATTTGAGAAGCAGAGGTCTGCTGGCTGTTCTGGTTGGGAGCCAACTGGAAGGCTGGTCTTTCAGCTCACTGGGCCCTGACCTTGCTCACTAAAACGGATTGTGTAAAGTTGTTTAGGGGATAATAATGTGTACAGTAGTTAGCGTAATGGACTTGAGTGAAAATGGAAGCAGAATAGAGTCAGCTTAACAGGAGAATGTAATGAGATAGATGCCCTGGCTGCACAGAGGAGGGGAAAACCAAATAAACAGCACAAGGGCACAGCACCAGACTCAGTGGTGGATGTATTCTGGCTCTTTCCTAGGAAGAAAATAGCTTTAAATGTCTGGTGTTGCAATCTCATTACAGAAGCCAGAATCAGGGTCAAGAGCACCATGCAGGAGCTCCGTGCTCCCCCGGGGGAGACCCACACAACGGCATCGTGCCTGTCTGAGGAAGAAGCCAGTGCCCCCTCCCCGCCTCATTAAGAGGGGGCTGATTCATGCGAATGTACGGCAAAACCACTACAATATTGTAAGGTAATTAGCCTCCAATTAAAATAAATAAACTTAAAAAAAAAAAAAGAGAGGCAATCCGAAGGCTTTGCAGAAACTATCTGTCTGAGGGTGTGGTTTCAATCCGCGGGGATAGAGCACTTGGTGGGCTCAGGTACATCTCTGAGTACCCTGAGGGTAAAACAGAAGCAGGCTGTTACAGAGCACCAGCTTGAGTGCCTGCATCACGCTGAAAATTCCCACTGGCTATCTGTCTCACAGAGTGGTGCACGTGCTTCCCTGTTCGTCTCACCCTCTCCTGCCTCCCCCCTGCCCTCTCTGTAAGTCTGTTCTCCTCCTGCGCCTGCAAGGCGAGAGGTGGGAGGTGGGAGGGAGGTTCAAGAGGGAGGGGACATATGTACAATGGCTGTGTCTAATTCCTGCTGATATCTGGCTGTGAAAGTGAAAGTGTTAGTTGCTCAGTCGCATCTGACTCCTTGCGACCCTAGGGACTGTAGCCCACCAGGATCCTCTGCCTGTAGAACCATCCCAGCAAGAATACTGGAGTGGGTTGCCATTCCCTTCTTCAGGGAATCTTTCCGACCCAGGGATCAAACCTGAGTCTCCTGCATTGAAAGTAGATTCTTTACTGTTTGAGCCACCAGGGAAGCCTCCCGCCTTGATGTGTGACAGAAACGAAACTAATATTGTACAGCAATTATCCTTCAATTAAAAATATATTTTTTAAAGAAGTAGGGCCATTTTCGAGGACTTCAGACTCTGTCCATTCTCACAGTTTGCCACACACCCACAGCTTTTAAAAAATGTCATGACTAGGAGCTGGTTTTGAGTTATTGCCTCAGAATCCATCCTGTTCCTTGAGAGCTCTGATTGGTATGGAAGGAACAGCCTGGACTCTGCTCTGAGTCTGAGTCAGGCAAGTTCTAGTACCTGGACAGTTGGACTAATTAATGATCAACCACGTCGGTGGCTGGAAAACAACTTTGGTGTCTGGAACCCTAGAAGACCTCTAGCCGAGCTGGCCTCTTGATGCTCCTAGGGCAGCAGGGGTGAGCAGGAGAGGATGCTGGAGGAAGAGGGCAGAGACACTCCTACCTGGGTCCTCAGACCTGCAACACCCCACAGTCTGTTAGAAATGAGGGTGCTCAGCCCACTCCTAGCCTGCAGAATCAGAAACTCTGGGGATAGGGCCCAGGAATTTGTTTTCTAATAAACTGTTCAGGTGATCTTTGTAAAGGCTTAGGTTCTAGAACCACAGGATTAGACACAAATTTATCATTTACAAATCTTACTGACTACTCAAAAGTATGATAGCTGATTTGGGAGGGGGCATAATAGTTGACTTTTATTGATTTCCTGTTTTATGCCAGGCACTGATCTAAGCTTTCAGTTTCTTGTAGTGACCCCTGAGGTAAGTAGTATTATTCCTCTACGCATCCCATTTTACAGATGAGAAAACTGAAGCTGAACAAACTTGCCTGAAGTTTCATGGTTGATAAATATCCAGGCCAGGAAACTTCATTTGTTTTTCAAGCCAGACTTTATGGCCAACAGACGTACAAACCATGTGTCAGTTGTCTAAGAACAAAGATGAAAGCACTGTGGGAGCTCAGACCAGAGTCCACTATCTCCAGGTGGGAGAATTAAAAATGACTTCAAAAAATGCCAGTCTGATTCTCAGCCCCCAAAGATTCTAATCTGATGCGTCTGAGGGTACAACCTAGCTTCAGGATGTTAAAACAGTCTCTTGGGTGATTCTTTCAGAGCAGCCAAGTTTGAGAATCACTTGTCTGGAGGAACTTGCTTTTGCAAACGCAGACTTGGCAGTCTCCAGGGAGGCGGGGCTGCCCAGATGCAGAAAGTGAAGCTCCACGGTGGGATGCGGTTTCTGAAGAGACGACAGAGGGAGGACGAGAGAAGCGGGCAGCCACGGCTGAGGAAACGCCCTCCTCTAAGAGGCAGGAGGGGCCGCAAAGTAGCCAAGATTGACCAGATGGTAGAAAAGCAGGAACGTGCAAGAACTCTCTGACCCTGAGGAGGAAGCTTCAAGCCAGAAGGGGGCCTTCCAGCGAGGGTGGGTGTGCAGCAAAGCGTGGGAAGTCACTTCAGTCGTGTGGGGCTCTTTGCAACGCGATGGGACCCTAGCCCACCAGGCTCTTCTGTCCATGGGATTCTCCAGGCAAGAATCCCGGAGTGGGTTGCCATGCCCTCCTCGGGGGATCTTCCCCACCCAGGGATCGAACCCGCGTCTCTTTAAGTCTCCTGCCCTGGCAAGCGAGCCCTTTACTAGCACCACCGTGGGCAACACTTTAAAGGCCAGGAAGCGGCTGCCACCCCCGCGTACTTGTTCGCTCGTGCTGTTCGGCCCCTTCAGAGCTGCAGAGCCGGGGGCGTCCTCTGCCCGTGGAAGCCGGCCGCAGGGGCCTCGCCCTCCTGCCCCCCAGCGGCCTTCGGATCGCCCCCGGGACAGCGCAGGCAGCTGCTGGCGTCAGCGGGGCCCGGCGGGCGCCTGGGCCGGCGCGGAGGCCTGCGCGGCGGTGCACCGGGCGCGGAGCGTCTGCCGGGCTTTCGCGCCTCGCGGCCAGCGGCCCCGCCCGGCCTGGCACGCCCGTGTGACCGCCCTCCGCAGCGGGACCCGCCTCGCGTCACCCCACGCCCAGCGCGTCCTGCCTTCCTCTCGCCCTTTCCCGGCGGCGGGGCCTGGACACTGGGCCCTCACCGGCTCCTCCTCGCAGCCTCCGGGGCTTCTCCTCCCACGCAGCTGGAGCCCACGCCACAAACCCGCCAACCCCGTCTCCCCTCGGAGGCTGCCTTGGAGAGACGCCCCGGGTGGGCGTGAGGCAGCCTCGTCTCCACTGACCTCCACCCGCAGTGCCGCGCCACCGTCTGCATCGACGAGGAGTCTCTACCGGGCCCTTGCGGAGGAGCCCAGGAGGCCAGCCATAGGGGGCTGCCAAGAGAAATAAATAAGGGAGAAGGAGGGCTTGAGGGTTTCCCAGATAGCCCTAAAGGTAAAGAAAATGAAAGGTGCTCAGTCATGTCTGACTCTTTGAGGCCCCATGGACTATATAGTCCACGGAATTCTCCAGGCCAGATCCTGGAGTGGGTGCCTTTCCCCTCTCTGGGGGATCTTCCCGACCCAGGAATCGAATCCAGGTCTCCCGCAGCGCAGGCAGATTCTTTACCAACTGAGCTATCAGGGAAGCCCTCAACGGTAAAGAACCCGCCTGCTAATGCAGGAGGCATGAGAGATGCGGGTTTGATCCCTGAGTCAGGAAGATGCCCTGGAGGCGGGCATCGCTACCCTCTCCCGTATTCTAGCCAGGAGAATCCCATGGACAGGGGAGCTGGCGGGCTACAGTCCATGGGGTCACACAGGCAGACCGCACTGAAGCGGCTGAGCATGCACTCAGGGGGTAGAGGATGCTCACAGCAGAGCTGGGAGCAAGGAGAGGGAGGCTTCACGGAGGGCCTCGAGGCCAGGTTTGAATCAGCTCACAAAAAGGACACCGGTCTGCTCATTCTCTAAGGACGATGCACTGGAATGTTGAGAAGACACTCACAGAAGGAATAGTCAAGGGGGAACCTGGCAGCTGTTACAGACTGAGTGGTACCCACTCCCCCGCCCAGATTCACATGTTAACCTTATAAGCCTCAGTACCTCAGAAAGGGGCTGTGCTTGGACGCAGGGCCTTTAAAGAGCTGGTGAAGTTAGAATGAGGACGGTAGGGTGGACCCTAGCCCGCTAGGACCGGAGTCCTTAGAAGAAGATGAGACAAGGACTCAGAACCACACGGAGGGTAGGCTACGCGAAGACGGGGAGACGCAGCCATCTGCAAGCCAGGGAGAGAGGCTTCTAGAAGCGACCCCGCTAACCCCTTGGTCATGGACCTCTGGCCTCCAGAACTCTGAGGAAATTTCTGCTGTCCAAGTCCCCTAGCCTGTGGTGAGCTGTTACAGCAGCAAATACGGTAGCATTCAAAGAAGATAGAACTGGCCACTTTTTATGGTTCTTACAACAAAACTACTGTTGTTTACATTTCTCAACTATTTTGGCTGCTCAGAAAAGCAGAGCTGATGGCATCATCTCAGTCAGGGTTTACTTCAGAGTTGCTGCCCTCTGATTTATCTTTTCGTCCCTAATTCCGTTGGTTTTTTGGTGCCTTCTCCTGAAATGCTGCTGATCTAAGTTTGTTCGCAGTCTTCCGTTTTTATTGCTAGCTGACAAACTTACCACCTGGGAGAGCTTAATTTACATTTTTTTTTATAACTAGTGCAATTTAAGAAACCACAGCTAAAGGCTATTCAGTCTTTACATTTGCACGTCTTCACAAGATTCACAAAAATCCGGAGACCACAGAAGCTTATTAACCTTTCTAAGCCATCAAGTTGATTTTCCTTGCTTTAAGCCAGAACCCTATTAACCTATCCCAGGAAATGAGAATTGCTTCATTTAAAAATGATTCCACAGAGGGAGATTCCACAAGTTTCCTGAGCAAGACGTTACAGCTCTGACTGAATGAGTCAAGTAATACAACGCCCAGCTCAGCTCTCCGTGCCTGACTCAGACAGTCCGGGACTTTCTCAGGTCTCGCCTTCAGAATGATGCAACACTTGCAGTGGCGATTCCTCCAGAATAAAGCAGCGATTGGGGACTACTTGTGAAGAGTCATATTAATATATAACTGTGGTGGTCAGGGTGGTGGGGCTTGGGGCAAGTAGAGGAAGCCTTTGCCAAATGGATCTGAATTGGGGCTTTCCTGGAGATCCAGTGGTAAATTACGAACATGGAGGGACAGGTTGGAAGAAAGATATATTTGTCAGAGTACTTGGCCTGTGCTGTGCAGCTGGTCACAGCTGGCTTCTGTGTAGGGGCAGCATGGCCATGGGGTAGACTGTCTTACCAGTGGGATGGGCTTCTTCTAGAAAGTCACTCTTACTGGTGGGAGTCATGTTTTAATCATTTATTTGTGCAGCCAGCATTCACAGAATGTCTGTTAGGTGCCAGAAATTAGACATGATACAGACCAGGGCAGGCTCTATGTTAATATGTCTTTATTAGGAAGAAGAAGAAAGAGGCAGCGGTGGAGGAACCTTTTCTGTACATTGACTCACATTTTGTGGGTCAGGTTTCTCGAGAAACAGCATCTGAGATGCTGAGAGCTACCTGCCGAGTGTTCAAAGAGGAGGGCTCAAGAGGGAGGGGGCAGAAGAACCGGAAGGGCAGCGCAGCTGCGTGCCATCAGCTGCTCTCGCACTCCAGGAAGGAGCCCTGGAGCTCGCTCTGCCTTCAGAGTTGTCCTGGAGCCCAGCCTCTGGGGCCCAGGTCCGCCGGTCACTGGCCTTAAGCCCTGGTCCGGGTGGCTCCCTTCTGCTGAGGATAGCTGTGGGACAGGCGCTCATCTGTGAGGCATCAGCAGGCAACCCTCCTCCCAGGAGCTGGGGATTGAGTACCTTGAGGCTGGGAAGGGTGGGAGTCCATTCGCCACACCACACAGCCACTACGCACGAGGCACAGAGAAGGTAGGTAACCCACTCAGGAGCACACGGCAAGTGAGGGGCACCCAGGAAGCTAGGCCTTCCTTCAGCCCCTAGTCTTTATACTGTGCAGAGTGAACCTACCCAAAGGCTGTCGTGGTTACTCAATAAATTGCAGTTCTTTTATTTGGGTGCTGGTGGGGACTCTCCCCTCCTATCAGCCCACATTCTTTCCACTCTCTGAGAGGTAAAACAGTGATCTCACGTGTTTTTGTGGAATAGACAGTTAAGTGTATTTCTGACTCTGTTGAGCTTGAGAGTGAATATATTAGACAGATGATGGAAATCAGAGGTTGGTCCCAAGAATGGAAGTGGGCTCTGGATACTGTAAATGAATCCCTGTCTTCTCACTGTTCGTGGGCTACCTTGGACTTTGGACGATGAAATGTCCCCAAGCATCTCTCTTCCCCTGGCCCTGCTCTGCCATCCCCAAGGACCTACGGGCTGGAGTTGCTGTTGTCATCCTGAGAGCTTGAAAGTGAAAGGAAAGTAGCTTAGTCGTATCTGACTCTTTGTGACCCGATGGACTGTAGCCCACCAGGCTCCTCTGTCCATGGGATTCTCCAGGCAAGAATCCTGGAGTAGGTTGCCATTTCCTCCTCCAAGGGATCTTCCTGACCCAGGGATCAAGCCTGGGTCTCCTGAACTGGCCGGCAGATTCTTCACCATCTGAGCCACCAGGGAAGCCAAAGAGCCAGAGAGCTTGGTGATACTCGAGTCAGAGCTGCCTGACGGGCAACTTTATATGAAGAGCGGAGGGAAAGGTCAGTGCCTCTGTCGTGAAGTGGGGTGCGGGAAACAGGAAGGGGCTCGCCCAGAATCTCCCCTGGAGATCCCAGTTATGAGGTGCCACCTCCAACCACATTTCAGAAATAAGTTTATTTTTCAAAAGAGGAAAATCCAGCAAACTCCATGAATTCTGCAAGCCAATTTAAATTGTAGCTGAAAATTCCCTCTATCTCCTCTCCCCAGCTTGCATTCCCTGGATGGAAGTGAAGCCGACAGAGTGGAGGGACGTAACGTTGATGGAAGATCCAGGCTCTGGAAGCCTAGCCAACATGAGCACCTGGAGGGTGTCCGACGGCACTGCCTGGTCCCCACGCCTACCTTCTGGGAGCTTTCCCATTCCGTGGAATTCACTGCCCTCTACTTGAGCCTGCAGACTCTCCCCTAGGGTGCCCCCCCCCACCCCCTTGACCATCCACTGGACATCTGTTACATAGATAAAGCAGTGATTCCACTGGGGGCCTCTGCCAGCTGGGGAGTTAGAGCACGAAGCCCATGGAGGCAGATACTTGAGCAATGAGGCAGGTGGGTGATCCTTGCCTGAATCCATGACCCAGCACCCATGGTGCTCAGGGAGGGGACTGATGTCCCACAACATCCCCTCCCCTCAGCCCCACCCCTGTTCCAGCTGAGATGACTAGAAACTCACCAGCACTCTCCCATCTTCTCATCCCACTGTTTACTGCTTAACACCATTCTGGGCGCTTCCCTTGTCCCTCACAGTCTGTGGTTAAGCACTATTTTTATTTCTGTCTGACAGATTTGGAAGTAAGAGACAAAGAAATACTCAGCCCGGGGTCAGGAGTGGTAGAACTGAGGAGCTGCCCCCATATCCCATGCTCCTAGAGGCCATGGTGATAACCACTAGGCTGCGCTGCCTTCCCTCTCCACAGAGAATCGGCTGCCTCTTCCCTGGGTCAGTTTACTCCCTCGGAGACTCACATCTCTCCTCTCCTTCCTCTGCTCTCCTCAGGCACCAGGCAGGAATCGGTCAGGGTGACCAGTTCTCCATGAAATTTCCACAAATCACCTCACACCCCAGGCATCAATCCTTGAATCCCTTGAGGTGGCCTCAGAAAGAAATGGGACACTCCTAGAATTCTGACTTGTATTAAGTCAGACTTTGTTCTCAGGGTCCATAATGGATATTCAGCCCACTAGAAAAGGCTTTGTCTACAATGCAGGAGACCCAGGTTCGATCCCTGGGTTGGGAAGATCCCCTGGAGAAGGAAATGGCAATCCACTCCAGGACTATTGCCTGGAAAATCCCATGAACAGAAGAGCCTAGTAGGCTACAGTCCATGGGGTCGCAAAGAGTCGGACACGACTGAGCGACTTCACTTCACTTCACTTCAAAGAAGTGCAGGCATGCTAAGTCACTTGAGTCGTGTCTGACCCTTTGTGACCCCATGGACTTAGCCCACCAGGATCCTCTGTCCATAGGATTCTCCAGGCAAGAAGACTGAAGTTGGTTGTCATGCCTTCCTCCAGGGGATCTTTCTGACCCAGGGATCGAACCCCTATCTCTCATGTCTCCTGAATTGGCAGGCAGTTCTTTACCACTAAGAAGCCTCCTGGGAAGCTCCATTTAAAGGGGAGGGGTGTAAAGTTCCTGGAAGCAGGATGGGGTACTGACTTCAGTAAATTTACTTAAAATAAATCCAAGAGTGTTATAGTAAGTTATGAGACCTCCGTGACTTTATAAATGCAACCGTTAGTTAATTAGTCATTTGCTAACACTAATCATTAGGAAACACAATCCTTTAAGACCTCAAGAGCTACAAATTTTAAGGCCCAGTATTTCACGTGAAGTCACATTTTTGAAGTCTGACCTGAAATTAATCCTCTAAAACATATTCAACCCATCTTTATCAATTGGAAAATGCTTCATTAAGTCACACTTTCAAGATGACACCTAACAAAAAGGAAACAGCCACAGGTAAGCCCCTCTCTGCCCATTTGAAGGACCTGAAGCTGTTTGAAGAGACTGTACTGCTCAGGAATGCAGAAAAGTCTGAGGTCAAGTCCAGTCAATATAGGAAGGCACCAAGTTTTTATTATGGGATAATCTGTGCTCATCACTATAGCAAATACAATGTATAGTCCTAGAACGTTAGGGCTGGTGAAGACTTCAGAGATCAAACTCCTGTTCTAGAGCTATTTACAAACTGATTGAAATGTTAAGAATCACACGTGGGTGGAGACGTGCAAACAATACATAAATAAGCAGAGACTAACAGATGCTGGAAAAACTCAGGGAAAGGGAAAAACAAATCTGGAAAAAACAAAGTGGCTCAGCAGAGATTTTTAAGGAAGATCTGAGATTTCAGGTGGTCTGGGAAAACAGCAACGTGGTGGAGAAGCAGGGGGGCCTTTCATTCAAGGATGGTGTGACTGTGGATAGAGCAGTGACCGCAGAAAGCCTGGGGACCAACACTGGAGAAGACACAGGGCTTCCTGGAGAAGGGACCAGCCTTACTGGGGAGGGGCGCGCCAGAAAGAGAGCGAAGTAGGCAGGTGAGCTCCTAGATCAGGACTTTTGATTGATCCTGTGAGGGAGGAGGGAGCCACTCTAGCTTCTTGAATAGCTGACCGCACTTCTCAGTCAGGCTCACGATGTTTGAAACAAAATAAAACCAAAACCATTTGTCGGGAAGATTAATCTGAAATCTGAGTGATGGATGGTTGCACTGATAGTGAGAGGACAGTGAAGAGATGATCTAGTCATCTAGGTACCAATTAATAATGAGAAAGGTGATATGACTAGGGAAGAAGGGGAGAACTTAGCAAGAGGGAAAACAGGACTTTTAGTGGCTCATTACTTGTATGTGGCTCATACTTGAAGTCACATATTTGAAATCTGACCTTCAATTAATCCTCTAAAAACATTTTTAACCCATCTTTATCAGCTGGAAAATGCTTCATTAAGTCACACTTTCAAGGTGACACCTAACAAAAAGGAAACAGCCACAGGTAAGCCCCTCTCTGCCCATTTCAAAGGGCCCGAACATGTCCAAAGAGACTATACTGTTCAGGAATGCAGAAAAGTCTTCCTTTTGAGACTCAGGGAATTAGCACTAGGAAATGTGTCTTTGACAGATGAGTGTCTTTCTCCGTTCTTGGAAACGTGATGGCTCTGGGACATGTAACTGAGCTAGACGTCAGTAAGCTGGTTTGAGGGAGTAGGTGATGAGTCCGCTCTTAGCCATGCTTAGAGTAAAACCTGAGTGCCGAAGAATTGATGCTTTTGAACTGTGGTGTTGGAGAAGACTCTTGAGAGCCCCTTGGACTGCAAGGAGATCCAACCAGTCCATCCTAAAGGAAATCAGTCCTGAATGTTCATTGGAAGGACTGGTGTTGAAGCGGAAACTCCAATATTCTGGCCACCTGATGTGAAGAGCTGACTCATAGGAAAAGCCCTGATACTGGGAAAGATTGAAGGCAGAAGGAGAAGAGAACAACAGAGGATGAGGTGGTTGGATGGCATCACCGACTCAATGGACATGAGTTTGAGCAAGCTCCGGGTGTTGGGGATGGAGAGGGAGGCCTGGCGTGCTGCGGTCCATGGGGTCTCAGAGTCGGTCACGACTGAGCCACTGAACTGAACTGAGAGTGAGAGGACAGCCATACTAGGATTTAGATTTGACTAGATCACCGGTCCTGGCTGACACTGCTCCCTTTACACTGACCATTCTTGATATAAAGCAAATAGATACAGAAAGGTGAGGCTTTTGCTGTATTAGTCTAATTCCACAAAATCATTTTTTGTTATTGTTTTCTGTTTACTTGTTTTCATAAAATTCTATGATTGAAACAGGCAGTCACCTTGATATTTTTCAAGCACGGTAGAGCTGTGCTCAGGCTTCCCAGGTGGCACTAGTGGTAAAGAACCTGCTTGCAATGCAGTAGACAAGGGTTCGATCCCTGGGTGGGGAAGATCCCCTGGATGGGGGCATGGCAACCCACTCCAGTATTCTTGCCTAGAGAATCCCATGGACAGAGGAGCCTGGGGGCTACAGTCCTTAGGTTTGCAAAGAGTTGGACATGACTGAATCAACTTAGCACGCACAGAGCTCACATCTCAAATTTCAGGTCCCAAAGTCAGATTACCAGTGAGGAGGAAGCTGAAATTCCAGGCCTCTGTGAATTGAGCTTTCTGAATTTCCTCTCCTTAGCATTACAGAGAGTCATTTTTTTTTTTTTTTCTTACCATGCATTACGTCTGCCTGGATTATGATGCCAAAGAATTGGAATCAAATACTTATATTGCACCCTACATGTAGGTTAAAAATTCCAAAACTTAAATTAGCATCCCCAAAGGATGCAGCATCCTTAGCTTTTAACACTAAAAATAGTGTTACATATTCCCCAAATGTTTTTTAGAAATCTATTTTTCTCCCGTTCACTTATACTTCATCATTTCATTCATCCCATTGTGGTCAGCTGGGCTAGGAAGAGGAGAAAGGAGCAAGCGATGTGATTGGTTTGTGGATGGTTGAAAATGTGCATTTGCCATTTGGTTGGGTGATTTGTCCTTTAAGATGGAGCCTGAACCTATAAAAAAATTGAAGTGGGATCTGAATGTGGCAAAATGTATTTGCTTTTCTTAGATAAATCTGTTAGTCTGGGTGTGCTGTAAAATGGCATTATTCCTCCACTGGAAATTGCACTTCCTACGCAACATACGCCACTCTGCCTTCCCTCACAGACTCCCCCAAGCAAAGTTCAAAATCTCTTCTGTATATGTTGTCAATGTCATAAAGAAACCATGAAACCATGACTTTAGTTCCTCGTTTAGGCTCATCTGAGAAGCACTTCAAGGTAAGATTCTTTTTTTTTTTTTTTTAACCCCTGAGAAGGAAGGATTTATTACCTGCAGCAAGTAAGGAGAACACTGGGGATCTCTCCTCAAGTAGTGTCTCCCCAAATAGCAAAACTGGGAAAGTTTTAAGCTAAGGGAACATGCATATTCATGACGGGGCTTGAGCAGAGGAGAAATAAACATCCAGCTGGGGCAAGGACTTGTGGACACAGCAGGGGAAGGAGTGGGCACGACGAATTGAGAGAGTAGCATTGAAACATGTACATTACCAGCTGACAAAAAGATAGCTAGTGGAAAGCTGCTGCGTAACACACGTAGCTCAGCCCGGAGCTCTGTGATGGGCTAGAGGGGTGATACGGGGGTAGTAGGAGGCAGGTTCAAGAGGGAAGGGATATATGTATACATATATCTGATTCCAGAGACATGGCATCTGGTCCCAAATGACAAATAGATGGAGAAACTGGAAACAGTGGCAGACTATTTTGGGGGGCTCCAAAATCACTGCAGATGGTGACTGCAGCCATGAAATAAAAAGACACTTACTCCTTGGAAGAAAAGTTATGACCAACCTAGACAGCATGTTAAAAAGCAGAGATATTACTTTGCCAACAAAGGTCCATCTAGTCAAAGCTGTGGTTTTTCCAGTAGTCATGTATGGATGTGAGAGTTGGACTATAAAGAAAGCTGAGTGCTGAAGAATTGATGCTTTTGAACTGTGGTGTTGGAGAAGACTCTTGAGAGCCCCTTGGACTGCAAGGAGATCCAATCAGTCCATCCTAAAGGAAATCAGTCCTGAATGTTCATTGGAAGGACTGATGTTGAAGCGGAAACTCCAATATTCTGGCCACCTGATGTGAAGAGCTGACTCATAGGAAAAGACCCTGATACTGGGAAAGATTGAAGACAGGAGGAGAAGGGAACAACAGAGGATGAGATGGTTGGATGGCATCACCGACTCAATGGCCATGAGTTTGAGTAAACTTTGGGAGTTGGTGATGGACAGGGAGGCCTGGAGTGCTGCAGTCCATGGGGTCACAAAGAGTAGGACATGACTGAGCGACTGAAGTAACTCACTGACTAATATCTGATTCCAGCTGTTGTATGGCAGAATCCAACACAACGTTGTAAAACAATTATCTTCCAGTTAAATTTTTTTAAAATAACAATTTTTAATAATTTTTTTAAAAAAAGAGATAAGATTTTTTAAAAAAGAATTTTAAAAAGTGTTTCACAATTAGTCAACACAAGAGGTAGCTATGGATAACTCCCAAAGTGGGTTTCTCAGAGCAAATTGCCAAACAAAAGAGAATGCCCCAACTCACAAACTATGAAGAAGAAAGATAATGGAATTTTGTACTGGATAAAATCAAAGGGTGTTAACATGTAAGGCACTGATATTAGAGACAAATAGCTTGCTTCCTGATGCGTACTTACCAGATTAAGCAATGTTAGGTACTTCCATTTTCCCCCATTCAGAAAGATTTGGGATTTCCGCGGATCCTCTCCTTCTTGTGCGATATAAAAGTTGAGGAAGATATACCAGCTCAGGACAAACAAGTGGTATGTGCACGTAGACATCCTCGTCATGGCTAGGTCTAAGCGGAGAGCCTTGAGCAGCTTCCTTCCAGAGTCTCTGTAACAGCTGAAGTCCTAGGGCAGGCCGGAGACGGAGCGCTGTAAAACACACCTCTCTGAGACTGACAACTTCAGCACAGCTGGGAAGCTTTGCGCATTTCAGTGTTTAGGCTTTGAAGAGGGCAGGGAGCGATGCAAGAAGCGCCCTTTGCACTATTTGGCTAGGGTGGGGCATAATTAAATGACCCCATCGGTAAGTCAAGTCTAGTGAAATACCCTCACGGCCAAATATTCTCTTTTCTGCCCTTTCCTTTGGGGAAAGGAAAGCGCGAGAAAGTTGCCGTAATATATCCTGAGAGAATGAGAATGAGGTTGGCAAACCTGATGGAAGAGATTGTGGGTACGTTTAGCACACATACGGGAGTAACTAGAAATGGGAAGGGTGTTGTAATCTTGCTCTGAAGGTCTCTGAGGCCCTCTGAAATCTGAAATAACCTTTGTTCCTCTATCGATCAGCCCCAGGGTTTTAGTTGCCCCTCCCCACTCCCGCAGATTTTTATCTGTATCCTAGAGAACCAAGAGTTACTGACAGCTGTCCCATACACTCTATTTGCAAAGGGATTTCTATTCCCTGGGAGGAAAGAAGTACAGCAAGAGGTCTGTAGCCAGAGAACCAGGAAAGAGACATGTGGCCCTGACCGCAACAAACCTGAGTTCGGACATCGCTGGAAGGGAATGAGGGTCTCTGCATTGTCTTGGAGGGGACAAGAATATGATCAGGCTGGGCAAAGTTTTCAGAACTGGGCCCTGCCATAAGCCCAACAGAGGGGACCTCAGAGAGGTCTGGAAGTGTCTACCTTGTGACATCACCAGCTCGTTTCCCCCGGGGCAGCTGGCTCGGAGGGTTCTGAGCAGATCCCTAAGGGAAGTGCTCCTGGTGCAGTTAGTAAGTCTGGAGTGGGCAGTGCTCAGTGATTTAATCAGAGCTTGCAGGAACTAGGGGAAAGAACAGCCGGCTGTACCTGGAGCACAAAACACAAGCAAGCCTACCTCCGAGGAACCACTGGATCCCAAACATCAGGTGCTTAACAGGAGGGAAGAGCAAGCCTGAGCACAGTATAGGGTCTGCGCTGGAACCATTCTCCAAGGAAAGGGTAGTCTGGGAAATGAGAAATATAAAATCCCACACACAGGCCCACAGCCTAAGTTAACACCGAATATAATAATATTGCCTAATGTAGTACTTAGCATGTGGGAGGTAATGTTCCAAGTGCTTTGTGCAACACTCTAAACACTGCCATGAAGTCCCTGCTATTGTAATCCTCATTTTCAGATGAGGAAATTGAAGCCCAAGCTGAATGCATTCAACAGAAACTAAGAGGCAGGTTGAGTTGCAGTCTGACCCCTAACCAGAGTGAAGTGAAAGTCGCTCAGTTGTGCCCAAGTCTGCGACCCCATGGACAGTAGCCCACCAGGCTCCTCTGTCTGTGGAGATTCTCCAGGCCAGAATACTGCAATGAGTAGCCGTTCCCTTCTCTGGGGAATCTTCCCAATCCAGGTATCGAACCCAGGTCTCCCACGTGGCAGGTGGATTCTTTACCCTCTGCGCCATCATGCCTGGCCACAAAGGAACCATACTTGCTCTGTACACCCTCAGACTCCCTTTGCAATATTTCTCCACTTCCTGTTAAGCCTGCTTTAATCCTCTACTTCTTCCATCAGAAAATTCTCTCAGAAAAGGGTCAGATAGGTCTTAAAACTCGGTGCTCATGCGAGTGCCTGTGCTATGTCCCCTAGGGTGGATTCCTAGTAAGCATCATCATAGATTGAGGGACTTTCACCTCTTTATATAAAATCTCAAACACAGGTCTGCAGATGGGTAAGGATTTGAAGGAATATTGGGAAAGGAGAGGAGACAAAGGCCTCAGTCTCCCTGGCATTTCCCAGGGAGCTGGTCCAGCCCTTTGTCCATCTCACACTATATATCGACCGCAGTGATTTTGCCACCATCTTCATCTCTACCACTGCTTTCTAGCTTATGACCAAAATTTTATACTTCTAGTCCCAATCCTCTACCCATCCCCATCAAGCTTCAAACACATCTTTAGCTACGTGTTGGACATTCCCTCAATTAGTTAGATGCGCCCCAAACTCAAGATGTGTAAGATGAACTCACTACCTTGCCCCACACCTGACTATTCCCTCCCTTCTCTGTGCTTACGGACCCATTTTCTTCCTGGGAGTCCTCCTTGTTTCCTCTCTCTCAAGATGCCAAGTTCATCTCCCCAATCCAGCTCGAGTCAGTCCTCTTCTTTCCATTTCTCCTATAGCTACCCTAGTGCAGTCTTCATCTCTTTCCAGTACTACAGTAACTCTCTTCTGACTGGTTTTCCTAATTCTAGTCTCCTCCCTCAACTGTGTTTTCACACGGTCACGGAGTGACTCAACCTAAAATGCCAACCTTACAACATCTTTATCTCTCCCCAGCTCAGGTCCCTTTACTGTGTCGGTATCATTAATAGAATAATATCCAAGACCCGTAACTTGGTGAAGTGGCCCCTCTCACTTAGCTCTGATGCTCTTTCCTGCCTCACTCTTGTCTCATATTTAATGCTCCACCGACAACCCAAATTGGCAGAGTTTCCAATCACACCGGCCATGTCCCGTCCTGTGCCTTACCCTTAGTTTCTTCTCCCTGGTGGCCTCCTCCCAACATGTCTTTGACTTGGTATCCCATAACCATTTACTAATACAGCTCAGCAGTTTCCTTCTCTTAGAACCCTTAGCTGAACCGCTCCTCAATCAGGCCATGTTGAATAGCCACTTCCAGTCTTCCTTAATACCCTGTGCATCTCTGTCTTAGTGCTGTAACAAAGATACCACAGACTGAGTGGCTTATTAACAACAGAAACTTATTTACCTCAGTTTTGGAGGCTGGGAAGTCCAAGGCCAAGATGCCGGTAGATCCTGTCTGGCGAGAGCTTGCTTCCCAGACAGTCACACTGCTGCGCGTGTGGGAAGGGCCGACATCTCTCTGAGGCATCGTTTGTGGTGACTCTAGCCCCATCACCAGGGCTACAGCCTCTTGACGTAATCACCTTCATAAGATGACATCTCCCCAAACCGTCACTTTGGAGGTAAGATTTCAACTCATGAATTTTGGAGAAACACAGTCGATAACAATTAGGAATTTATCTTTTTTTGTGTTCCATTATCTCTCAAACACATACAGGTGGTGTATTTTGATTCCTAGAGCTTAGCATAGTGTTAAGCACACAATGCTGCTGCTGCTGCTAAGTCGCTTCAGTCATGTCCGACTCTGTGCGACCCAAGAGATGGCAGCCCACTAGGCTCCTCTGTCCCTGGGATTCTCCAGGCAAGAACACTGGAGTGGGTTGCCATTTCATTCTCCAAAGCATGAAAGTGAAAGTGAAGTTGCTCAGTCGTGTCCCACCCTCAGCAACCCCATGGACTGCAGCCTTCCAGGCTCCTCTGTCCATGGGATATTCCAGGCAAGCGTACTGGAGTGTGGTGCCATTGCCTTCTTCAAGCACACAATAAGAACTTAATAAATATTTGTTGAATAAATGAATATGTGCATACCAGGCACATATTCTTGTCTAATAAATTCTGCACGCCAGAATACTGGAGTGGGTAGCCCTTTCCCTTCTCCAGGGGATCGTTCCAATCCAGGGATCAAACCCAGGTTTCCCGCATTGCAGGTGGATTCTTTACCAGCTGAGCCACAAGGGAAGCCCCTTGTCTATTGAACCTTACTATAAAGCTGTTTCATTCATTAAATGCCTACTATATTCAAAATGTTCAGCTGCTGGCTTCTGGGGAGGAGGTAAAATACTATAGTGAGTAAGACATAGGCTAATCCCTGTAGGAACTCACAGTCAAGTGGCAGAGACAGATATGTAAACAAAAAATTATAGCACGATGTGATAAGTACTGTAATAGAGGCAGGCATAGCGTACTAATGGAGCCTAAATTAGCCTGCAAATTATTCTGTCATTCTAAATATACAGAAGACGGAGTTAAAGATGAATACACTGACTAAAGCAGGGGAGATTCTGGAGGTTGTGCAGGAGAAAGTAAGAATGAATGTTATTTCCCTGAAGAAAGCTGTTATGGCCACCAACACAGGGAACAGCTTTGTCTGACAGAAATGATAACCCATTCCTAGGCCAGTCACAGAATGACAAAGTGCAGAGGTCAGGGACTCAAACATGGGCTTGCGTCTACTGCGTGACCTTGAGCTGGTCAGACATTGGCCTCCACTGGGGTGTTAATTAGTTCCCTCAAGTAAGAGATGGTGATTGTCTGGCTCCCTAAAGCCAGGATGTCTACTGGGCTAAAGGAGCAGATGAAGAGGGCTAGCTTCTAAAGAGACTGGAGGGAAGACCCTGCCCTCCCAGATGCACACCCACTCCCAGGCACGCCACAGTGCCAATCACAGAGGAAGGGTTAGAGGGAGACCCTTCACAGTGAGGGCCGCAGGTAGCACAGTGGTGAGAGGGGATTAAGGGCTGTGGAGCTCAGAATTCTTGAGGTTATGGCGAAAAGGTGGAAGGATTGTGGTTTCAGTCTGGCGCAAGCGAGGGACCCCTCCAGCTGACGATACTAAGCAAACTAACTGGTAAATCTTAGTCCCTTTAAGCTTCAAGACAAGTTGGTGGGACTTATCCGTATTCCACTCACCCTGTTAAGCTATATAGAGCCATTTCAATTTGGCTCATTCCTTTCAAAGTTGATCTGTACCTCCACAGCCCTTACACACTCTCTTCACTTCGTCCACCCTTTAGTGAACAGTCCCATTATTAAACTCCCAGCTGAGTGGGGGCTGCCTCTTTCTGCGGCCATTCTGGAGAGCCAGTCGGATTATGAGCTCCTCCTGGGGTATCTGACAGCCCTCGGGGTCCTCAGCTCTTTTTATTTGTTGTCGATGTTTAGTCCCTAAGTCGTGTCTGACTCTTTTGTGACCTCGTGGACTGTAGCCCGCCAGGCTCTTCTGTCCAGGGGATTTCCCAGGCAAGAATACTCGAGTGGGTTGCCATTTCCTTCTCCGGGGGGATCTTCCCGACTCAGGGATCAAACTTGCGTCTCCTACATTGGTAGGTGGAGTTTTTCACNAATGGGAGCAACCAGAGGCCAAGGGGCTGGGGTCAGACACAACAGGGTGTGAGACTTGGCTCTGGGGAGCAACCCACTTGTCAGTCGGCTCTTCCCCAACAGCCCCAGGCTGGCTCATAGACACTGTCCCCTGCCTCGGAGGGCCTTCCTGAACCACCCACTGAGAAAGAGCCTCACCCTCAACCTGCAGTATCTTCTTCTCCTCACGGCACTCACCGCTGCCTGAAACCGCCCACTGCTTCTTTACTGTCAGTCTCTCCCTAAAAGAACATGACCTCCACGAGGAGCTGCACTCGTATCTTGCTTGCGAGCACGCACCCAGCCTAGTGCAGTGTGTGGCACAGGGAGACACAGGACACACGGCTGCTGAGCAGACAGGGCGGCACTATGAGGATCCATGATGGAATAAAGGGGTAAGTGCTCCATCCACCTACCTACGTATCTACCCACCCACTCACTTACTGACCTACTGATTGTGGAACAGCATCGCTATACAGCAGCTCTTAATGAATATTCTAGAAGAAGCAGAACAGAGGCTGATTCTGCTATGAATCAGCAAGTGTTTACTGAACAACTGGAGAAACCAGGAGCGTATGACATGGTCCTTTCAGGAGGTGGAACAAAAGTCAGCTCAAGATTGAAAGCAGCTTGAATGCTTACTTAAAGTCTGTAAATAAATGTCTTCAGTCAATGTTTGGAATTTATAGAGAACTTCTAGAGTCATGAAATTAAAAGAGCTTGCTCCTTGGAAGGAAAGCTATGACGAACCTAGACAGTGTATTAAAAAGCAGAGAAATCACTTTGCTGACAAAGGTCCATCTAGTCAAGGCTATGGTTTTTCCAGTAGTCATGTATGGATGTGAAAGTTGGACCATAAAGAAGGCTGAGCATCAAAGAATTGATGCTTTTGAACTGTGGTGTTGGAGAAGATGCTTGAGAGTCCCTTAGACTGCAAGGAGATCCAACCAGTTCATCCTAAAGGAAATCAACCCTGAATATTCACTGGAAGAACTGATGCTGAAGATGAAGCTCCAATACTTTGAGCACCTGATGCAAAGAGTGACTCACTGGAAAAGACCCTGATGCTGGGAAAGACTGAGGGCAGGAGGGGAACGGGGCAACAGAGGATGAGACGGTTGGACGGCATCACTGACTCAATGGGCATGAGTTTGAGCAAGCTCCGGGAGACGGTGAAGGGCAGAGGGGCCTGGCGTGCTGCAGTCCATGGGGTCGCAAAGAGTCGGACACGACTGAGCAACTGAACAGCAGCAGAAACCTGCAGTCCACCCAACACTAAGCCGATGCTGACGACGTGCTCAGAGCAGAGGACGGCTCTGCATCTTCTCCCACAGAGTCGACCGAAGGTTCAGGTCCACCTCTCCTCACAGGGGAGCGGGGTGGGGGAGGCGCCCAGACAGAGGCTCCCTCCCCACACGTTCCTCCTGGATGCAGCCCCACCATGCTGGCCCCTTGGCCTTTGCTGACAGGCAGGGAGGCTGCCATGAGATGCTGGAAGCAACCGAGACCAAGGCTATTTCACCTGCCTTCTCACCCGTGCTGCATGACAGCTGTGGTCACACACACACATTTTGGGAACAAGACTGAAGAGCGAGACCTTTCACGTCTCTGTGAGCACGGCGTCTCCATGAAATCTTATCTGTACAGGGATTCAGGGAATGAGTCAGCTGCCTCTGCAGTATTTGAGCATAGAGTTCTCTGACTCATACTTAAAAGTTGGGAAAGAGGGATATTTAAGATAGTGGTTTTCAAACTACCACTTAAGAGACAAACTACTTTTCTGAAGATGGAGTTATACACAAACCCTTAACACGTTAAACAGATCACTGGGGGGCTCCTGGGGCCAAGGCTACAGTGAGGGGCCAGGCTCTGCCCTCTTGGTTTCCCCTTCCCCGATACCTCTGAGGAGCACAGCTGGCTTAAAAGGAAAGGAAGTTAATATTTAGATAAATAAATAGATGAATGGAGAACTAGGGAGAAAGGTTTCCTTAATATGAGGAAAGATGGAGTGGCCAAATCACCACTTTGTACCCATCATAGTAAAGACTGTTTCCAGCAAGAATCATCAGTGGAAACTCACCCTCGGAGGGAAAGTTTGGTAAGAAATAGGATACTGGCCTGACCTTCAAATGTCTCCCCAGTTTGCTTAGACGGGAGAAAACACTGCTTATCCTCAGGGCACCAACATCACTGGTCTGCAGGCTGCAAATATGTGAGTGTCATACGAGACAAAGGGAGGCTGAGGAAACATTACAAATTAAAAGATCAAAGAGATGGCATCTAAATACATTATGCCATCCCTGACGGGATCATGTACTTGAGGGTAAAATATGAGAGAGGACATTATTGGGACAACCGACAACATTAGAAATGAAGCTTATCAGTTTGATAGAAGCGACGCATCGTTGCTACTTGGAGCCTGCACTGTGGTTCTGCGAGAGGATGCCCCGTTCTCAGGAAACACACACTGAAGTAATGGGCCTAAAGGGGATGTGGCACGTGTGCCCACCTCCCTGACAGTTCAGAAGAACATGCATCAGTTCAGAAGAACATGCATCATTACGTGCAGAGAGGGAGCGGTGGTTCTCAAAGTGGGGAGCCTGGCAAGGAGCATCAGCACCGCCAGGAACAGGAGAGAAATACTGACTTTGGGGCCCTGCCCCAGACCTCCCAAATCGGCTGGCTTGTCTGTTCTGACAGGCCCTCCAGGGG
>SJYX01014251.1:11078-26480 GCA_006410675.1 Oreotragus oreotragus
AAAAAAAAAAAAAAAGCTTACCACTGTGGGCAACTGGAGTTTAACTGCACTGGAAAAAACTCTGAAAGCCTGTGTAAAACATGCACCTCAAAGTTATATCCCACAGAGGGTGAGGGAGCTGGGTGTCTATATTCCAACTTTGATTGGTCCACAGCTTGAGAGCAGCTCCTGATTCCGTGGCTCTTCCAACCTTCCATGAAAGGAAGCCTTCCATGGCACCAGAGAACTTTCTGCTCCATTATAAGTAGATGTCCCTTTTCAGTGTACGTGATGTTGGTAACACAGCATTTTGGTATCTCACAGCAAAGTACTTGAGAATTGCCCAATTTAAAGTTGTTACACAGGTTTTTCTTATACTCCTAACTTGCTGACCTTCTCTATGATGACAGTGACTCTGAGTTGTGGGGTAGGTTAAAGATATATTTTTAAATTATATTTATTCTATAAGATAAAGCAGTCTTCAAACAAGTTTCATTGTATACATTTTTTTAAACTTTTTAATTTTGTATTAATTTTTGATTTACAGAAAAGTTGCAATGACGGTACAGAGTTCTCATATCCCCTTCCTCTAATGTTAACATCTTCTACATAACCATAGTGAAGTGAGAGTCACTCTTTTGTGTCTGATTTGACCTGTTGGACTATACAGCCCATGGAATTCTCCAGGCCAGAATACTGGAGTGGGGAGCCTTCCCCTTCTCCAGGGGATCTTCCCAACCCAGGGATCAAACCCAGGTCTCCCACATTGCAGGCAGATTCTTTACCAGCTGAGCCACAAGGGAAGACCCATAAGCATAGTAAAATGATCAAAAATAAGAAATTAATATTGGCGTAATATTAGCTAAACCACAGACCCTACTTGAATTTCACCAATTTTAACACTAATGTTGCTTTTCTTTCCAAAATCCTATTCAGGTCCCTACAGTGCATTTGTCTGTTTTCTCCTTTGTTTTTGCTGTTGTTCAGTTACTAAGTCATGGTGACTCTCTGCGACCCCATGGACTGCAGGACACCAGGCTTCCCTGTCCCTTCAGTACCTCCCGGAGTTTGCTCCTTAGTTTCTCCTAAGCTGTAAGGGTTTATTGACATACAATTAACACATAACCAGCTGCACATATTAGAAGTGTGCAGTGTGGTTAGTCTTGACATTTGTATGGATATACACAACTGTCTGTTCCTTGGCTTATTGATGGCATTTGGGTTGTTTCCAGTTTGGGGCTACCACAAATGAAGTGGCTAGGAACATTTCTGTTCAGTCTTTGTATGGACACATGCTCTCCTTTCTCTTGGGTAACTCTCAGGAAAGGAATGACTGGATCATGTGGTTGGTATATGGTTAACTTTTCAACTTGCCAAACTGTTTTTGAAAAGAAAACTCATTTTTAAAATTTAGACGTGGGTGTGGTTCCTCCTTATTCCCCTGGGGTCATGATTTTCCTTTCATGCTGGTATAGGGCAACTTGAGGTCTCATTTTGGGATCTGTTCCCCGTTACACACAGTTATTCATTTTTTATCTTAATTCGATTGTTAAGGTCACGCAAGTGGTTGATCTTGCTCCATCATTTTTCTTGATAATAAACTATCCCTGAGCTTAGAGGATTTGGGGGCGGGGCACACTGCAGGCATGTGGCTCTTAGTTTCCCAACCAGGGATCTAACCTGCACCCCTTGAAATGGAAACGAGGAGTCTTAACCACTGGCTCACCAGGGAAGTCCCTTGCCAAACTTTCCCAAAGTGGTTTATAACACATAGTACTTTGGGATCTCATGGCAAAGTCCTTTATCAGATATATTTTCTCCCACTTTGTGGCCTATCTTTCCAGTCTCTTAACAGTGTCTTTGAAGAATAAATTTTAAAATTTTTAATCAAGTCCAGTTTAACTATTTGTTCATATCGTACCACAGTATGATCTGTAAAAGAACAAATACAGTTGGCCCTTGAACAGTATGGGAGTTAGGGTCTCTGACCCTCTGTGCAGTCAAAACGATGTGTAACTTTAGAGTCAGTCCTCTGTATCCACAGATTGTCATACAGCAGTTCACACTTGAACTGCTGGACCCACACAGTTCAACCTTTGCTGTTCAAAAGTCCACTGTTAATTTACATCTAAGAAATTTCTGCCTAACCCCAAGTCCAGATGTTTTCTTCCCATGTTTTCTTTGGGAAGTTTTGTAGTTTAGGTTTTGCGGTTTTACATTTAGGACTGTGATTCCTTTTCTTTTTTTATTTTATGCTGTGAGTCACTGATTACAATTCATTGTTTTTTACATATTGATATTTGATAGTTATAGCACCATTTGTTGAAAAAAACTATTCTTTTACCACTGAATTGTTTTTGTACCTTTGTTGAGAATCAGTTGTCCATAGATAAGTGGGGCTGCTCCTGGATTCTCCATTTGATTAATTTGTCTATGCTGATCCCATTCCACACCAGGAAGGAGTAAGGTAATGTTTGTCTTCCAGCTTTATTCATCTTTTTCAAAGTTATCTTGGCTATTTTCTGTCTATTGTTTTTCCATATAAGTTTTAGGACCAGCTTGTCAGTTTAAAAAATATTACTGGGACTGATCAGTATTGAAATAAATCTATAGATGATTTAGGGGAACTGACATCTTAAGAACAGAGTTTTTGATCCATGATTATGGTATATCTCTCCTTTTTTTTAGGTCTTCTTTAATTTCTCTCAGAAGCTTTTTAAAGCTTTCACTGTACAAATCTTACACATCTTTCATTAGATTTATACCTAGGTATTTTACAGTTGCATTTTCAATTTCTATTGCTAGTGTACAGAAATTGTTGATTTGAGTATATTGATCTTATTTCCTGAAACATTGCTGACTTATTAGACTGAGTGTGCACCTAGTTTGGCTCATCAGCCTTTTTGAGGATTCAACAGGATTTTTTTTCAGTAGACAATGTACCTGTGAATAACAACAGCTTTACTTCTTCCAAAACAGTCATTTTGACATGAGTGAGGAAGTAACGGCTTTTCTATAAAGCACCTGTGCTATTAAGGGTGTCTGAACTATTTTTATCATTATGTGGGTTTTGTGACTGAAGCCTTGAGCCTGTCTCCTTTTCCCTAAGAACAGCACACTCCTGCCATCCCCACCCAATCTCTCTCTGTTCAAAAAACAGTGAGGGCAGAAGCTCAGGATACTGTGCCCAACTTGTGCAGACCCACCACTGGGCTAGACTGGCACGCCCGCGAGGTCTGACTCAAGGGGTGTAACTGATTGTTCCCAATGGCTCCACGTTGCCAGGAGGGCAGCAACTTCTTATGGCATTTGGCCCTGCCAAGCTTCCAGAAGCATTCTGGGATGGAGATGGAGCATTCCCAGAGAGGGCATATAGCTGCTTGAAGACATATGCTACAGCAGCAACACTCTCCCAACTCTCTTTGGATTTTACTGAACAGGGAGTCAAGCATTTTGGCTTTAGAATAGGAGAGGTTCCAGGAGGGTCAACCACATCCCACCCCTTTAGTCCATCTGATGTCTGGCTCCTGTGTTCATGTCACTGGCCAATTTGACTTCTCAGGATAATCGATCTCTGGTATCAAAAGATACCTGGCCTTGCTGTCCCAGAAGACACTGGGACCTTCTGGTGGGTGTCTCCAGCAAAAGTGATCCCACCACCCCTTTCCCCCCTCTCCCAGGCATCCCCATGTGTCCTTTCTCCAAGNGGTATGTTTAAGTGCTGGCTTCCCTTGCCCTTAGCTTCTGCTGTGCCTTGACAGAATTCTGTCTTGTTAATACAAGGGTTAAGTTTTTTACAGAGGCTGAAAATGCACATGATCCAGGAAGAGAAACTACAATGGCTTAAACCACCTTTTGTTGTCAAAAGACCCAAGGAAAAGCTTCTACTCAGACAGATATTTGATACAGACTGTAGAGAAATAGGGAGACAGTTGAGTCCTGAGGGAGGGTGGGAGTTTTGAAAGAGGAGGTGAAAAACATTAAATGTGAGAGTAAAATACTAAAGATTTCTCATGAAGTCAGGAACAAAACAGAGATGCTTATATTACTGGGAATGTTCAACATTGTTCTGGAGGTTCTAGCAAACATAGTAAGACAAGGAATAAAAATATTGATAAAGAAGAGCAAAATCGTCACAATTTATAATGATATGTATGTTTACCTAAGTAAATCCAAGAGAGTTCCTTTTAAAACTGTAACACCAGGGAAGCTAGTGCTGTAATGGTATAAAGTTTCCTCTAATACCACAACAAATAAAAAACTTAATTCAGAAAAAGAACATGATTCCATTCCTATTAGGCAAGCAAACAATAAAATGCACTGGGATAAACTTAATAAGTATATTTAAGGCTTAAATGAAAAAAATATATAAACCTTTACTAAAAGATATTTTTAAAGAAGGCCTGAATAACTGGAGAGAATACCATGTTCGTGGGTGGAAAGATGATATTGGAAAAATAGTAATTCTTCCCATTGATGTACACATTTAACACCGTTTTTATCAAATTGTAACGGTGTTGGTAGGGTGAATTGAATAAATTTATTATAAACTTTGTTTGAAAGGGTAAGTATGTGTGAATATTTAAAAAAATAGAATAACAATCCATTAAGGATGCATTGCCAAAGTGAGAATTTTTGGCAAATGTTTTTAAAGTAGTGTCTTTAAAGGTAATGGCTCCTTTATTTGGAAGTGCTTTGTTTATTAGACTTAAAGAAATCCTCCTAACAGTGTGAATGTACTAAATGTGGTTAATTTTATGATATAATGATTGCACTATAATAGAAAATTCTCCCCCACTCCAAGCAAATCATTTTTTTATACCTTGGAGATTCTGACTAGCTTGATAAAACACCAATTCCTTTTTGTGGTTATTGTTTAACATTCGATTATAGTGGCATATTAAATGTATAAAGGAAAGAGAGGAATTTCACCTTATTTTTAAAAAAATGCACTGCCATATGCATAGATAACACTATGGAGGACTAGGCCCCAAAATGTTGACCGTAGTTAAACCATTCTGCCTTGTTTTATTTCTGAAATGTTTGAATTTTTCCAAATAAACATGACTTTTATCATTAGAATTTAAAAAACAACAAAAAAAAAAGGGCAGGAACTCTTGAAGCTGACCACACAAATTATGGGTTCTCCTTGTAGACCTGTCTCCAGCCAAGAGTCACCTTTGTCTTTTAGACCTCAGTTTTTTCATCTGTAAAAGGGGAATGCTTTATACCCTATAGGACATGGCCAGGTATAATTAAGGCTTATGAATGTTACTGAATGAGAGCTAACCAGCAGATGCCTGTGAGAGTCTGATGGTCAGGCTGGTATATGATTTTCCCTGGGGCTCAAGTTCATTGTTCGTGAAGTCTGGACTCAGTTGGGCTCTTGGGTATGGAGGACTGTGCCATGAGGCACCAAAGGTAGGTCATAAGTTGGAAAGAAAGATTTCTTTATATGCTCTTTCATTTATTGGCTCATTTGAAAGGCCTAGTCTGTGCTTGGTTCTGCCCTGGGTACAACTGAGCTGTTTTCAGGTGACGAGAAATAGTCTCTCATTCATTCACTGAGGTTTTCATTTCTGAGTTCATATTTGAATTTCTAAGAGTTATGTTTGTCTTCTGAATGTTCCTTTTAGTAACAACATGCTTTTATTTTATGGATACAATGCTTTCTTTTCCTTTGAAGATATTATTAAGACACATTTTCTTGTCATTGTCTCTCTCTCTCTCTCTTTTCCCCATGTTTGTTTTGGCCTCAATCTTCCATACGAAAAAATGTTCTCAAATATCTGGTAATCACTGTTCTACTTTATTTATTGGCTGCGCTGGGTCTTCATTGCTGCACATGGGCTTTCTCTAGTTGCAGAGAGGGGCTCCAGTCGCTAGCTGCCGCGTGCAGTCCTCTCATTGCAGCGGCTTCTCCTGTTGCACAGCATGGGCTCTGGGTGCACGAACTTCAGCAGCTGTGGCTCAGGGGCTCTAGAGAGCGGGCTCAGTAGTTGTGGCACACAGGCTTGGCTGCCTCAAGTCATGTGAGTCTTTCAGGACCAGGGATTGAACTGGTGTCCCTGCATGCAAGGTGGACTCTTAACTGGCCCAGGGAAGCCCCTCTGGTGATCCTTACCTGTGCACTCACATCCAGCTGAAAGGCCTGCTGAAGGCTCTGAGGCACTGTTCGTTCTCCCCCTGGAGCACTTGTTGTTCATGGGTTTAACCATAACATGCCCAAGCTGGGTATTTTTACTGGGGGAATTTCAGTGCCAGTGATGTTAGATGTTTTCCTCTTGGCTTTGGCCAGAGAAAGTTCTGGGAGATGTAAACCTGGGTGCCAGAGCTTTATGTGGGGGAGAAGAACCTAGAGGTCTCGATATTTAGTGACCGAACTCCCATTTGATTCCCTGTTTTATTAATAAATAGGGTACTCACAGCATTGACTCTGCCTGGCGTCATCCTGTACAGAGAACTTCTCTGCCTCCAGAGAATCAGTTCTGCAGTCTGCATTTATTAAGGGCTCTCCTCTGGCTGCGGGGAGTGGAGAGGGAAGCTGATACTACACAGACTTTGAATCAGTAGCCCTGTTTTGGTTCTGCCTTCACTGCCACTACCAGAGGTACCTGGCGCTGCCAGTACCTGGATTTTTGGAGTGAGGGGGTTCTTAGCTTTAACTTCTGCTGCCTCGGGATTCAGCTTTCTTGAGTATGCTAACATAGTTACTGTTCTTCCATCTGCATTTCAACTTCCGAAATATTCTTGCTGCTGCTGCTTCTATTCTTTCTGTCCTTGTGGGTATATGGTTTCAAATTTGTATTCCTTTACTCCTGTTTTAGTGAGATTTCAGGAGGGATGCGGGTTAATATATGCATTCAACCCACTAAAAATGTAGTGAAATTTCTGAGTTTCTAAGGTAAAATAAAAATCTTACCAATATGAGACCTAAGAAGACAACCTACAATCTAAATAAAAGGCAATCAGACATATTTTGGGCCTCTCCTCTGAAAGGCCCAAACATGAAAAAGACTTGAGACTGTAGAACTCTCTGTGTAGCCAAACCATCATTCATGTGCAAATAGAGATGCACAGGGATTTGGGATGTATACCAAATATATCTTTTCTGAAAATATTACTGGGGGATACACTCCAATCAAGTGAAAAATGAATTAGCATAAGAGCTCAAGAAAGGAGAAGATGACATGAAATATAAGAATATATCTAGCTGTGATTTACCAGGATGGAGGCATTCTCACTCTCAAACAGCAAAAAGAAAAAGTGATAATACAAATACCAAGCAAAATAGAATTTAAGGCAAAATACTAAATGGGACAAAGATGAGTAGTTGCAGTTATAAACACCATGAACCTTCACACACCCAAAATACCAGTGACAAACTTGCACAATCATAATGGGGATTCTTAATAGACCTGTCTCAGAATTTGACAGATAAGGACATAAATATTTATTTGGAGGATTTGAATAGGTATATGTTTTGTTCCACATTGTTTTCAGATACTCATGGAACATTTATAAAAGTTGATCTTCTAAGATCTCATTAAAAATATTTAAATTAAAAATACCCTACATAGGAAATTTTAGGTTACTCTTTCTAAACAGAGTACAATAAAACAAGACTTAACAATAAAAGCATAACCCTCAACACTAAGTACTTGGAAAATAGTAAGAATTCTTCTTCAAAGCTCTTGGGTCTAGGAGAAAATCTAGTTGGACATTACCGATCATTTAGAAGTTAATTGCGATGAAAACTCTGTATCAAAACCTATATAATATTGTCAAAATTCATAGTTTTAGAATTCATAGTTTTAATTGCTTTTAGTATTAAATCAAGAAAGATTGAAACCAACAGAAGCAATCATTTGATTGTAGAAGTTTAAAAAAATCAGAGTAAATTTAAAACTAAGGCAGGAGAATTAATGAGAACAAATGGAGTCTGGAAGGATGCAGGCTTTCTCACTGGACCTCACAACTCCTCTGTGTTGATGTGCTATTGTTAATCCCTGTCTTTGGCTCCAGGGTGGTGACCGCAATCCCATGTGTGTGGGTGGAGAAATGCAGAGTTCACAGACTGTGGGGCTGCTGTAGAAAAGCAAAGAGTGATTGTCAGGGCTATCTTTGCATGCGTGTGCATGCATGCTCAGTTGCTTCAGTCATGTCCAACCCTTAACAGCCCCATGAACTGTAGCCCACTGGGTTCCTCTGTCCATGGGATTCTCTGGGCAAGAATACTGGAGTGGGTTGCCATGCCCTCCTTCTATCATCCTATATAGGGAGAAAATGTGCAGAGGGGTAGCGGTGATGGAAATGGCTCAGAGGCCTGCAGCCAAATAGCAGGCAGGGTGGGGACCAGGGCTCTGAGTCAGACGCTGAACTTCAGCCTCTCCTCCTTGGCAGGTTTCGAGAGGCCATGGGTGTGGCTACCCACTCCAGTATTCTTGCTAGAGAATCCCATGGACAGCGGAGCCTGGCAAGCTGTAATCCATAGGGTTGCAAAGAGTTGGACACGACTGAGCAACTTAAGACTGGGTAGGAACACAACATGGCCTTGAACAGTCTGCTGTGTTCAGTCCAGGCGAGGAGGGTGTGTGTGTGTGGAAGAGTTGGAAAATCTTCTGGAATGTGTGGTGACAGCCAGTCTTTCTCACCTGTCACTCCCAAGCCCCACCTGCTTCTTCCTGCCAAACTGCAGGTCCTGGGCTTCCAGCTAGGCAGCCTGGGGTTTGACTCCTGTGTGGGGAAGGCAGCCTTTTGTTTTTCATTTTTCAGGCCTGTGCACACCATAGCTGCTTCTAAAGTGTGGTTGACCAACCAATGGACCAGTTCCCGCACCACCCCCAGTCACCTTTCTGGCTCTTGCAGCCTGGCTGCCTTACTCCACCTGGCCACCCTCTGGCTGTGTGGACATGCCCACTTGGCACTCCGGCCAGGCCACGCTGTGTACCGCTCTCTGTGCTCTCACCACACTGATTTGTTCTTGAAACACTCTTCTCTTAGCTTCTATCTGGAAAATTCCCATTTATCTTCTACAACTTCACTTAAATATGAAGCCTTCCCTGGTTTTTCCAGACAACGTCTCTTTATTTTCAGTCTCTTGAGCCTTCCCAGATCGGAGCATTTTCCCATCATATTTTAATTATTTATTCATATGCCTGTGGTCCCTACTGAACAGAACTTCTCTATTCTCCAACTCCAGTATCTAGCTGGCATGCATAGAAGGAGCTCAATGCATATTTGTTAAAGGACAAGACTGATGAAATGGTTCGGAGTCTGGATAACTCTATGCAAGGAAACATCCAGTTCAATCCATCAGAAGCTCATTTTCTTAAGTTTTTAGTTGATGTTCTACTATGAAAACTTTTAAACACACACCAAAATAGAAATGATTTTACAGTGTACCCCTGTACATGCATCACTTAGATTCTAGTCATTAATGTTTCACTCTTCTTGCTTTCTGATATATCTTTCTATCTACCCATCCATTACTCACCTGTCTATAATCTATTATCCTTCTACCCATCTCTAATTATCTTCAGTTCAGTTCAGTTGCTCTGTTGTGTCCGACTCTGCAACCCCATGGGCTGCAGAACGCCAGGCCTCCCTGTCCATCACCAACTCCTGGAGTTTACTCAAACTCATGCCCATTGAGTCGGTGATGCCATCCAACCAGCTCATCCTCTGTCGTCCTCTTCTCCTCCTGCCTTCAGTCTTTCCTAGCATCAGGGTCTTTTCCAATGAGTCAGTTCTTTGCATCAGGTGGCCAAAGTATTGGAGTTTCAGCTTCAATCAACATCAGTCCTTCCAGTGAATATTCAAGACTGATTTCCTTTAGGATGGACTGGTTGGATCTCCTTGCAGTCCAAGGGACTCTCAAGAGTCTTCTCCAACACCACAGTTCAAAAGCATCAATTCATCGGCATTCAACTTTCTTTATAATCCAACTCTCACATCCATACATGACTACTGGAAAAACTATAGCTTTGACTAGATTGACCTTTGTTGGTAAAGTAATGTCTCTACTTTTTAATATACTGTTTAGGTTGATCATAGCTTTTCTTCCAAGGAGCAAGCATCTTTTAATTTCATGGCTGCAGTCACCATCTGAAGTGATTTTAGAGTCCAAGAAAATAAAGTCTGTCACTGTTTCTATTGTTTCCCCATCTATTTGCCATAAAGTGATGGGACCGGATGCCATGATGTTTGTTTTCTGAATGTTGAATTTTAAGCCAACTTTTTCCCTCTCTTCTTTCACTTTCATCAAGAGGCTCTTTAGTTCTTCTTCACTTTCTGCCATAAGGGTGGTGTCATCTGCATATCTGAGGTTATTGATATTTCTCCTGGCAATCTTGATTCCAGCTTATGCTTCATCTAGCCCAGCATTTCTCATGATGTACTCTGCATGTAAGTTAAATAAGCAGGGTGACAATATACAGCCTTGACGTACTCCTTTTCCTATTTGGAACCAGTCTGTTGTTCCATGTCCAGTTCTAACTGTTGCTTCTTGACCTGCATACAGATTTCTCAGGTGGTCTGGTATTCCCATCTCTTGAAGAATTTTCCAAAGTTTGCTATGATCCACACAGTCAAAGGTTTTGGTGTAGTCAATAAAGCAGAAATAGATCTTTTTCTGGAACTCATTTGCTTTTCCAATGATCCAATGGATGTTGGCAATTTGATCTCTGGTTCCTTTGCCTTTTCTAAATCCAGCTTGAACATCTGGAAATTCACGATTCACATACTGTTGAAGCCTGGCTTGGAGAATTTTGAGCATCACTTTGCTAGTGTGTGAGATGAGTGCAGTTGTGCAGTAGTTTGAACATTCTTTGGCATTGCCTTTCTGAAAACTGACCTTTTCCAGTCCTGTGGCCACTGCTGAGTTTTCCATATTTGCTAGCATATTGAGTGTAGCACTTTCACAGCATCATCTTTCAGGATTTGAAATAGCTCAACTGGAATTCCATCACCTCCACCAGCTTTGTTCGTAGTGATGCTTCCTAAGGCCCACTTGACTTCGCACTTCAGGATGTCTGGTTCTAAGTGAGTGATTACACCATCATGGTTATCTGGGTCATGAAGATCTTTTTTGTAGAGTTCTTCTGTGTATTCTTGCCACCTCTTATTAATATCTTCTGATTCTGTTAGGTCCATACCATTTCTGTCCTTTATTGGGTTCATCTTTTGCATAAAATGTTCCCTTGGTATCTCTAAGTTTCTTGAAGAGATCTCTAGTCTTTCCCGTTCTGCTGTTTTCCTCTATTTCTTTACACTGATCACTGAGGAAGGCTTTCTCATCTCTCCTTGCAATTCTTTGGAACTCTGCATTCAAATGGGTATATCTTTCCTTTTCTCCTTTGCCTATAGCTTCTCTTCTTTTGTCAGCTATTTGTAAGCCCTCGTCAGACAACCATTTTGCCTTTTTATATTTCTTTTTCTTGGGGATGGTCTTGATCATTGCCTCCTGTACAGTGTCACGAACCTCCGTCCATAGTTCTTCAGGCACTCTGTCTATCATATCTAATCCCTTGAATCTATTTCTCACTTCCACTATATAATTCTAAGGGATCTGATTTAGGTCATACCTGAATGGTCTAGTGGTTTTCCCTACTTTCTTCGATTTCAGTCTGAATTTGGCAATAAGGAGTTCATGAGCTGAGCCACAGTCAGCTCCCAGTTTTGTTTTTGCTGAGTGTATAGGGCTTCTCCATCTTTGGCTGCAAAGAATGCAATCAATCTGATTTCAGTATTGACAATCTGGTGATGTCCATGTGTAGAGTCTTCTCTTGTGTTGTTGGAAGAGGGTGTTTGCTATGACCAGTGCATTCTCTTGGCAGAACTCCGTTAGCCTTTGACCTGCTTTGTTTTATACTCCAAGGCCAAATTTGCGTGTTACTCCCCATAATTATCTTACAACTTGGTAAAATTTGAAGTGAATGGCAGACATCAATACTTCCTCCTAATTACTTGAGTAGGCATACTGACTTTTTAACAGTTTAAACTGAAGTCCCATTCCTTGTCCAGGAATCTGAAATTGAATCATAAATATCTATTTTTATAATAATAATAGTAATAAATTCTTATATTATTGGAGTTTATAATATTGAAAGTGATTTTATATGTGTTTACTGTACACAGTAGCTTTAACTATTTAGTCATTATTTATGTGTCTCGGTCGGGTCTTAGCTGCAGCCTGCAAGATCTTTTGTTCAGCCACGTGGGTTCTTTCATGGCAGTGCATGGACTCTGTAGTTGTGGTTCATGGGCTTAGTTGCTCCTTGGAATGTGGGATCGTAGGTCCCCAACCAGGGATAAAACCCGTGTCCCCTGCATTGCAAGGCGGATTCTCAATCACTGGATGAGGGAAGTCCATACAGTAACTTTAAAAGGCAGGAATTACTCTCAATATTTTTCAATTGGGACCACTGAAATTCAGAGAGAGAGAAAGAGATTTCCTAAAGTTGCTGCTGGGCAATAGCATTCATGTGTACTGTCTTCAAAAATTAATTGAGCACTTACTAAATGCCAGGTGTATCCTGGCTACTAGGACATTGCAGAATAGAGTCAGACAGACAGCAGTTCTGTTCCAGAGAGGCTCCCAGCTTTCTGGGAGGGCACTCAACCCCTTCTCTAGAGTTATAGGGCAATATGAGGAGGAGGGTGAGGCAGGAGGGCCCAGGATTTTTCTACATCCAGGCTGTAGGGGAAGTCTGTTAAGCCTATAGCCTTCTGGAGGATGAGACCAGGAGGGAGGGCCCTTTGAGCCTAGGAAGCCTAAGGCAACAAATAGCCTTCACCACGATCTGCATTCTCTTCCTCATCCCACCTGTCCGTACCTGGTCACTCCCTTTTACCTCCTAGGCTTCTGTGCATGCTATTTTGGTGGGAGATTTGGAAGTTTGGACAGGGGATTCAGGAAGTTCAGTGCAGAGTCCCCTTTCCCCAGGGCTCCTAGCTATATTCTTTGCATGAGGGTTCACTTCTTTCAGGGAAGAGGAAAAAAATTAGAGTGGAGGAAAGTGCATGAGCAAGGGGAAGGAAGCAAAAAATCTCAGGGCATGTCTGGAAAACACTAGACGGTTCATTTTGGATATGTGTGCAGTGTGTAAAGGGCAATCGCAGAGAATAAGGCAGGTGGGGTTGGCTAGGTCAGTTCTTAGAGGCCTTGATTCTGAAGCTAAGCTGCTCCGACTTTATCTGACCTATGAGAGGCCACAGAAGAACTTCTGTAAAAGATTTATAATAGTACAACCTACAGCCAGTAAAATTCATCTTTTTTAGGTATACAGGTGTATAAATGTTTTCCTGATCTGTGAGTTTTGACAAATGCATATGGTCATATCAAAATAAGCTAGATATAGACTATTATTATCGCCCTCAAAAGTTTCCTTGTGCCATTTATAGTGAGTTTCCTCCCCCTTTCCCAGTTCCAAGCAACTGCTGATATGCTTACCAACACTATAGCTCTGCCTTTTCCAGAATGTCATATAAATGGAATCATGCTGTTTATAGAATTTTGTATCTGTCATTTTGCATTGTTTTTGAGATTCATCCACGTTGTTGCTTGTAGCAGCAGTTTGTTCCTTTCTGATGCTGACTTATGTTCCATTGAATGGGTGTACCACAGCTTATACACTTTCAAGGAGAGGGACATTTGGTTGTTCTCAGTTTGGGCAATTTTGGATAAAGTTCTACAAGCAGTCCCATATAGGTCTTCATGTAGGCATATGCTTTCATTCTTCTTTGATCAATATCTAGTATAGAATATCTAGCTCACTTGGTAAATATATGTAAAAGTTAATAAGAAGCTGCCAGACTATTTTCTGAAATGGTTGTACGAGTTTGTGTTTCCACCAAAAATATATGTAGGATCTAATTGTCCTACATTTGGTATTATAAAGCCCTTTTTTCTTCCAGCTTTAGACAACCTAATAGGGGTATTTCCTTGTGGCTTGAATTTGCATTTCTTTAATGACAAGATGTTGGCCATCTTTTCATGTGCTTCCTCCGTATCTCTTAGAGTGAAGAGAGAGTGAAGTCGCTCAGTCGTGTCCGACTCTTTGCGACCCCATGGACTGTAGCCCACCAGGCTCCTCAGTCCATGGAATTTTCCAGGCAAGAGTACTGGAGTGGGTTGCCATTTCCTTCTCCAGGAGATCTTCCCAACCCAGGGATCGAACCAGGGTCTCCTGCACTGCAGGCAGACACTTTACCGTCTGAGCCACCATATCTCTTACATATTTTAAAAAATGGTTGCTTATTTTCTTCTATTAGGTTCTGAAAGTCCTTTATATATTCTAGGCATACATCCTTTATCAGGTATGTGTTTTGCAAATATTTTCTTTTGGACATTCAAAAGGGGCTTGACAGGAAGTAGCTCGTGTGTTTTAAAGAGGTGCTCTGTGGCCTTGTGGGTGGAGGAGTGGGATGGGGCTGGACAGAGACAAGGAGGCTGTCTCAGTGTCCGGTGAGCACTGAGGCTCTGAACAGGCCAGGGGCAGTGGACTGGGGAGGAGTGAAAAGCAGAAGGCATGGAGACCCACCAGATGGCTGTAAAGGCCTTTGTGACCCTCTGATCCCTCCCTCCTGCCTTCCTTCCTTTGACAGATATTTGTGGACACCACCCTTCAAGGTGGTGTGTGTGCGGACATGCCTGAAACAGTGTGGGCAATGCAATACAGAAGAAATATCAAAAAGAAATCGAAGTCTTGCCTTCATCAGGTTTACATCTTGGTGGGAAAGAGAGATGAGGAGCAAACACGTACAGGCGGGTGCGTCGTGGCTGGCAGACACTGTTAGACACAGCAAGCAAGGACCTTCCAAACGGGTACTGAGAGTGAGCCAGAGAAGAGTCTTCACATGCTCCCCTCTTAGGAAAGAATCTGAGCAGCGGGGGGAGTGCTAGACTGTGGCTAGCATTCAGGGGCTTTGGGCTGGAATTCTGGGCATCAGGGTGACGTTAGGCAAATTCTTTCATTTCTCTGACCCTCAGTGTCCTTATTGGAATGATCCTTTAGGCACTAGGATTTTGTGTTTGAAGTTCTTACAAACCAGTTTGGAGGGTCTAATGAGCCAAACTAGGTACATAGCAGAGGACTGTCCTCAGAACCAGGCTGTTTTGTTAGAAAAACTCTAGAGGTCATCAGTTTGGGCCTCTCACCCAGTGTAGGTTCCCCTGGGAAGCACGACCAGTAGGTACCTGTTCCCCCTCTACGGGTGCCTCTCCATGGATCGGGGGGCTCACATCCTTCCAAGGGACCAGTTTCATTTTCTCTTTCTCTGTGTCTTTTTAAAGGGAAAGAATCACACCTTTTACTAAGGGGAAGTGTGTGCCAACTGTGGATCATAATTCAGATCCTTCAAGCTGCCCATGAAGGACAACCCGCAGTGACCAGAGGACGTGAAACCCTGAAGACAAATCTG
>SJYX01014251.1:29414-114527 GCA_006410675.1 Oreotragus oreotragus
TTTTTCAACAAATGGTGCTATAACTATCAAATATCAATATGTAAAAAACAATGAATTGTAATCAGTGACTCACAGCATAAAATAAAAAAAGAAAAGGAATCACAGTCCTAAATGTAAAACCGCAAAACCTAAACTACAAAACTTCCCAAAGAAAACATGGGAAGAAAACATCTGGACTTGGGGTTAGGCAGAAATTTCTTAGATGTAAATTAACAGTGGACTTTTGAACAGCAAAGGTTGAACTGTGTGGGTCCAGCAGTTCAAGTGTGAACTGCTGTATGACAATCTGTGGATACAGAGGACTGACTCTAAAGTTATACATCGTTTTGACTGCACAGAGGGTCAGAGACCCTAACTCCCATACTGTTCAAGGGCCAACTGTATTTGTTCTTTTACAGATCATACTGTGGTACAATATGAACAAATAGTTAAACTGGACTTGATTAAAAATTTTAAAATTTATTCTTCAAAGACACTGTTAAGAGACTGGAAAGATAGGCCACAAAGTGGGAGAAAATATATCTGATAAAGGACTTTGCCATGAGATCCCAAAGTACTATGTGTTATAAACCACTTTGGGAAAGTTTGGCAAGGGACTTCCCTGGTGGGCCAGTGGTTAAGACTCCTCGTTTCCATTTCAAGGGGTGCAGGTTAGATCCCTGGTTGGGAAACTAAGAGCCACATGCCTGCAGTGTGCCCCGCCCCCAAATCCTCTAAGCTCAGGGATAGTTTATTATCAAGAAAAATGATGGAGCAAGATCAACCACTTGCGTGACCTTAACAATCGAATTAAGATAAAAAATGAATAACTGTGTGTAACGGGGAACAGATCCCAAAATGAGACCTCAAGTTGCCCTATACCAGCATGAAAGGAAAATCATGACCCCAGGGGAATAAGGAGGAACCACACCCACGTCTAAATTTTAAAAATGAGTTTTCTTTTCAAAAACAGTTTGGCAAGTTGAAAAGTTAACCATATACCAACCACATGATCCAGTCATTCCTTTCCTGAGAGTTACCCAAGAGAAAGGAGAGCATGTGTCCATACAAAGACTGAACAGAAATGTTCCTAGCCACTTCATTTGTGGTAGCCCCAAACTGGAAACAACCCAAATGCCATCAATAAGCCAAGGAACAGACAGTTGTGTATATCCATACAAATGTCAAGACTAACCACACTGCACACTTCTAATATGTGCAGCTGGTTATGTGTTAATTGTATGTCAATAAACCCTTACAGCTTAGGAGAAACTAAGGAGCAAACTCCGGGAGGTACTGAAGGGACAGGGAAGCCTGGTGTCCTGCAGTCCATGGGGTCGCAGAGAGTCACCATGACTTAGTAACTGAACAACAGCAAAAACAAAGGAGAAAACAGACAAATGCACTGTAGGGACCTGAATAGGATTTTGGAAAGAAAAGCAACATTAGTGTTAAAATTGGTGAAATTCAAGTAGGGTCTGTGGTTTAGCTAATATTACGCCAATATTAATTTCTTATTTTTGATCATTTTACTATGCTTATGGGTCTTCCCTTGTGGCTCAGCTGGTAAAGAATCTGCCTGCAATGTGGGAGACCTGGGTTTGATCCCTGGGTTGGGAAGATCCCCTGGAGAAGGGGAAGGCTCCCCACTCCAGTATTCTGGCCTGGAGAATTCCATGGGCTGTATAGTCCAACAGGTCAAATCAGACACAAAAGAGTGACTCTCACTTCACTATGGTTATGTAGAAGATGTTAACATTAGAGGAAGTTGGGTGAAGGGGATATGAGAACTCTGTACCGTCATTGCAACTTTTCTGTAAATCAAAAATTAATACAAAATTAAAAAGTTTAAAAAAATGTATACAATAAACTTGTTTGAAGACTGCTTTATCTTATAGAATAAATATAATTTAAAAATATATCTTTAACCTACCCCACAACTCAGAGTCACTGTCATCATAGAGAAGGTCAGCAAGTTAGGAGTATAAGAAAAACCTGTGTAACAACTTTAAATTGGGCAATTCTCAAGTACTTTGCTGTGAGATACCAAAATGCTGTGTTACCAACATCACGTACACTGAAAAGGGACATCTACTTATAATGGAGCAGAAAGTTCTCTGGTGCCATGGAAGGCTTCCTTTCATGGAAGGTTGGAAGAGCCACGGAATCAGGAGCTGCTCTCAAGCTGTGGACCAATCAAAGTTGGAATATAGACACCCAGCTCCCTCACCCTCTGTGGGATATAACTTTGAGGTGCATGTTTTACACAGGCTTTCAGAGTTTTTTCCAGTGCAGTTAAACTCCAGTTGCCCACAGTGGTAAGCTTTTTTTTTTTTTTTAAAATATTATTTATTTGGCTGTGCCAGATCTTAGTTATAGCATACAGGATCTCCGATTTTCTTCGTGGCACATAAGACCTTTAGTTGCAGCATCTGGGATCTTTAGTTATGCCACGTGAACCCTTAGTTGCAGCATGTGGGATCTAGTTCCCTGAGTAGGGATGGAACCCTGACCCCTGCACCGGGAGCAAGGAGCCTTAGCCACTGGACCACCAGCGAAGTCCTGCAATTATGCAGGCTCCACTGACTGTCATCCTTGCCCATCCCCCTACCGGCGTTTTCTTCACCTTCCAGATAAAACTACCTGCACTCAAATCCTTGCCTCAGGGTCTACTTATGGGGATACCCAGCCCAAAACACGTGTTAATATTTGTTTGCAGCGTCTCTGTGTGTCACCTTGCCCGCTCCTCTTCTTTGGGCACCACTGTGCTACTCCACACAACTCCAGGTCTGTCCAGTCTCTCCCTGCACACCCCAGTACTGGCTGAGTGTGCAGCCAACAGCCTAAGCCCACCTTACCAGGGAGCTCTCAGGCAGCAGTCCAGACAGTAAGTGCCTGCATTGAAAACCCCAATCCTCCCTCCTCTAGGCCTCCTTTACTATCACTCAGAATATGCACACTTCTGACACCAGATGTGTGTGGGAGCTTTCCCACACCAAGTGATGCTCTGTGACACCAGCTGAGTGTCCTGCAATTTAACTGAATCCTGACACTGCCACACGGAGATAGCATCAGATCCCACAGGGTTAAGGGATCAGTCCCACAAGGCTGTCCCCCACTTCAGATGCCAACTGCAAGTAGTATGCCCTTACTTACTCACAGCTTCAACTTGGCTACAAATTGGAGGATCCCATGACCTCCTCCCTGCTTGGTTTCCATTATTTGCTAGAGTGGCTCATAGAATTCAGGGAAATACTTATATTCACAGGTGTACTAAGCTTCCCCAGGTGGCTCAGATGATAAAGGAATCTGTCTGCAATGCTGGAGATCTGGGTTCAAACCCTGGGTTCGAAGATCCCCTGGAGAAGGGCACGGCAACCCGCTCCAGTATTCTTGCCTGGAGAATCCCCATGGACAGAGGAGCCTGATGGGCTACAGTCCAGAAAGTCGCAAAGAGTTGGACATGACTGAACTGCTAAGCACAGCACAGCACATGTGTACTAAAGGATATGATGAAGGACCCAGATGAAAAGATACATAAGGTGAGGTCTGGGAGGGTCTTGAGCACAGGAGCTTCTGTTCCTGTGGAGTTGGAATGTGTCCTCCTCCCAGTACATGGGTGTATTCACCAACCCAGAAGCTCTCCAAAGCCCCATAATACTGGGACTTTTAGAGAGGTTTCCTCACATAGGCATGATCAATCATTAACTCCATTTGCAGTCCCTCTCCCCTCCCTGGGAGATGGGGGGAGGGGTGGTGGTGGTGGTGGTAGGTGGTCCTAGTTTCTAATCATGGCTTGGTCTTTCTGGTGACCACCCGTATCCAAGAGCAATCCAGGCGCCCACCCAGAGTCATCTCATTAGAACAAAAGACATGCCATCACCCAGGAGATTCCAAGAGATTTAGGAGCTCAGTGTCAGGAACTGGGAGCAGACCTATCAGTCTATCTCTTTATCTAGATATGGATATAAATAGATATGTGGATTTGTTTCTTCCATCTTGCAATGCCCCATTTTCCCCTTATCATTCCCTTGGATCTGCTTCCTAAAGGGAACCCCATGGGGAGGAGTGTGATGGGCAGAGAAGGATTCGGCTATTTCTGGGTTCCTTGGCTCAACTATCTTCAAACCATCTGTCATCGGCAATTCAGGCAGCTATAATAAGTTACCATAGATTGGGTGGCTTATACAACAATTTATTTCACATGGTTTTGGAGGCTGAGAAGTCCAAGACCAAGGTGCTGGAAGATCTAACGAGAGCACTCTTCCTGGTTTGCAGATGAACATCTTGTATCCTCAGAGAGGGCTAGCTAGTTCATGTGTTTTCTTAGGAAACTACTCCCATCATGAGGGCTCTGACCTCATGGCCTAATTAACCTTCCAAAGGCCCCATCTCCCAATTCCATTATGTTAGAACATCAACATGGGAATTTGGGGGAGGGGGACATAAACATTCAGTCCATAGCATCAGAAGGCCACCTCCTAGACCTCATGAGGGCTTCCCAGGTGGCCCAGTGGTAGAGAGTCTGCAGCCAAGCAGGAGACGCAAGTTTGACCCCTGGGTTGGGAAGATCCCCTGGAGGAGGAAATGGCAACCTATGCCAGTACTCTTGCCTAGGAAATCTCATGGACGGAGGAGCCTGGTGGGCTACAGTCCATAGGGTTGCAAGACTCAGACATGACGTACTGACTACACAGCAGCAGGGGGCCTCAACAAGCCCCCCAATATCTCACAGCGTCGCACGCCAGGCAGCCACCTGCAGCAACTAGAGCTGCCCCACAGGAAGAAACCTGTAGGCCACCTTAACACCAGGACATAGCTAGAAAGCATAGTTCTGAAATATGTCTACATTTAACTTGGGTTGTGTGTGTGTACATGCACACACATGTGTGATCTTTCTGATAGAAGCCAATTTTGGAGAACCAATTGTTGCAAGTCTGGCATGAATGGTGTCAGGACACGGCCCATGTAGCTGAGGGCATGGTCAGGCAAGATGCTTCCCTGGCACAAGGAACTGCTCTGGGTCAAAGCAGAACCCTCTGCTGATTCCTAAGTGGCTTCCTTTCTGAGCTGAGTTCATGCAGAGATCCCTGATGCCCCACTACGTATGGGGCTCCGCCCAGGGTCCGCTTTCACTTTTTCTAGGCCTGGAGCTACTCTCAGCTGGCTCTGGGTTGAGGCTCTTGAAGCATTTTGTTGTTGTAAGACTAGATGATGAGTCTGCATCCTTAACTTATTAAAAAGCTTCGATGTGGCCTCCAAGCAAATCACTTGACCTTTCCTGAGCTTCACTTTCCTCATCTATAAAATGGGGATAAAACTGACCCGCTATTGTTAGAGGACTGTGAAGATCAAAGAAGATATTTTATGTTATATGCTATTCATATGTAAGGTGATATTTAAGGCTTCAACTACAAAATCTGTTTTTAGGACATTAAAAGATTTCTCTTCCTTCAAGGAGAAAGTACAAATCCTGATTTGTGAAACTCAACACCTGGAAAAAGAATTTCCTAAACAGTTCCTCTCCGGGGAAGGCAATGGCACCCCACCCCAGTACTCTTGCCTGGAAAATCCAATGGACGGAGTAGCCTGGTGGGCTGCAGTCCATGGGGTCGCTAACAGTCGGACAGACTGAGCGACTTCACTTTCACTTTTCTCTTTCATGCATTGGAGAAGGAAATGGTAACCCACTCCAGTATTCTTGCCTGGAGAATCCCAGGGATGGGGGAGCCTGGTGGGCTGCCGTCTATGGGGTCACACAGAGTCGGACACGACTGAAGTGACTTAGCAGCAGCAGCAGCAGCAAACAGTTCCTCTCAAATAACTGTAGGATGGGACCCTGACATCACATATATTTTAGGAAAATGTCCATCAGGTATATCTAGGATTTGCATAAAGCTTTCTTGCCCTAAACTCAACCCTTGTATCTCCGTTCATGTAATGCGGGTGAGGGAAACTGTTCTAACAAGCAGTCCTGAATAGGCAGCGACACAGCCACAGTAAAAGCTTATTCCTTGTTCCCCTAACAGACCAGGCCGAAGTCTAGGTTGGTGGGCAGTTTTCCAGACAGTGATTAGGGGATCCAGGCTCCTTCCCCATGTGACTTTGCTACCACCCATGGCCGGGTGGTCACCAGCATCGAAGTACCAGAAGACAGCAGACCCTCACCCAGGGTTTTCCCACTGCAGCTCACAATTCTCTTGCAGACTCTTAACACAAGAGCATACCCGAGGGCAAGGGAGGCTGGGGAGTGTGGTCCAGTGCTGCGCTCAGAGGGAGGAGTGGGTTTTAGTGGACAGTTAGTAGTCTCCACTGGTCTGTAGACGAGGAAATAGTCTCAACAAGATTAACTGATTTGCCAGAATTAGTCAGGTCATCCTAGTGACAAAGCCAGGACTGCGGCCCAGAGCTTCTGACAGTCATGTTTGATGCCTTAAAAAGCACAGCCCCACTTTGAGTCATCACCTCACCTATTCTCTCGTGTCTCCTAGCTTCCCAGTTTCCCCCTCTAGTCTGTTCTCTACCCTGCAAATAGGAAGATATTAACATCTATGCCAGATCATTGTGACAATGATAGAAATTCAAAAATGGGGAGGAAAATTACCCTGGCCCCTCTACCCTAACACACCTGTCCCTCCCCCCAGGCCATCATCCAGCCCTGGGTGTGCAGGTTCAAAGGGAAACGGGCCCGGTGAGGGGCAGAGCCTGCACTTGAACTAGGACTGCCTCCACATCGTGGTCCCCAGAGCAAGAAATGAGAGGCTACTTTCCGGGTCACACTTTTATTTTTCCAGAAGGAGCAGCCACACAGCCACAGGGACATGAAGTGTTCCAGGCAGTAGGCACAGCACCTGCAGCTGCAAGAGCCTGCTGGGGGGATCCATGCCTTTCTCTGTGGTCCCCATGATTTGAGAAAAATACCACACACTGCCACCCCCATCCCCACCCCCTCCCTTCCCGTAACAGCTAATTATGCATCCTTCCAGCCAAAGAAACTGGCTAGAACCCGGATCTTACAGAAAACCTTCATGCAGCCAAGAAACTCAGGGATCTGGAAGGGAGAGGCCTCTTCTTATACTTTTCACACGTGCTCCCCGTACCCCACCATGTGCCAAGTTTAATTCCACCTGAAACCACCACCTGGCTGGACAGTGACAAGACTGGCTGCAGGAAAGAGCTGGCAACTCAGCTCAACATGCTTGGAAGACTGCCCCTTTCTAGGCAAGACATCACTGAAGCAAAACATGACCCTGAGGCTGGTGTGACCCCAAGACCCTCCCTCCCAGCCCCAGGTTCTGGGCAAGGTCTGTGAAGGGCAGGATTTTGGTTTGTAGGACTGAGGACAATAGAGGCTGCTGGCATTTCTGGCCGCACTCCCAGGGATCCAGGGACAGAGGCCCCACTGCTGAAAGGATGGGACCTTATCTTGCTCGGGTTAACCCTTCCTCTACAGCAAGTAGGATCATCAGTTTACCGCTGAGCAAGAAGCCCACAGGCCCCACTGGGAGAGCTAGTGCCAGAGTTCACATGCTTTGCATACAAGCAAGAAGATGAGGTTCCTGATTTTATGGCCCCTCCAGAGGCCAAATGGGTAAGAGTGGTTCCTCTGCCTTCTGAGTGCTCCAAGTGTGCCTGGCACCCCCAGGACCACATCAAGACACCACAGTGTGCCAAACCCGGGGTGGGTGGAGTGAGCCTTGGCAACCAAACTGTGACCCTGGGAGGCTTCTGCAACCACTGGTGACAACAGTGACAGCTCCTTGCAGGCCACGGCTGTGCCTTTCTGAAGATGAGAGCTGGCCTTGGGCTGAAGGAAGGGTCCTACGTGGCAGACAACGCCCACCCGGACCGTTTACTTTCCCTCTGACTTGCCACGCAGACAAGGCTTTTTTGCGGGCTTTGCAATCGCGGGGTTTAAGACAGCCGTGCACTTCTAGAGCAGAAGAGCCTCGGGTGGTCTTGTGTACATGGATGTGACAGATGAGGAAACCGCAGCTCAGAGGGACAAGTGACTTGCCCGTGGAGGCAGAGCTTGTGAAGAATACAGCCAGGACTGAAACCCGGGCCTCCCAGCTCCCAGCCACTGCTCTCCTCTACTCCAGACCATCACTGCCTGGCCCAGCTCACTTAATTCCCTTACATAATTCCCTCTCAGAGTCTGGGCTTTCAGCTGAGGCTGGGCAGTTCTTAAGATGAAGCTGCATAAACAACCAAGCTGTAATAGGTGGGCAGGGGCCTGGGAAGGTTTCCCTCCCTCTGGAACAGACACGAAGCTAACTTTTCTCTGAGCTTAGGATTTGTAAGGCACTAAAATTAACTACAGCTGGGGGTGGGGAGAGGAAAAAAAAAAAAAGAGGGGATGAGTGGTTGGAGAAATCCAGTTGATGCTATTTTCTCTCAGCACCACAGTGAGGGTCCCCACGAGACCTAAGGATGACAGGCTCCATTTTCCTGCTTGGAGTGGTTCACCCCCGCCAACTGCCAGCCCCACTGCAGAGTGGAGAACACACCCCAGCAGGCTGAAGCAGGGTCTGGGGACAAGCGGCATGGAGGGTGGAGAGGCAAGAATGAGCCCAGGTCCTGTGGATTCAATTCAGAGCCCAAACCACTCACCCCACCTGCCCCAGGCCCAGACAGGATTCCACCCTGAAGGGCCTTCTCCAAGTACACGGGCCCCTCTGAGTGGACCAGGGCAATGGTTGAGGTGGGCCTGCAAGCCTGAGCATGAAGAAGGGGCGGGGCGTCACCAAGGAAGACAGAGGGAACTTTGGAATCAGACCTGGCTTTGGCACAGCACGTCTTGGGCCTGCCTACCCCATCTGTTGCCCTCCCAAGAGCCCAGCGATGGAAAGGAACTTTCCTTCCTTCCCTCCGCGAGGAACTCTTCTGGCTGACAAATGATGGCAGTGCAACTCCAGGGTACCCCTTTCCACCAAACCTGAGCCCAGGTAACCTGATGTGGAGCCTTCCCGGACTCAACCACTGAATTCAAAGCACTTTAGTCTGATGACATGCTGAGCAGGAAGCTGTGCTAATAGCTGTCAGTTCTTCAGCAAGTCCACTGCAATGGGTGCTTGACTTAGATGTCACAGCAGGCAGGGAGCATTACCCACCCCCGCTTTCGACAGATGAGGAGCCGGGCTCAGAAGGGCTCAGTGACTCGCCTGGAGTCACACAGCTAATGAGTGGCTGAACTGGGAACTGGACTCAGGTTTGTCTGACTTCAAATCTCACATCCTTTCCACTCCACCCAGCCGCCCCTGGAAGCTGGGAGCAAGCCGTCGAGGCCATGTGGGTAGGGGGTGTCTCTGGAGGGGTTTCTTTCTCAAAGTGGGGATCTGGCAGAGCAGCCAAGCTTGAGTGAAGGGTAGATGCCTTCTGGCCCTGGGGACAGGGTCCCCCCTCGCGTCTGCCTCCTCCTGGGCAGGCTCCGGCTCAGTGCCTGGCAGCCTTGCAGATCTTGTCGTAGACCTCAGGGAAGGCATCCTGGCAGCCGAGCTGCTTCCGCAGCCTGTGGTACAGGGAGCCGTCGAACATCTCCCAGAACTCCTCCCGGTCCATGTAGCAGTCGGCATAGAGCATCTGGAACCTGCAGCGCAGACACAGGGGCGAGGGCTCAGGGGCGGGGCACAGAGGCCCCGGGAGGGGAAAGGGGTGCAGAGAACTCCAGTCACCCCTAATGCGCCCCTAATGCACTGCCTGCTCTGCAGGGCAGGACGAGCTTTTGGGGGATTTCTCTTGTTTGACCCCCTCACTAACAAGCTAGAGGTTGAGGCTGGGGCATGAATTTTAACCCCATTTTGCAGACGGGGAGTCTGGGCTCAGGGCGTTAAGTGGCAGCGGAGGAAGAGTTAGAAGGATGCAGTGTGCTGCGTGTCTGCTCCCCTGATGCAGTTGCCAGGCCGCTTTCTCTCCCTTTTTTGACATTTAATAAGCTGCACTTGATGAAAGTGCATAGCTGGAAGCTACAAGGATACATTGTATAACACAGGACACAGACCCACTATTTTGTGATAACTATAAACAGGGAATGTGTTCATGCTAAGTTGCTTCAGTCCTGTCCAACTCTTTGGGACCCTATGGACTGTAGCCCTCCAGGCTCCTCTGTCTGTGGGATTTTCCAGGCAAGAACACTGGAATGGGTTGCCATGCCCACTCCAGGGATCTTTCCAACCCAGGGATCCAACTCGTGGTTCTTATGACTCCTACATTAGCAGGCGGGTTCTTTACCACTAGGGCCACCTGGGAAGCCCATAGGGCATGACCTTTAAAAACTGTGACTCACTATATCGTATACCTGTAATATATAATATTGTACATCATCTAAACTTCAACAAAATAAATATAGAAATTAAGCAAATTTTTAAAATGTATTAAAAAAGAAAACTGCAGCTTGATAAGTTTGATGTTATATAACGTCTATAACCTCGAAACAATCACCTCAGTCCAGACAACAGCCACAGCCATCCTCACAGCCTGAATTCGCCGGTGCCATCCATCACCCTCCACAACCCCAGGCAGACCTGCCTTCAGTCACCATGGGTTCAGCTGTGTTTTCCAGAATTTTATATAAACAGAATATATATATATGTATGTATGCATATGAAAATAGAACCATACATTATTACTCTTTTTTTTCCTGGCTTCTTTCAGTCAGCATAACTATGTTGAGATTCGCCTACAGTCTGTTTCAGGACATTTCTGAACAATGCTCTGTCCAGGCCTCTGTGTGGCTTTCACGGTCCTGAGTGTTCCCGCCTCAGTTTTGGTCTCCAAGCTGGAGCAGGAGCCCCTGGGTATGTCTAAAACACCCCCATGGCCTGCCCTGCAGTGGGGAGTGGGCTAACTCCTGGGTTTCTGGCTCTGAGCAGCTGGGGTACTGTTGGGATGCTCAGTGGAGGGGCGGGGGATTGCAGGTATAAGGGAAGGCTAAGAACATCTGTAATTCCAGCTCCTTAGAATTTCCCAACTCCCTTCCTAATCTGAGGGGTCATTCAGCACCCAAGGGTCTGGCCATGGAGCTGGCGTCTTGGCCTTCCCCGCACCCTCCCAGGGCATTGTCCACACTCTGGGCACTTGCTCACCCGTGCACACTTCGGACAAACTTCTCCAACTGCCTCATGCAGGACCGGGCTTCAAAATGCTTCACACGTGGCTCCCCGTAGGCACCGATGTCAACGTAGAGCTCGGTCTCGTCTCCCTTGGGGTGCACCAGGCCCGGCTGGCTGGGCAGGATGAATGGGCACAGCCAGATGGGGTAGACCTGGGGGCCGGAAGGGCAGGTCAGTGCTTTTCCTCCCACAGGTGGAAGGCTCGCAGCCAGTCCACCCTGCTCACGACCAGAGGAGGGCTGCCTGGGGCCCCCCGCTTCCCAAACAGCCATCCCTCACCTGCTCCCCCCAAGCCCCGGCTCACATGGATGTCATTGTGGAAGGTGTGCAGGGCCTGCGGCAGGCACTTCATGGGCACCAGCATGTCCTGTACCACGTGGTGCTGCTCGTACAGCTTGCGCAGCGTCTCGCCCTGGGTCAGCTTCAGCAGGGAGATCTTGGGAGGCACCATCCAACCAAAGAGGTAGCGGAAGATGGGGTTGTTGCCAAAGGGGATGATGTCCTGAAAGACGAGGGTTGGGGATGGAGAGAAGGAGCCCAGCAGGGCCCAGTGTCCCCATGGGCCAGGACCTCCCTGGGGGCTTCACAGAAGTAGGACAGGTCCACTCCTATCTTCAGGGGCAATGGTGGTACTCAGGCTTTACCAGCTGGATCTGGGTTTGAGTCCCAGCTCTGGCATTTACGAGTTGTGATATCCATGGGCTGGTGACTTGACTTCTCTGAGCTCAGTTTCCTGATCTGTAATATGGGACTTGTGAGAGTGAATGGTGAATACCAAATGGAAGGCACTCAGCCTGGGGCAAAATGACAAGGGAGCTATCATTGCTGTTTTGGTTGCTGAGGTCACTGTGGCTGGCACAGTGCAGGCATTCGATAAATGTTTGAGAAATAAATGCTGTTGACTGCCAAGACAGACAGATACCCAGAGCTTAAGCATTTTTCCCTAAGGTCACACAGCCAGGTGTGTGTGGGAAAGGTCCGGTGCAGGCCCAACAACGAGCCTTCGGTTTACAGCGTCTCCGAGGCCTTCTCTGACACCCCTGTTAAACTGTCGCTGCTCCCCATCCTTCCACACACACAACTGCCAATTCTTGCTCACCTGTCAAGGCCAAGCTCGACGACTGTCTTCAGCTCTAGGCAGAACTAGATACTTCCTCTTGTTCCTGTGGCCCCTCACAGGGCCACCCGCCTGCCTCCCCGAAGCCGGCCTCTCAGGAAACCCCCCTGAGCAGGGCTGGCCTTCCTCTGCTGTGCCTCCAAGTGCCACGCGGGAGGAGCCCCCTGCTCACGACTGTCCTCTCTGCTCCCAGCTTGCCATCTTCCTCAAGGTGACCAGCGTCCATCTGGCACCCCATCCTCCCAGCTCCCGGGACCTTGAAGTCAAGGATGTTCCTTCCTTCATTATGTAATGACGAGGTGCTTATGTGCTCAGGTGCGAGGTTCTGTGCTGGCTGCTGAAGATACCCAGGTCACCAAGACGTGGTCCCTGACCCCAGGTGTGGAAGAGATGCAACAGAGAGATGCAGAGGCAGCACATAAAAGCGTCCAAGTCAGAGCAGGGTCAGGGGCAGCTTCCCAAAGCAGCCACCATACTAGGCTTCAGAGGCTGTATGCCTCTCCCCGCCCCTCGAATCGCCTCCTCTGATCACCAGCCCTCTTCCACAAGGAAGGGAGGGGCCTGTCTGCTTTCTTCTCTGCTCAATTCCAGCTCCTACACCAGTTCCTGGAATACAACGGGAGCTTAGGAAATAGTGCGGCCTTTACTGATCTCTTGGTTGTCTTTGGAGAAGCCACACAGCAGAAACAGCAGAGACGCTCTGCAAAGGCCAAGGCTCCTTCCACAGCCCTGACCATGCATCACTCCTCCTCCATCCCAGTCTCGTTCCCCTCCCCAGAGGCAGGCATTGTTAGGAATTGTGTCCCTTCCTAGAGATGCTGACGCATGGACAAGTCAGTGGGCTTAAAAAACCTGCAACTCACAAATGGCAGCATCTACTAGGCTCCTGCTTATCACTGGACCCTGAGCATCAGCACGCAGGGTGCTACTGCGCTCTCTGTCCTAGCTTCCTGACCCTGTACAGACTGTCTTGTTTTACCGCACTTCTGATCTGTGACCAGTGGTCTCTGACATCATACTCTGACTCACTGATGGCTCAGATGATGGTTAGCATTTTTCAGCAAGGAAGTATTTTTAAATTAAGGTATATCCTTTTTTTTTTAAAGACACAATGCTGGTGCTCACTTAGTAGACTATAGTAGACTGTAAACATAACTTTCCTATGCACTGGGAAACCAAAATATTTGTGTAACTCACTTTATTGTGATATTCACTTTATTGCAATGACCTGAAACCCAACATGCATTGTCTCCAAGGTCACCTTTCATGGGGTTGGGCTGCAAAGTCCCGCTCCTGGCCTTAAGGGGAGACAACTCAGGAGGATCACACAGCCGCAGACCTCCCTGTGGCTTGGCTAAGGTCTTTGCTATGACTGTATCACACTTCAGCTTGTCTCTCCACCCACCCCTACTTGCATTTTCTCTCGCAGTTGAGGATCACCAGAGTTCCCCCAAATAAATTCCCTGTGTGCACATCTCAATAGTAAAACACCCATCCTTTCAGACTCTTCCTTTAACTTCAGGCAGTAAAGGCTAGTGTTTAGCAGCAAAAAAATATAAGACACACCTCATTTTGAAACCTAGCTCTCTGGTTTCAAAACCTGTCCAGGAGTTCTCTGCCACTCCCTTCTTCAAGAGGTGGAGCTTAACTCCCCCAACCTTGGGTGACTGGAGACTCCACGCTGACAGGCGAATACAGAGGGAGTCTAAAGGTGATAAGACTGGGTCATGGAAGGCGCTGAGGACCCCTCCGGGGTCTCTCTGGATCACTTGCTCTGGGGGAAGTCTGCTGCCCTGTGCTGAGGCACGTGAGCAGCCCAGGTGGCAACAAACAGAGGCTTCTCATTGACAGCCACCTTAGGGGGCCTTCCAGAAGGCAGATTCTCACTTTCCTAAAGGCTAGCACACCAGCCTGACCAACACCTTGACTGCAACCCTGAGCCAGAATGAGCCACATCATTGCTCTCCAATCTCTGACCTTCGAAACTGTGTGGTAATAGATGGCAGCTGCTTTCATCTTCAGAATGTGGGGTGAATTCATCATGCAGCAGTAGATAACCCTTACTATTACACTCTATCCCATGCTGAGCTGTGTTAATTTGGACAACCTCAGCCAGCTTCTTCATCTGTAGAAGGGAAATCACACCAGGACCTACCTTTCCAGGGTTGTCAGGAAGATGGAGAGAGTGGCATAAAGTGTTTGACATAAGAACACACACATAAGGAGGGATGATGCTAACTACTGTGACTCTCATTCTGACGTGCTCTCATGTACTTTGCTGGCTCCTCTTGGCTTTCCTGTCCCTTAAATATCCCTGCTCACACTTCCCACAACCTTAACACTGCTCTGGGCAGGGATAAAGGAGGAGTTGGGAGTTTTCTGCTTTTGGCAAAACTTTCCGCCAAATGCTCTGGGCCTGGACACTCCTTGAAGCAGGACTAATAGGGACGGAGGAAGCCCAGGGCTCCCCAGGCCTTGAGGAACCAACCCTCTTCTGCCCACTCTTGCACCCCTCACCACTGCCCCCTCATGTTCTGCCCAGCGACCTCGCCCACGATTAGAACTGACCCGACACCCCTTTGTAGGACACCACCAGGTGTAATTCTTTCATGCCTGACTTTTCTGTTGATCTTAGCTGCTGTGGACTTCTGGGTACCTCTAACTAGCATCCTTGCTGCGCTGCAGCCAAGCAGTATCTTTACATCTGATCCCACCAGCCACTGTTCCCCATCTCCCAACCCCTCCCCTGTGCTCTCTCATGGTCTAACAGCAGCAAACCTGCTCCATCCTCAAGTTATTCTCTCGACCCATCTACTGTCTCCTTGCTCTTAGGTGATACCTGGCTGCAGCCTTCTGATGTGGTATCATATTCTCTCCATGACCCTCTGGGGTAGATGGAGGTGAAGTGGGCTTCTCTGGGTCCCTCATTACTGCTTTGAGGTCTCTGCCCCTCCTTTCCTTGGAAATCCTCAGTGACATCCCCACCACCTCCACCCCCATCAGCCCCCGAATGCCCAGATCACTGCCACCTTCCCCAAGACTGATGCTATCACTGATATGGTTTAACACCTGCTCCCCGATAATCCTGTTTGTCCTCCAGCCGTCTTCCCTTTCACCTGGCCTCTGCACTGACTTTCACATCACGCTCCTGAGCAGAGGATGACAAACTAGAGCATGTGGGGATCAGTCTGCAAGTGGATCCAGCCCACTGGCTAAATCCGGCCCATGCCTGTGTTTATATATAGTTTCACTGGAGCACAGCCACGCTCATTTGTTCAAGCGCTGCCTGGGGCTGCTCTTGGGCTACAGAGGCAGGGCCGAGCAGCTGTGACAGGAAGTATGATCTGCAGAGCCTAAAGCCTTTGCTATTTGGCCCTTTAAAGAAGTTTGCTGACCTCTTGATGTTACATTCACCACCTCTGTTGGCTTCGGGGAAAGAAAAAAAAACATCAGAGCTGTGAGTTGAGTTTATTCAGTATCTCACTGAGATCGCCGCCTAGAAGACCCACTCTCAGACAGTGCTGAGAAACTTGTGAAGAGGTAAAGGTGAGGCCAGTTTGCCTGTGATTTTGGCAAAGGATACATGCCTTCCAGAGCTTCTCTGGTGACTCAGTGGTAAAGGAACTGCCTTTCAGTGCAGGAGACACAGGTCTGATCCCTGGGTTGGGAAGACCCCCTGGAGAAGGGAATGGCTATCCACTCCAGTGTTCTTGCCTGTGAAATCCCATGGACAGAAGGAACCTGGTGGTCTATACTCCATGGGGTCACAAAGAGTCAGACATGACTCAGTGACTAAACGACAACTGTCATCAAGCACATCTCTTGGTTGAAGATTGTTTCTAGTTACAAGGGACAGATTTCTTATTAATGGTTTTATTGTACGTGAAGATGCAAGTACGTGAAAATGCAAGAGTTTTGGAAAATTTTCTCCTCAAAATATCTTCTAACTATGTGAAGATCTGTTCTGGTAGTTTGCCCAGAGCACAGACAGCGTCATTCTTGATCTTTACCCTGAATTCCTTTCAGGGTGTGTTGAAGGTCAGCGACTGCAGGGGCTAAGGACTTCATTCCTGCAGAACTAGATGCTGGGGGAAAACACCGCCGTTTCCATTTCAAGCATTGGTCCTCTGGCCACCCCTACCTCTCCCTTCCTGCCGCTTAAGCCCTCCAGTGCTCTGATGTCAACTCTTCACCCCAAGGGGCACCCAGGCCAGCATGTCAGCCGTCAGCCCAGCATACCCTCACCAACCCCTCCCCCAAGCTGGCTCCGAATTCATCACGATCCTGTCCCAGCTTCTCCAACCCTGCCTCAACTTGTCTTACTTATCTGTAAAATCTCAACCGTGGTTAAATCTATCTTTCTCCTTATTCTCTGTCCCATATACACAGCTGAATGTATGAAAACCTACAGCCATCAGGGCCGGTCTCTGTAAACGCACGCTCAGGAATCTTTGGCAGGCCCACTGTTGCCTGGCAACCCTATGACATTTTCCCAGTCAACTCATTCCCACTCTCCAAGGGACAAGTCCCCAAGTCCTCTCTTCTCAGTCTTTCAACAACCCCTCGCCCCTCATCTTGGCTGAAGTCCTTGCTTCCTATTTCACTGAGAAGCAACTGGAAGAGAACGCCCACATCCCATAGCAACCGTTCCATTAACTGTGTAGGGGGTGACTCTCCAGGCTCTCACTCAGGGCACCCTCTCCACCTGAGCGCAGGGCCTGCCCGCGCTCAAGGCTCACCCTGCGAGCACACACTGCCAGCACATCCACATGCAGCCATGTCTCCCTTCTGTCGTCTCCTCTCGCTCCCACATCCCCCTCTGGCTACCAGCCCATGTCTCTGCTTCCCTGATACTGAGCCTCCTTAGATCTCTGTTTGCCCTGTCCCCACGTCCTTGTCTCCGTTTTCCCTTTAACGCACATCAGGCTTTCAGCCCCATGGCTCAAGGTCATCACCAGAGGCCAATTCTCTGTTCTCATCTCACTCAGGGACAATGGACACAGTTGTTCATCTTCCCTCTTGTCACCCTGTTCAGGTTGCCAGTGCTGCTGGGTTTCTCCTCCCCTCCGACTGATGCCGCCTTCTCCTCTCTTGGCTGGCTTCTCCTCCCCTGACCTGTAGGGCTTGGCTCTGGGACTTGTCTTCTCTAACTTCCCTCACTTGTTTAGTCCCATGACTTTAATTAACATCTCTCTGCTGATGCTACCCACAGTGGTATGTGATCCTTCAACCTCTGAAGATTTGACATGTGGGCCAACTGCCCACTTGACATCCCACCTGGATGTCTGAGAAGCATCTCACACTGACATGTCCCAGACCAAACTTCTAATTTTCCTTCCCACATCCCTCCCCCACATGGCCCATGGTAGTCAAAAGCACCTCAGGTCACCCAGTTGCTTGGGTCCCTAACCTTGGAGTCATACTCTGTTGGAAATCCTGTTGGTTGGTTCAATCTTCGCAGTACCTCCCAGATCTGAGACTGCTTTCCTCCTCCACTGCTACCACTCCAGGCAACAGAATCCTTCTTTCTTCTTCGCTTCCACTCTAGTCACCCTACCCATCCGCTCTCCATCCAGCTGTCAAAACTATTGTTTTAAAACAAAAATCAGGTCATGTCATTTTTCGGTACAAAGTCCTCCACTGGCTTTCTCATCACACAAAGCAAAATAGAAAGTCCTCCCCTGAACTACAAGGACCTACATGATCTAGGCTCTAGCTGCTATTTGACCTCATTCTCCACCATGGGTCTAGCTAAAGGGCCTTCTTGCTGTTTTGAAAACATGCAGGCTTGCTGTGACAACTTGCATCCTGCTGTGATGTAAAGAAATGGAGTTGGACCCCCACCTCTCACCAAATACACAAAACTTGAAATGGATCAAGAACCTAAATATAAGAGCTAAAACTATAAAGCTTTTAGAAGAGAACACAGGAATGAATCTTCATGATTAATGCTAAAGTCTCCACTGGATTTAGCAATGGATTCTTACAGATACAACACTTAAAAGCATGAGTAACACAAGAAAGACTAAACTGGGCATCATCAACACCAAAAGCGTTTGTAAATCAAAAGACATTATCAAGGCAGTGAAAGACCACCTACAGAATGGGGGGAAATATTTGCAAATCATGCATCTGATCAAGGTCTAATAATCCGGAATATATACAGAACTCTTACAACAACAAAGATCAACAATGTAATTAAAATTGGGCAAAGGATCTGAATAGATAGTTCTTCAAAAAAATATACAAATGGCCAACAGGCACTGCAAGGATATTCAACATCATCAGTCATTTGGAAAATGCCAACCAAAATTACAGCAGGATTCTACTTCTCGCCCACTAGGATGGCCACAGCAAAACACCAGAAAACAACAAGCACTGGTGAGAATGCAGAGATCCTGGAACCCCTGCACGCTGCTGTTGGGAATGCAAAGTGGCTCACCACTGTGAAAACGTCTGGCAGTTCCTCAGTAAGCTAGACACAGAATCATCACACAGATCCAGCAGTCCCACTCCTAGGCAGAGACTGCCCCCAAACCAAAAGCTAGCATCCAAATAAATGTGTGTACATGAATGTTCACGGCACTGCTATTCACAAAGCCAATAGGCGGAAACAACTCAAATGTCCACGAGCAGATGAGTGGAAAGACAATCTGTGGTTCATCCACGCAATGGGGTGTTTTTCAGGCACACAAAGGACTGATGCACTGATCCACGCTACAGCGGGGATAAACCTTAAGAACAGCCTCGGTGAACAAGCCAGACACAAAAGGCCACGTGCTGCGTGATTCTGTTTACATAAAATGTCTAGAATAGGTAGACCCATAGAGATGGCACACAGACCACTGGTTGCCAGAGTCTGGGGAAAGAGAATGGGGAGGAACTGCTTAACGGGCACAGGGCTTCGTTTCAGGACAATGAGAATATTTTAGAACTAGATAGTGGCAGTAGACACACGATATCATGAATGTACCAAATATACTGAATTGCATACTTTAAAATGGTTAAGTTTATGTTTTCACTTCAATTAAAAAAAAAGGAAAACAGCAACCCAGGCAGCCCACTGAGGAGCCGTGCTCTCGTTCCTCCTCTGCCTGGAGCACTCTCTCGAGCTGTGTGTGTGTCGTCCCCATGCTGGTCTCCGCTCATAAGGCAGCTCGTGAGAGGCCTTCCCTCACCCCCTATTTAAAATGTCACCGCTCCCCATCTCTCATGGCACAGTAGCAAATTCTTACCCACAAGTCAAGGACACGCCTGACAGCTACCCCCAGCCCTAGGCGGGACCAGTCGCTTCCTGTGGCCCTTCTCAGGGCTGGCGGCTGGCCGCTTGGCCAGGCTACAGTGTCTCAAGGATGGGACAGGTCTGAGTTCCCCAGAGCAGCCAGCCAGGGGACCCGCTTTCCGGCTGGTACTCGGGGAAACTCTGCTGCCTTACGGAAGGTGGCCTTTCCGCAGAAGCAAACACGGCGCTGCTGGGTGGGAGGCTGCTCCGGTTTCTGCGGACAAAGGCACTCTCCTCCCCCAGGGGAGGGGAAGCCGCGCCGGCTCCCGGCCTGGCCGGGAGGGGCCGGGACTGCTGGGGAACCCGAGCCTCACCTGGAGCTCCCAGAAGATGCTGCGCGTGTGGCGGTGGTAGTAGTGTCTCAAGGGGATGTACTCCAGGCCCTCTCGGTTTGTCTTCAGGTAGTTCTCCACGTGCTTGAAGAACCACGGCTTGTAGTAGTTGCCAATGCTGTTCAGCTGAAATGCCAGAGGGCACTGCTGTCAGACGGCAGACAAGTCCCAAAGGCCACTGGGGTGTAACAGCGATGCCTGGCTTCTGTTCAGCACTCCTGGCCTCCCTAGAGCTCTTTCATGTCTGTTAATCACCTTGGAGGCTCTTGAAAGCTGGATGAGGTTAAGCACAGCGGGCTTTCTCTAGCAGAGAGAGCAGAAGCTCCCGGAGGTTAATGGTGAGCCCAGGGCCCAGTGGTGAGCTCCTGACGAGTCTCGAGCGCTCAGCCCACTCCTTCTCAGGGAGAGAACTGAAGAGCTGCGCCTACTGAGGCCGGCCACAGTGGAGGGTCCCCACAGGCATGCTCCTCCCCGCCTGCCTCCCACGAGGCCAGTGTTGGCACACACACAGTGGGGGCCACCCGTCCCACTGGGTCCCCCAGCTGACAGTGTTTGTTGACCAAAACGCTTTCCCTGCTGCCCTGGACCAAGCTCCACATTCTCTGGCCAAGGCATTCCCCCACAGACAGCCAACATCAGAGGGAGACGCTCACTGTAAAGCTACGGGCTTCCTGGTATTGAGCCCCGCCGTCTCCAACCTCAATCTTATGTTTAGCAGGTGTCTTCTTCAGTCCTAAATGGTTCAGGACTTTACCTACTGTGTGCCCTGGGGTGACTTAGCTTCTCTGGGCCTTAGCTCATTCACCCACGAAAGGGACTGTGGGTCAATGCTTTCAGAGAGAGAGAGAGGCAGGGCAGCTGCCCAGAAAGGTCACAGGCTCCAGGTTGGGTGGCTGAGGCCTGGCCCTCGCCTAGTAGCCCACTAGCTGTGTGACACTGAGCAGGTCACTCTGAGGTTGTTTCTTCACATGTTAAATGGCAGTAAAAATAGATACTTTGTGGGAGATCTTTGTGCCTGCTAGAAATTGCATACATATGCACTGCAGACACTTGGGCCCATTCTCTGGGGGTGGGAGAGGCACCCAAGTTTTATGGGGCAGGTGAGATAACAGCCAGTTGGGGCTCAGCAAATGGACAGGAGGAAGCAAAGAGTGGAGGCCACAAAGGAGAGGGGACCATTGGATAGGGTAAGACAGGAACAGAGGCAAGAAGTAAGCAAGGCCAGGGTGGCTGGAGAATAAGCCTAGCATGGGCTAAATGCCCACGAGGGAGGCGGCCCCAGCACCCAATGTGTTCATTCTTTACCCCCTCCATGACCTTGTAGTCATGCATTATCTCCTCCAAAACCTCCTGCGAAAGAGGTGTCCCTGTCTCACTAACCAGGAGAAAAGAATCATCAAGGTTAAAGAGACTACCCGAGGCCACAAGGCTGGCGAGAGGCATGGCAAGGACTCAAGTACATCCCCTGTTGCAAAAGAACACCAGGGCTGGATGGCAGAGAACCTTGAATGGGAGGTTCTGGAATGTGGGCTTTATCAAGAAAAAAAAAAAAACAACCAACTATTAATTTTTCTTCTTGATTCTAAAAGCAACACATGCTCCTGGTGAAAACTTCAGACACTGCCGAAATATGTAACCTGAAAGAGAGACGCCCCTGTAGCCTCGCCCTCCAGAGGGAACTACTGAAAGCTAATACGTGTTCTTTAGGTATTATTTTCATACACACATATGGATTTATAGAAATGGGACTACCCTGTTCCTGCTGTTTGCCAGTTTGCTTTTTCCACTTTTGATGCACTAGGCTGATCCTGGCAGGTTACTTAACCTCTCCTAGTCTCATTTTCAGTACAGGCAAAATGGTTGGAAAGACTGAAACAGATAATATAGAAAGTGCCAAGCACAGTGACTGCCCACAGTAGGGGACACAGTATTCAGTTCCTGCCCCCTCTCAATGCCCTCAGCTCCTTGCCAGTTCCTTCCACCCCAGAGCCAGGCAGCCTGTGCTTTCCATCTCTGGCAGCCAACACTTGCAGCCCATCTACGTATCACCCTGTGTGCAGGTCCGCTCAGCTGAGAGGCCACTCTGCAGGGAGTAAACAGGGGCACAAAGCACAGGCTTTGAGCCTGGGCTCAAACGGGCTAAAGAGCCTGATGGTTCCAGTCAGTCAGAGCATGGAAGCAGGTCGCCATAGGCTGGCCTCCACCTGTGCATGCAAAGAAGAGTCAGACCCAACAGGAACAGAGCACTCTGACCTAACCCCAGGTGGGTCTGGCCACACACGTGGCAGTGACACCAGCTGCGTGATGAACCCGAGACTTGGAGGCACCCAGACACAGGTGCTCCTGGCGCTCATGACTCATCAGGAACTCTTTGCGCCAGAGAAGCCTGGGATGGTGTGTGTCTCCCAGGGCACACGGCAGCCCACTGGCAGCCGAGAGACCACAGGAGCTCCAGTACCAGCCTCAGCACTCAGATAACAAGCCACTTCCTATCTCTGGGCCTCCCCTGTAAAATGGGTGTGGGCTGCCTCCTCTCAGGATCTGCGGGGTGGATGGGCCACTTCCTCACAGGGTGGGCAGTGCCTGGCATGCAGGGACAAATTCCTGAGCAGCCTGCCGAACAGGCATGTTGGGGAGACGCACTCCTCAGATGACACGTGCTCAAGTCTCTGGCATCCACCACTCTCCCCGGCCCAGTTCCCATGTGGAATCAGGGTCTTTTTCACGGGAACACTTTACAAAGGTCTGTGGCCTTAGGCCCAGGCCCTCTGCCACTGACACCAGGCAAGCCTCTGGAGGAAACCCTTGTCTTCTTGGGGAAGAAGGGAACTGGTCAGAGTGTTCAAACATTTTCAAAGCTATGCAACCCCCTGGGCACAATCTCAGCTTTAGGCACCTAACACATCAAAGAGATGACTTTTGGTGGCGAGATGGGAAGTGATTCCCCTTGGTCCCTGCCCTCAGCTTATCACCACTGGCAGTCTCCAGGGGAGTGCCTCAGAAGAGAGGAAACCTCTGGATGAGACCCCCTCGCCAGGTGACTGGGTTCAGGTTCAGAATGACACAGTGCCTGGGCTTTGGCCCAACCTGAGCTCAGGCAGAGTAAGCGCTCGGGGGCACCAGAGCGTTTGCGCTTGCTGTCCGAAATCCTGTTCCTGCTCCAGGATCCCCATCCTCCAGTGCTCACTAGGGTCTCACTAGTAGGAATGGTGCTCAATCAAAGTTTGCAGATGATGCTAAATTCTAGAAGCAGGTATGAGGGTAACAAACACTCAACCAGGAGTCAGAGACCCAAATTTAAATCCGTCCCAGGCCTGCTGTGTGTCCTCAGAGAAGCCTCTTTCCCTCTCTGGACCTTCTTGCCTTATTTGGAGAGTGAATCGTATCTGATGGTTTTTGAGCCCCTTTTGATTTTAAAATGCTTTCAGTACATAGGGACAGTTAAGAGCCTTAAGATGGCCTATCATTTGATGCTACTTTAAGGCATTACTCAAATTATAGGTGAAAGATGTCCACTGCTACGTTAATTAAAATAATGAAAAACTGGATGCAACTTTAATTTCCAACTATGGGGCAGTGGTTTAGTAGATGACAGGGCATTTGCTCACTGCAATGTTTCTGCAGTCATTAAATATGAAGGCAATGTAACTGACATGCAGAAACGCTTATCACACTAAACCAGAAAACTAAAAATTTTATACCAGTGAGCACAGCTGAAGACAAACCGAAACACTGCAAAGAAATGGTAATGTTGAAAGTACCCGAGAACTGCAAGATAAAACGAGCTACTATTTTTAACCTTATCAGATTGGCAAAAATGAAAGAGTGATGCTATCCAGCACTGGCAAGAATGTGGGAGAAAGGTATTCTCACACACCACTGCATTGCTGGAAGTGGACAGAAACACATGTTTTCCTGGAGGGCCACTGGTCGTATCTATCAACATTCAATGTGTTCAAACCCCTGGTCAGAAATTCCTTTTCTTGGACTCAGTCTTACAGAAATGCATGTACAAGAGGCCTAGGATAGATGCGAGAGAATCTTCAATGTAATCTTATTTGTAAGAGCAAAACATTTTAAGCGAAGTACTCATTGGGAAGCAATGAGTTAGGTCAATTATTTGCAGGCAACAATGGAAATCACAGGACGATACGAGAGCGTGTGTTTGCACAAACACACATACACACATACAGGCCTCAAAGAGTGCAGTGTTACAAGGAGTCACTCTGGGCGCATGCTTGGGTAAAGAGATGCACTTTAACTGTTTCAACACTGTTACATGACTTTGTAAAGGCTTTAAAAAAATCTATATATTGAAAGAGAGGAAATAAATCTGTCAAACAGGATAGCAAGAGCTGGCTTGCGTCATGTTTATGCATGGAGCCTTTCTTTTTACTTCTGTATACTTTCCAAGCCTCTCATCAGACACAAATACTTTCTTAATGGACAAAGAATGGCTATTAAAAAATACACAGCACAAATAAAAAAAAAAGAAAAAAATACACAGCAGGGTCTTCCCTGATGGTCCAGTGGTTAAGACTCTGCCCTTCTATTTCCGGGGGTGTGGGTTCAATCCCTGGTTAGGGAACTAAGATCTTGCATGTTGGGTGGTGTGGCCAAAAATAAAATAATAAAACTTAGAAAAAAAATTACACAGTGTCAATCTGGATTCTGAAGCATAAGATCAATTACTTCGTCATCTTGTGGAAGTTAACATGGCCTCTCGGAACCTCAGTTGCCTCATCTATAAAACCAGGTTACTGCGAGGATCAAAGATTATGCCTGTCCCTGGCAGGTGGTAGGGAGAGAGTAAGTGGATGCTTTGGTCGCTGCCGGAGATGGCCAGCTACTGATGCTGCTGCCTGAACCCCAGGTGGGCTGACCCAGGTCGCACCCTTGAAAAGGGTGGCTGCCAGGGTCAGGGTGGGGATCTGGCTCTGCTCCAGCCTGCCCGGGGCGTCCTCCTTCTGTCCTACCTTGCTGGGCTCTGCCTCATCTGTCATGACCCCCGTCATAATGACGGCCTCCTCCAGAGAGTAGAGCAGCCCTTCCACGAAGTGGTTCTCCGGTCGCTGGGACTCGCGGGTGAACTTGTCACAGATGGCCTCCAGGCCGTGCACTGGCTCAAACCGCAGCTTGATGTACTTCTTGGCAGGGATGATGCGGATCTCGGCAGCCACTAGGAAGCCCAGAGTCCCGCAGGACCAGGGCACAGCGTAGAACAGGTCTGAGTTTTCCATCTGCAAAGCAGAGTGGACTCTTGCTGCACATCTGACCCCTGGACCCTGTACTACAGCATGTCGTCAGCAGTGGGGTGCAGACAACCCAGGGCCTGGGCTAAATCCCTGTCTTGGCACTACCTGTGTCAAGGACAGGGAAGTAATTCAAGAATGTTTCCTCTCTCCGCTGGTAAACAGGTTAGAAGGTGGGGCCCAGGAGAGGGTTTAGGGAAATGAGCTGAACTGCTGTGAATCCTCATAGAGGTCTACCTTGTTCAGACCAGAGCTCTCAAGCCTGGAGTCCTGCCCTGGTCTCTGTGAGGTCAACAGAGTGACTCTCGGAAACATCTACTTCTAAGGGATCACACTGTTCCTTCCATCCCAGGGGCCCCCACATATGCTCAGAGAGATCTGAGCTGATTTAAAGTTTCGATCCTGTCCTGCTCCTTAACTGTCTGCATCCTACTTTGGGCAGTGGAATTGCCTCTCTTCTCCAAAGCAGCACCTCTTATTTTTTGCTACAACTCACCTCGGCATAGAGTGCTGATGCTTGGGCCTGACTTCAAGACAGTATGGTGACATGGATAGCTAAGGGCATTGACATGGGAGTCCAGTAAGCAGGGACTGAATCCCAGCCATGTGGGATTTACTAGATATGTGATTTGGGGAAAGTTTATTAACCTCTCTGTGCTTTGGTTTCCTATCTGTAGAAAGTGGCTAATAAAAGTTGTTGGTGTTGTTTAGTCTTTTGTCTGACTCTTTTGCAACTCCATGGACTATAGCCCACCAGGCTCTTCTGCTCATGGGACTTCCCAGGCAAGAATACTGGAGTAGGTTGCCATTTCCTTCTCCAGGGGATCTTCCTGACCCAGGAACAGAACCTGTGGCTCCTGCATTGGCAGGAGGATTCTTTACCACTGAGCCACCAGAGAAGCCTGGCTAATAACAGTACCCACTTCATAAGACGGCTTAACAACTAAATGCTTCAATATACATGAAGCATCTGAGCACACCTCAGGGGCTATAGAAATCTGTTATCATCACGAATACAGACCTAGACTGGACAGGTGTACTTTAAACGAAGCACCCCCAGGGGAGCCACCTCCCAGAGGTCCTTAATGCCCAGGGCAGGCTGGTGGGGACATCCCCCACCCCTGAACTCACCGGTGTGCACCGCACAAAGCTGCCATCAGCCAAGACCAGCTCATAGGCGGTGCAGATGTGCTGGAACAAGCCATACTTGTGGGATGAAGACTCGATGCCTGTGCCCATGATCAGTCCTCCTGCAGAGACACATGTGTTAGCCAGGAAGAGCTGGAAGGGGTTGGGGGAGAGCTAGGAAAAGACACCTCACTAGAGCCTGGGACGCTCACAGCATGAGAGAGGCACAACAGGGCTGGCATATCTTAGGAGAGATGTCCCATCTCTGCAGATGTGGAGAGCAGGAGAGAGGAGGAAGGGCTGAGATGTGAGCGTGAGGGCTTGTTCAGAGGTGGGGGATGGGTGGGAGACACCACCACCTCTGGCCAGACCCAATTTAAGGCACATTCATTTCAACAGGAACCTTGATGAAAGGCGGGTTGGTTGGGTGGGGGAAACCCTTGCAAATAGCTAAAGGACCTGAAGGGGTTTCCTTGGAGAAGAAAAGGCTCTGGGACCTGGAATCCTATGGAAGGAGAGACGAGACTTGCTCTGTGTGTTCCACGGGGCAGAACTGGAACAATTAGTGCACGTTACAGGAAAGCAGGTTTGAAGCAGAGATTGAAACGTGCTGTCTGATAACATGAGGGCTTCAGACGCACACTGGCAGGCAGTATGCACCCGGACTTCAGAGCTGGGTGAGCTGAGACAGGGTGGCTTCCGTCACAGATGGTACGCAAGGTGGGTCGAGGTCCCTTGGCTCTGATGCTAGGACTGTCTGAGGGCTTACCCACTGTGAGGTCATCCAGCTCGGGCAACACAGGCAGAGTCCAGCCAATGGAGGTCAGCAAGGCAGTCACCTGACCCATGGTCACCAAGGGCTCCACTCGGACAATCTATTGACACAGAAGAGAGACCCTGGGTCACAAGGAAGCTGTCAGGATGAATGAGGGATTCTGCCTGCAGAAGGTGTTGTCCCAGACCTTCCCAAACAATCACCATGGGGACTCCTGTATGGCCTCTACAGCCTCTTTCGAGAGGATTCCACAACCTCTAATTTCATTGAATGGGGCCTCTGGCAGTGGGTTTGCTAGGGTTTAATTTTCATACTTGTACATTTATTTATAATTTAATCTTTATACTTAATACTTAGTTTATTTTTCTTCTAGAAGAAGAAATATTCATTTATTTGGAAGAAATAGCATACACAAAGAAGAGAAAAATCATTAAATCTAGTTCTTTCAAGTATCAATTTTACTATTCTGACTATATCTCCTTTCAATATTTTTCCATGCATATCTATATTGCTATGTTTTGTTTTAATACAACACACACACAAACACACTTCTAACATAGACTTGTCTTTTTCTAAAAAAACTAATTCTATACTGTGACATCATTCCTTGTCATTAAATGCTCCTGGAAAACATGATTTTTGTTCAAAGGACAGTACAATATTAATTCAGAATCTGGCATCACTGGTTTACTTGGCTCTGTTCCTGTTAAACATGGTATTTCTCCTGATATAGTATTCCTATAATTTTTTACACTGTTCAGTTTGATATAACCTTCGAAGCAGATCCATCTCTTCTGACCTTAAACATGGTCTTAAAGTAAGCTGCTTGAGGAAAGTGAAAAGTGAAAGTGAAGTCACTCAGTCGTGTCCAACTCTTTGCGACCCCATGGACTGTAGCCTACCAGGCTTCTCCGTCCATGGGATTTTCCAGGCAAGAATACTGGAGTGGGTTGCTGTTTCCTTCTCCAGGGCATCTTCCTGAACCAGGGATCAAACCCAGGTCTCCCGTATTATAGACGCTTTACCATCTGAACCACCAGGGAAGTCAAGCTGCCTGAGGAAAGTGGATCACAGAGGCTGCAGTAGGGGAATTCTGAAGTGTGTCCATATTCCACTGGAGATCAAAGAAGTCCAACCAAAAGAACTGTGGACCGACTGACACGAAAACTGTGGGTTGAGCAAAAATTATTTTTGAAAGGGCTAGCTTGAAGATTATGACTCAGACATTGGAGGAACCAAGGTGATTGGCAGTAGAAAATATCAGACCACGTGAAATTCCTTAAAAATTTGTTGACTTGAATACTTTTGCCTGTGTCACCATAAAAAGGACTGTAGCCTACCAGGCTTCTCCGTCCATGGGATTTTCCAGGCAAGAATACTGGAGTGGGTTGCTGTTTCCTTCTCCAGGGCATCTTCCTGAACCAGGGATCAAACCCAGGTCTCCCGTATTATAGACGCTTTACCATCTGAACCACCAGGGAAGTCAAGCTGCCTGAGGAAAGTGGATCACAGAGGCTGCAGTAGGGGAATTCTGAAGTGTGTCCATATTCCACTGGAGATCAAAGAAGTCCAACCAAAAGAACTGTGGACCGACTGACACGAAAACTGTGGGTTGAGCAAAAATTATTTTTGAAAGGGCTAGCTTGAAGATTATGACTCAGACATTGGAGGAACCAAGGTGATTGGCAGTAGAAAATATCAGACCACGTGAAATTCCTTAAAAATTTGTTGACTTGAATACTTTTGCCTGTGTCACCATAAAAACAAACAAACTTTTACACTTAAAAAAACAAAAAAAAAGACACACGAATGTGTCATCAAGTGGTCTTCTGCTTCCTGTCAAGATGGAGCAAAAGGAACTAGTTTAACCCTACTGCCTGGAAAAAAAAGGACAAAATAAATGAAACAGGAATTTTCAACACAGTGAATATCAGACAATGAAGTTAATGATCCCTAAGAGACAGAAAATCACCAGGGTGGGTTCTGTGGCTGGCCCAGCTAGCCACCTGGAGTTAGGCAGTATAGGAAGGGAAGTCCTGTGGACTCTGAGCTGAGGGCCCGATATGACACAGGTGAGCAGAGTCTGCAGAACAGAGTGCTGGGGAGGAGAGAGCTGCCGAGAGAAAACTCTGAAGCACTGCCAAAGTGCCCACTGAGTATTCCACTGGGAAGCGATGGGCACACAGGAGGAAATCACCCAAGGCTGAGGTCGGGGAAAGAGCCTGGAAGGTGACAGAGCCATGGGCTCACACAGGGCAGGAAATAGTATTCATTCCCACAGTCCAGACTGGAAGACTTGACGACTCTTAGGGCACCGGGTAGAGAACTTCTAAGGGTCTTGCCTCAGCCGCAGGGAATAACTGCCCCTAGATTACATGCTACTTCAACCCCACCTGAAAACTCAATACCCAACTAGATCAAACTCTTTCCCAGTAACTTGGCTATATCTCAGAACAAAGCTCAGTAAGATTTATAGGGGTACAGAAATATCCAGCACCCAATAAGGTAAAATCCATGATGTCTAGAATCCAAAGTTCAGTAGGCATGCAGAGAGGCAGGGGAAAATTCAACCCATCCTGAGGGGAATAATCAATCTGTCTTGATAAAAACAGACCCCAAATTGATAGATATTCAGTTCAGTTCAGTTCAGTCGCTCAGTCGTGTCCGACTCTTTGCGACCCCATGAATCGCAGCACACCAGGCCTCCCTATCCATCACCATCTCCCGGAGTTCACTCAGACTCACGTTCATCGAGTCCGTGATGCCATCCAGCCATCTCATCCTCGGTCGTCCCCTTCTCCTCCTGCCCCCAATCCCTCCCAGCATCAGAGTCTTTTCCAATGAGTCAACTCTTCGCATGAGGTGGCCAAAGTACTGGAGTTTCAGCTTTAGCATCATTCCTTCCAAAGAAATCCCAGGGTTGATCTCCTTCAGAATGGACTGGTTGGATCTCCTTGCAGTCCAAGGGACTCTCAANAAGTCCAGGGCACAGCCAACTAATTTTGTAATGTTTATTTTGGGAAAGAATAGAAGCAGAATAGGGTTCCAAGCCACTTTCCTAATGGTGAGACCAAGACACATTGCCACCTGCTGGTGTACCCTAGCATGATAATTCTGTCCTGAAAACTCTTCATTAAACTGCGCATTTTCCATAAATAACTGGAAAGAGCTTCATCACTCTGTACAATGACCGAAATTCAAACCTTATCCGCAAACTTTTAGACGTGCTAAATATCTTTTTTTGCCCTATGCCAACAATTTCACAGCATAGGTATCAAATTAATTGGACCCAATGACTCATCAAATCATGCATTTTGAAAATGAGTTTCCTTCTTCCCTTTAAGAATGCCTCACTCCACGAGCTTCAGGAATAACACAAACTGGGAAAGTTTCCTAATTCACCTTCTCTTCCTTGCATACAAAACCTCTTGGCAGGCTGCTTTCAAGATCTTTCCAAACTTAAACAGACCCAAAGTTCTAGCTGTGAGCAAAGAGGCCATTTGCTGTGGGAAAGCTTCGGAAGATGGTAAGCAAAGGATTTAATTAAGCCAGTAATTATTCACTCCAGGGCTATTTTTTTTTTTTAATAATGAAAATATCTATATTCACGCACAAAGCTCTCATGGTAAAAAAAAAAAAAAAAAGTCCCGAAAGCCTCTTTACAGCTGTTGGTAGCTCTAGACTGTTCTAGAGTCTGTATATAGAATATCTTCACAATAGTTACACCAGTTTAGGCAGAACACACTCCACAGGGACATTAGTCCTTTACCTAGAAAAATGACATCGATGACACCTATCCACTGTGTATATGCTCTTTGAGGTTTTCCAGTGGGGGGTTATCCAGGCCCTCATTCATTCTTTCAAGCTGCTTATTGAGCACCTGGCTTCCCAAGCGGCTCTAGTGGTAAAGTACCGCCTGCCAATGCAGATGTAAGAAACTTGGGTTTGATCCCTGCGTTGGGAAGATCCCCCTAGAGGAGGAAATGGCACTCCAGTATTCTTACCTAGGTAATCCAGTGGACAGAGGAGCCTGGTGGCCTATAATCCCTGGGGCTACAAAGAGTTGGACATGACCGAGTACACAATGAGCACCTACTGTGTGTCTAACACTGTTCCAGTCTTTGGAAGCAGAGTCTGAAGAAAGCAGAAAGCCCTGTCTTCATGGACCCAACTGGATATCATCCTTTTCAAGGCAACTACTCAAATAGGCCGAACATAAAGAAGGCTGAGCACCAAAGATCTGATGCTTTTGAACTGTGGTGTCCAAGAAGATTCTTGAGAGTCCCTTGGACTGCAAGGAGGTCAAACCAGTCAGTCATAAAGGAAATCAATTCTGAATATTCATTGGAAGGACTGATGCTGAAACTGAAGCTCTGATACTTTGGGCCCCTGCTTCGAAGAACTGACTCACTGGAAAAGATGCTGATGCTTTTGAAGATTGAAGGTAGGAGGAGGAGACAATAGAGGACGAGATGGTTGGATGGCATCACCGACTCAATGGACATGAGTTTGAACAAGCTCCAGGAGATGGTAAAGGACAAGGAAGCCTGGCATGCTGCAGTTCATGGGGCTGCAAATAGTCAGACACGACTGAGTGACTGAACTACAACTAAAACAGATGGCAAAATAAGGAATTAAGTTCTTCCTCCTCCTTTTGGCAAACTGCTTTCTATATGTAGATTGTTGCCTCAAAAAATAAACACTATTAAGAATGGTGGATAAGAGCAGCTAAGAAGTATTTTACCGGTAAGTATAAATATGGTTCAACCTTTCTCCAGGCCAAAGCCTTTTTTTTTTTTTTTAAACTTCTTGGCGGAACCACAAGAAAGACATAAAGCAGACCCTGGGTTGATAAAAAGTTGTTTATTTTTATAAAATTTAGTATAAATCTTATTGAAATATAAATTCTTCTTGAGCAGTGTTAATAATTATTACATGGTAATCTGAATGCAAATGAGTACTTCATGTGTCTGACCATACCACATGTTATTAGCCCTTCAGTACCTGTCATGGACAAACTCAGCATCTTAACTGCTGAGTCACCTTCATTTCACAGTTTTGTCTCAGCAAGTTGCCTTCAGAGTTATCAGCTGCAACATCAAGAAAAAGCTGAAATGAGGGATTCTCCTTCTCTTATCATTAGTTAGGTTTCTTGAAATTCAAGAAATCTAAGTACATTCCCCTAAAAGAGCAAGGTCTACAATCCCTTCACTTCTGAGCCATAAGGAGAAAAGAATTGGTACCAGATTAAGTCTATTCATTCGTCTGGTATCGTCTGGTATGGGACAGGTTGCACTGTGCCAAAATTCAAGAGACGGCTTTTTGCTTCCTTTTTTTTTTTTTGGTGCCAAGCCATGCTTTTTTAACTAGGCTTTTGCTAAAATCAGCATTCCCTAGCATCCTACTTTGACCACAATCTTATTGGAAAGAAGCTAACCAGCATTTCAGGGATATGGGTCATAGACAAAAAGGAGTTGGGGATGCTACCGTCAGATTATTCTCATGTCCAGCAAATCTCCTTAACCAAATGACAGTCATTTTAAAAGACCCATAGTTAACATGCCTTTAAAGCTGTCTTTTCCCAGAGCAATGATGACTTCATGTAGTTCCAACCACTCATGCCTGGACAATGATGTCCATCTTCAAGAACCACTCATTAGGCTAGGATTACGAGTGACCATCGAATGGGCTGACACTTCCTACCGACCTCCAGCCCTGACTTCATAGCCCCAGACTCTTGCTCATCAGCTGAGCTACGGGGTCGCCACTATGTGGTCTCAACAACACAATTGACTGAATAAATAAAAAACAAACAAATAAAACTTCCCTTTTTTCCCCGTAAAAGCCCTAAAGAACTTCATTAATGGAGTTCATGTACACCCGTGGCAGATTCATGTCAATGTATGCCAAAACCAATAGAGTACTGTAAGGTAAAATAAAATGGAAGCTCTAAAAAAAATAATAACAATAAAAAATTAAAAAAGAAAAGTCACCTAATGTCTCTATGAAACATGCAATAGAGTATTTTGTTTATTGACAGTAGGGTTCAAACAGAGGCAAAGAGTTAACAAGTGACCTGCCCAAAGGATCTGGCAGGTAAATAGCCAAATTAGTTCAAAGAACCTAAGAATTCTCACTTCCTAAGCCCTTTTACTACACTTGTGTTCTTGCTTTTCCTAGGTAAGATGAGAGACTATTGACTAAGAAATATTTTTTTCCTCCTAACATTGGCTTTTTCATAATATACTGTCCAGAGAGAGTGGCACCTTTTCCGGAGAAAAAGTAGTAACAAGATGAACAGGGAATGTATCTGAAATGGGAAAAAAAAAAAAAAAAAACAGTCTCATCACCCTGAGGCCAGGACATTTGGTCTTTGGTTCTGGTTTGTAGTATGTATAGCAGAGCTGAAACCTGAACTGGCATCTCAAGCCCAGTGGAATCTACATGGTAAATCCCTACGGAATTCAGTCACAGCCTCTCATGCCTAGGAGATTAATGCACAAAAGCCCTGAGAACTGGCATCGTTTTCCTGGTAGGGCAGAACCCGTACAACAGGACTCGGTAAATCTGCCCACACCTCATTCATCTCTCACCCGAAGCTCTAGCTCTATGGTTTTTGTGCAGAAAAGAGTTAATAGAGCAGGCCTGGAAAGGGCTGTCTGCAAGGTTGGCCCTTGGCCAGCATCCGGGAACTTAGATTTCGTCAGGAAGGTTCCCACATGAACTGATGAGACTGGCTCACTGACTCTAAACTGCACAAACAATGTGGTTCATGACGAAAACCGTTCCTTCTGGGAGTCAGGAAAAGGCGGACTTACGCGCACCATGGAAAGACTGCCTATGGCACCAGCCCCCAACTGAAACCTTGGATACCGAGTCTCTAACAAGCTTTCTTCTAGACATTTCATGCATACTTTGAACAGATCATTGCTAGAGGAATTAGCACATCCTGCATGATCCCACTGGGAGAGGGCTCTGGAAGCTTGGGCTGGTTTCCCCTGTACTCTGCTCCTGGTGCCTTTTCCTTTTGCTGAGTTTCCATTGTATCCTTTTGCTGTAATAAATCAAAGCTCTAAATACAGCAAAGTGCTGTGTCCCGTGAGTCTTCCTAGTGAAGCATCATGCCTAAAGGTATGTACTTGGGAACCCCCAAGTACAGGGAGTCCTATATGGTATATACCAAGTATATGGTATAGGGAGGCTCAGGAAGTAGCCCCCCACCACTGTCATGGTTTCACCCCCAACCCTGCTCTCAATTTCCTGATCCAAGTTACTTCCTGAAAGTCCCTCACTTTATAGTAAATGGGGTGCATTTCTTTAAGCTGCTACACAGAAACCAGGAAGAAACATTTGTTTATTCAAAGGAATACGGAAGAAATTGCACTAATGTTTTTTGAGTTCCTTTCTAAGCTGTCTGGTCATCAAGCCTCCCAGGGACAGAGGAGCCAGGGTCACCACAACCTACAAGGAATGCAGCACACTCATCTCACAGCTCTGACTTACTCGCAACCACTGCTGGTAGTCGCACTTTCCACAGCTGTGCTGCTGCAGAAGTTAGCATTTTAATACTGGAATGTGTTCTGCTCCAAGACTGGCTTTCAAACCAATCAATAAATTTAGCCCTTTGTTGTGATCTAAGTTTGTAATAAGCATGATTCCGTAACAGCCATATATCCAACCTGGTTCCCGTGGCTGACTGAACCTAATCCATTGTCCAGAGCAAGCCTTGGCTAGTGTGTCTTGAGATGTCCATTAAGTCTGTGCTGCCGCTCCTCACTCCACCTGCTTCTCCAGGTGTGGTACTTCTTGATGCTTTTCCTCCATGCAAAGCGCCAGATGCTATACATGAAACACCAAGACACCACGTACATTGCCACTCCCCCGACTTTCACAAACCACTTGGGCGTGGGTGAGACCATTTCACAGAAGAGGAGGCAAGCTCCTACACCAATCCTCACTCCAGTGAACAGGGCCACAAAGAGGAAGTCCACCACGTCTCCAGTGAAACTATGGTAATGGCCCGTTTCACGAAGAAACCAGCGCATCTGTAGTAGGGGGTTGGTAATCTCGCTTCCAAAAAGGACCGCATTGACCTCTGTGCCCGACTCTCCAAGCACCAGGGCCACGATGATGCCCAAAATACTCAGTGTGTGGTGAGCCAGCATCAGAGGCCCCTCAGACCGGAAGTAGATGCACCAGCCCAAGTCGAAGATGAAGTAGCCCAAGGTGAGACACAGAACGTGCACTTGGAGAGGTGTATTGGGTGAGCCTGAAATAAACCAAGACAGAAGCAAATTGAGTGGCTAGGAACTGTGCTGGCTTACACAGGGATCCTGTGTTGCTCTTTCTCAAACCTTTTGGAATCACTGAAAACAAAAGCAATGGCAGGCACATGCTTTTTAGAGACAACCAAAAAAAAAAAGACTAAAATCTAAAACTCTGGTCTCTATCAAACCAATGTTACAGGCCCCAGGACATGCTGTTCTGATGCATCAGATCTCAGTGAGTGATTCGAACACCAGCAATGATCCTGTGTCCTCTGTGTAGCAGCATAAAATTGAGTTATTTTGTTCTTTCAATTAAAATCCTACAGAGTCTCTTTCTTCCTTTTTTTTTTTAACTAGCTAAAAGTCTGCTTCCAGATTCAGTTATTCTATCCCACTAGCAAACGCAAACTATCACATATGGGAATGGACAAAAAACAAGATCCTGCTATATAGCAAAGGGACAATATTCAATATCCTATAATAAACCTTAACGGAAATGTTACTCTGTCCCAAATGTCACATTAATTTCTTAGCTTAATGGGTTAGATTATTGGACACTGGTGGCCCTAACTTGTTTTGAAAGTGGGCTCTGGAGAGAACCCCCAAAGTTAGTATGTTCCCATATGCAAGGACATAGGGTGCAAGGATCTGTCATGTTTGAATCCAATAACAACCTTCATGTAAAACATAAAGCTTAAGCATTGCTTCCTATCAGTTTGATAGTTTGAGGAGGAAATTCAGAAACTCAATATGGGAATATAAAGAAATTAGAAAAAGCATCTAAGGAATTAAAAAAAAATCATATTCTAGGGAACTTACAGATTGAACTACATCCCCACAAAATTCATATGTTGAAGGGCTGAACCCCAGTACCTCAAAATATGACTATATTTGGAGATAGGACCTTTGAATTGGTAATTAAAATAGAGTCATTAGGGTGGTGTTCTTGTAAAACGAGGACACTAGGCACAAAAGGCCACGTGAGACAGCAAAAAGGCAGCTATCTGTACACAAAGGAGGGGAAGCCTTAGAAGAATCAAATGCACCAACTTGATCCTGGACTTCTAGCCTCCAGAACTGTGAGAAAATCAATCTGTCATTTAAGCTACCCAGTCTGTAATAAACCCCAGCAAACTAACTCAAGGAGAGACAGGTTTTGTATTCTAAGGAACATTTAGGAACACATCTGGCACCCTAAAAATTAATACAGCTACCCCAAATAATGAGGCATTGGTTAAATAAAGGATAGCAAATGCATACAACACAATATTATATAATAACTGACAAGGATAAGGAAGATCTATATACATAGACATGGAAAGATGATGTCCTTTGAATATACAATCAAGTAAAAGTTGCAGGTTACCAAAAAGTTTGTATTATACAGTCCATTATTGTCTGTCTGTCTGGGGGTGGTGGTAGAAAATGTTGATATTGCTTTTATAATTTATACATTTTGATCAATTGAATTGTAAAAAGCAATTAAAATTGTTTTAAAAATAGAGTTATGAAAAGTAGAACAAAAGGTGATGCATACAATATCAGAATTAACAAGAAGATGAATGAAGACTCCCAAAGCACATTATAATAGTAATTATTCTTCAATATTCTTCAGTATTATACAAATTCTGTGGAAAACTCCCATCCTTCTAAGACTACCTCCAAATCATAAATTCCTAAGGGAAAATTCTCTAACATCTCCCACATACCTGGGTGGGTAAAAGGCCAAGGGCCGTCAATGAAGCCAATATAAGCTGAGAGACCTATTGAGAGGATTCCGTGGGCAAACGTAACCAGCCGGCAGTTCCACTCATAGCTTCGGTGCTTATTCAGGCGACAGAAAGAAACGTAGAGCGAAAGCCAGCCCCCCAGGCTGCACAGTGCCTGCAGACACAGAGCTAAGGCCATCCTATGACAAAAAGACCAAAACCAGAAAAACAAAGAGTGCACCCTAAGAAAACAGCACCGGGTCATATTGAGTATATGTCTTCATTTCTCCTGTAAGACAGTACAAAAATATTACCTTCACAGAAATACTTTTTCCTTATCTACATTGCCAAGAATCTTCCACTGAAGTGTGGCTGTAATTCTGATTGCGTGCTCCTTAGAGATAACTGGTCAAAACAGTAAACCGAAAAGCAGGAACTGCATTCTGAGTTAGCAGACAGTCTAATATAACATGTTGTAATGATGAGTAAATGTCAATAATCTCCCAGTGATGACTGACCTTGGACAATGAGACACAAGTAATATAATACATGTATTAGATGTATTCATACTTCAAAAATCCAGATAAGAAGCTCTCACAGAAAAATACCTCCACCATTTCTGTTCTCTGCGAGAAGTCATATGACACATGAGAGTTTAAAGTGGTTTTAAAGTGATACTAAACTCAGCTGAAGTTTGGGTTTGAATTATGGGCTTACCAGTCAAAATCAAAATGAGGTAAACCTGAAGATAGAACTAAACAAAGACCTAGATATTTTGAAAGGAAAAAAAAAAGAAGCTAGTTCTATTCAGTTTTGTAATTCAACTCAAAAACTGGCCAAGAGGGAAGCAGGATTTTGAGGTACAAGTGGGGAGTTTCTGTTAATATATAAAAATATCTTTAAGGAAATTAGTTAAAAATGAAACAAAATCAGAAAGCTACATTTTGACATTCTTACTAGTGATAAATATACCAGGACAAGAATGAAAATAATGGAGTCAATAGAATCAGACAGGACAAAAATCTGAAAATAACCAAGATGTCCTTATTAATATTCACTAGCCCCTCTACCGAAAGTACAAATAAAAAAGTAAAAAAAAAAAACAAAACATTTCAGATATCTGTCTCATCTCAGCAGGAATTTTCTGCATGGCTACACTCACTGCTTAACCCTCTTCTAACAAGTGAAATAGTATCTGTGGACCGATACACATCAGTACAAGCCACTCCCAAGAATGCTATCCCAAGAGGGCTTTATGAAGGTCAAGTACAGTACAGCTTTCATCTGAAACCAGATTTCTACTCAAGAAAACAGCAGGTGTCAATCACTGACCTGAGTTCCAATTCTATTTCTGCCCCTAAATAGCTATGAGTGTGTGGACCAATCACTTTCACCTCTGGAGCTTCAGTTAAAAAGAGAGAGAAAGCAGAGGGGGAAATGACCAATAAAACTCTATAATCCAGCCCAGTTCTGACAAGGAGTTCTGAGAGAATTTTGTAAAAACTTCCAGGCCAATTTTCCGAGCAAGAGCCAGAAGTACAAAGGACCCAGAGTGAAAAGAACCGTCCTCTCTCATTTCCTTTTAAAGGCCAGGGTCACCAGCCAGAGTAATACGGATCAGCTCGTTTGGTTATGCCGATTAGTATTTTTAGAGTCGTCTTCCCTGAACCCTAATTCCCTGGCAGAACAGAGAGAACAGTAGCCCATTTACAAACAAATAAAAGAATAAACATTCGTAAGTGGCAGATACAACGCTGTGACCTTGAGAAGGTCACTCCATCTCCGCGTTTGGGCTTTTCACTCTTGGGGGAAAGGATGGCAGGGTATTTAGATGGCCGATGGCCGTTTCAACTCAGAATTCCAAGGCTCCAGTCCTCGCTCCTCCCTGTCCAGGGCCAGATTCGGGAGGAGGAGCGCTGGGCGGGCCCACCTGGCTCTGGGCCTCGGAGCAGGCGTGGCTGGAGCCAGCGGCAACCTCGGCGCCTGGCAGGCAGGGCGAGCGCATCTCCCCTGGACGTGCTTCCCTGCGCTGCGGCCACGCCCGGCTGCGGCGCACCGGAGCCGGACCGTTATGCCGGTATCCCGTCGGCGCCCAAAGGCAGAGGGAGGCCCTCTCCCCTCAGAGGCCAGGCCAGCCATCTGCCGGCTTCCTTCTCCCCCCCTCGCCCCGCTCAGCGGGCCAGGCACGCCAGGCCACCCACGCCCGGGGCCCAAGCTGGCCGCCGGAGCCGGGCGATTCGCGCCGCGCAGTTACCTGGTCCAGCGCCCCGGAAAGCCTCGGGGCTCGGCCCCAGAGCTCAGGACCGGGATCCCCGGGAGCAGGAAGCAGCGGAAAGAGGGAGGGAGGGCCAGGCTCTGTCGGCGGCAGAGGAGGAGCCGGGGGTCTGGGGGCACCTGCTGGCTGGGAGGACGGAGCGCACAGCCAGAGCTGGACCCCGGACTATTCAGAAAGCGGGCGGGAGGATCCCCTCTTCGTCACGCAGGCCTGGGGAGGCGAGGGCGGGGGTGTGAGGGTTGATGGTGACCTAATAGTGACGTGAGACCTGCAGACTGTTGTCCTTGCTTACTTGTTTGTTGTCTTTGTTAGAACACTTATGCATCCCCTGCCCCCGCGATGTGACGGCCCCTCCCATAACCAGTTGGAGAGCACCTACTAAGTGCTTACCCCCCTACTAGGCTCTGGGGGGAATTTCACTTTTGCGTTTAAGTTAAACAGGCACACAAATAACTAATTTTCAGGAAAGTGCTCAGGCCTGAAAATCAGAAGTTATCTATTCCTTCTCAGGTCAGCCCTCTCACTACCTTGGCAGTAGAGAATAAGGCTTTAAGAGTAAATCCGGCTTGGTTACTGACTGTGTATCTTTGAACAAGTTGCTTAACTTTTCTGTGCCTCTGTTTTCTCATCCACAGAATGGAGATAGTAAGAATAATAGCTGTCTTTTTGGGTTATTGCAAGAACTTTACACACTTGACATGTGTAAAGTGCTTATAGAATGGCTGGCGCATGGAAGTTGTTATATAAATGTTAATTGTTGTTGTTGTTACCTCATCTTGGGTTAATCCTCTCTCCTCTCTGAATCTGTTTTGATACCAATGAAAGTGAGTTTGAAGAGATAGCTAAATGAAAGTGTGGAGATGCAAATGGGGTAAAGAGGGCATCTAAGGGGCATCCCTATTGGCCCAGTGGTTAAGATTCCATGCTGTCAATGCAGGGGCTTTGGTTCAGTCCTTGGTCAGGGAACTAGATCCCACATGCCACAACTAAAGATCACGAAGGTTACAACTAAGACCCAGTACAGCCAAATTCATTAATTAATTTTTTAAAGGAGGGCATCTGGGGTGGTTGATCAAGACAGACAATGATAGGAAGCTGAGGGGCCCAGATATTCTTGAGAAGACCTTGAGCAGAAGGGTGAGCCTTTAGGCCATGTTTGGGAAAGAGTAAATAGTTTGGGTCATTTGTTTTGCCGGCCCCATAAGAATCAGGATCACACTCTTTTCATCTTAAGAATCAGGATCACACTCTTTTCATCTTAAGAATCAGGATCACACTCTTTTCATCTTTGTTTCCCTGGTACCTCTACCTGGTACAAAGGCAGGTGCAATAAATGTTTGCCGCTTGAATGAATGAGAAGTGAGCCTGCAAATGTATATTGGAAGCATACCGGCACTCCTAAATCTGAATGCCCCTCTAGATCACTTAGGAAGTGTTTTCAAAACACCCTTTGTTCAGGCTGCACCTTAAAGGTTGTGCTTTAATAGGCTTAGCATGAGGTTCAGGAATCTATGTCTATTAAAACCTGCTCATAGATCATTCAGATGATTAGTCATATTTGGGAGGCACTGATGTTAGAGAACCTTTCATTACTGATGCTAGCCTAGGATGCCAGGCTGAGGCATTATATTATGCAGATAACAGGAAATCTATGATGATTTTTGGCAAGGGAATAACTTTATCATGTTCTCAAGTCCTTGCTACTCTAATCTGCATTACCTGAGAGTTTGTTAAAAACACAAATTCTCAGTCCCTAACCCTGGATCTACTGAATCAAATCTGCATTTTTAACAAAGTCCCCAGCGATCTGTATGCACATTCAGGCAGCAGATCTCAACCTTGACAGTACAACAGACTCACTTGAGGAGTTTTTGAAAGTCCCATTTCTGTGGGCCAGGCAAAGTAAATCAGAATCTGTGTGTCCATTTTTTTTTTAAGTTTCCCAGATAATTCCATTTTCTGTGTAAGCAAAGTTCAGAATCACTGCTATATAGATACGCAATGAAAATCAATATAAAATGAACTGGAGAAGGCAACCTGTCACAAGTGGATTGGAATGGATGAGATAAGTAACAATAATAGCTTGAAGAAAGAAAACAAGGAGAGATCCATTTCACCAAATGAATAGATGGTATGCATATCTCAACTTTTTCCCATTTGTTTTCGTTACAACTCTTCTAGTATCTGATTCTGGAATTATCTTCTTGCTGCCACCATTCCTCAGGAAAGAACAGACTATGAATTAAAGGCTTCAGGAGTCTAACGGCTGAGGGCATAAGGGAAAGTGCCAGTTCTTCCAATTGAGCCTATATTGGACCTTTGTCCTGGGGTGGCTGGGATTCCAGGCTCAAACTCCATTACCTGGGATTAAATTTTATTAATTCGTGTATCTTTGGCCACAATCCTTGTTCCACCAAATCACACGGTTGTCAACCGTGGTGTTCCCCAGGAAAGTTCTGGCCTGTTCAAGGAACAGAAAGCTCTCCATCAATTTATTTTACTAACAGTAACAATCATAACCGTAATAATCACAATAATAACAGATAACACTTATTAAGCATTATTCCAGGCACTTTACATATATATACATATTAAGTCATTAATTCTCACAACAACTCTTGGAGATGGATATTGTTGTTATCCCCATTTTTGCAGGTGAGAAACTGAGTCGCAGAGCACTGAAGGAAATTGCCCAAAGTGGCATGATTAGTAGGAGGCAGATTTGGGTAATGAACCCAGGCAATATGGCATTGGATGTCATACTCTTAACCACAAAGGTAGGCTGCCTCCACTCCCCTAGAGTCTCCTCCAAGATGGTACTAGGTGTTCTTCATTCACAGCTCCTATTAGAAGGAAATGGCAACCCACTCCAGTGTTCTTGCCTGGAGAATCCCAGGGATGGGGGAGCCTGGCGGGCNTCTTAACCACAAAGGTAGGCTGCCTCCACTCCCCTAGAGTCTCCTCCAAGATGGTACTAGGTGTTCTTCATTCACAGCTCCTATTAGAAGGAAATGGCAACCCACTCCAGTGTTCTTGCCTGGAGAATCCCAGGGATGGGGGAGCCTGGCGGGCTGCCGTCTACAGGGTCGCACAGAGTCGGACACGACTGAAGCGACTTAGCAGCAGCAGCAAACAACATTTGAAGTTGTTTAGAGGTTAAAAGAAAGCAAGTTTTGAAAACCTGAATTGCCCATTGCGTCCTTGTCACAGTACTAGTCATGAGGATACAGAGAAAAAGACAGACAGCTACAAGGAGCTCCCCACAGTCTATCAGGAAAACACAAGAGGCAGCAAACACAGTCCATGAATGTGGCCAGGGGAAGCAGAGTACACAGTGGGAAGGGACACTGAGCCAGCAGTCTGGCGGCCCAGGACTGGGTTCTTTGTGTGTTTTTTTAGCTTATCTATTATTATTTTTTTAATTATCAAAGATTATAATTGTACAATATTGAGAGGTATAGGAGGACAGTTGCTCTTCAGTATTGTGTTAGCCTCTGCCACACATCAACACGACTCAGAGACATATACCCCCTCCCTCCTGAACTCCCTCCCATCTCCCTCCCCTTCCCACCACTCTCGGTTGTCGGTTGTCACAGAGCATTGGGTTGAGCTCCAGGACAGGATGCTTAATTCGAGTCTGCAACTAAACTCATCCTCTCACCTCTCAGTTGGACCAAAAGCTCTTAGTATTAGGAGCCCACCAGTCTTGAGTCTACTAAAGATCAAAGTTTGAAAGTTCAAAAAGCAGCAGCAACAATTCTTTTTCCCTTTCTTTCCTCCTAGACAATGGCTGGTTGTTGCCCTTTGATTCTCTTGTGCCTAGTTAGATGCTGAAGGAGCTAACCAGGCTTCAGTGAAACTTGACTGGAATGGTGAGTTTTACACGATCTTGCAAACATGAAAAGTGAATTGGTACCCCCTTTTAGGTTTGAGTCTGTTCAGCAACATTCCAAGGCAACAGTTAATGGAAGCTACTGGAGGCTGAGCAGGTAGGCTACAATTCTGTTTATTTCTTTTATAAAAAGCATGGTCAAATAGCCCAGAAATAGACGCCCATAAATATAGTCAACTGATTTTCGACAGAGGAGCAAAGGCAATTTAAGAGGATAATGATAGTGTCTTCAACAGATGGAGCTGGGACAACTGTACATCCACATGTGAAAAAATGAACCTAGACTCAGACCTTACACCATCACAAAAGTTAACTCAAAATGATCACAGGCCTAAATGTAAAACACAAAGCTATAAAACTCCTGGAACAGAGGTGCCCGACCTCCAGCATCTAATGCCTGATGATCTGAGGTGGAGCTGACGTAATAATAATAATAGAACTAAACTGTGCAATAAATATAATGTGCTTGAATCATCCTGATATACCATGATGTCATACCATGTGCTCCCCACTGGCCCGTGGAAAATTGTCTTCCATGAAACTGGTTCCTGGTGCCGAAAAGTTTGGGAACTGCTTTTAGAAGATAACGTAGGAGGAACCCTAAATGATGCTGGGTATGGTGTTGCCTTTTTAGATATAACACCAGAGGCAGACCGTGAAAGAAATAATTAACAAGCTGGACTTCACTAAAATGAAAGACTTCTGTTCTACAAAAGGCAATATCAAGAGAATAAGAAGAGAAATCACAGACTGGGAGAAAATATTTGCAAAAGACACATCTGATAAAAGACTGTTATCCAAAATATACAAAGAACTGTTAAAACTCAACAGTAAAAAAAACAGACAACTTGATTTAAAAATGGGCCAAAGATCTTAATAGACATCTCACCAGAGAAGATACACAGATGATAAATGTGTGAAAAGTTGCTCCAAATCTTATCATCAGGGATATGTGAATTAAAACGAGATACCAGTGTATTCCTAGTAAAATGACCAAAATCTCAAACACTGACAACAAAGGCTAGCAAGGATCCAGGGGGACAGGAACTCTAATAACATTGCTGGTGAGAATGCAAAGTGGTACAGCCACTTGGGAAGACAGTTTGGTGGTTTCTTACAAAACTAAATGTACTCACAATCTGGCAATCACACTCCCTGGTATTTGCCTAAATGAACTGAAAATTTATGACTACACAAAAACCTGATCACAGATATTTATAGCAGCTTTATTCATAATTGCCAAAATTTGGAAGCAACCAAGATGTCCTTCGGTAGGTAAATGAATAAATAAACTGTGGTACATCCAGACATTAGAATATTATTCAGAATTAAAAAGAAATGAGCTAGCAAGCTCATGAAAAGACATGAAGGAAACTTAAATGCATATTACTAATTGAAATAAGCCTATCTGGAAAGGCTATATACTATGATTCCAACCATGTGGCATTCTAGAAAAGGCAAAACTATTGCGACAGTAAAAAGGCTGTAAGGGTGTGGCAGGGAGAGATGAATAGGTAGAGCACAGTGGGTTGTTAGGGCAGTGAAAAATACTCTGTATGATATTATAATGATGGATATGCATCATTGCACTTTTCGCCAGACCTAGAGAAAGTACGACATCTAGAGAGAACTCCAAGGTAAGCTAACAAATGTTTAATGCTGGACTTTGGGTGATTGTGATGTGTCGGTGTAGATTCATTCTTGGTTAAAAAAAAAAAAAATTACTTTCTCATGAATGACGCTGATCATGGGGAAAGCTATGAGTATATGGGGGCAAGAGGTATACAAGAAATCTCTGTAGCTTCCTCTTAATTTTGCTGTAAACCTAAAACTACTCTGAAAAAATAAAATATTTGTTAAACGGTCAAATGAGTGAACACCAGACTCATGGACAGTGCGGGACATAACTTGCAGCACTCATCTGAACAAGGTATCAGAGTAGCCAATACTGCTGCAGGAAAGTGTCTACTCTGGCACCCACAAGTGTACAAAGAACAGTGCGCACACAAGTGTGTATACACAGATGGGCCTATGGGTGGCAGAGTAGTTTCTTTATACAATCAAATTATTGCTGCAGGCTCCTCTTGTCTCTTTGGTGCATACCTAGCTCTTTCAACTAGATCTTTTCTTGACAAAGTAACCACTACCAANCTCTGGCACCCACAAGTGTACAAAGAACAGTGCGCACACAAGTGTGTATACACAGATGGGCCTATGGGTGGCAGAGTAGTTTCTTTATACAATCAAATTATTGCTGCAGGCTCCTCTTGTCTCTTTGGTGCATACCTAGCTCTTTCAACTAGATCTTTTCTTGACAAAGTAACCACTACCAATAGGCTTTCTCCCACTTCACCACAGGAAATAGTACTTATAATATAAGCCCCATCCAAAAAAAAAAAAAACCCAGTTAATTTGTGGTAATTTGGATACAGATTTCCCCTTTGGATATTACTATTTGCAACAAATGTTTAATGCTGATTTTAGTTTCTTCCCTCAGTCATTACATTTTTGAAGGGTCTCCTTTTCCTACAACTCAATATTTGCCTCAAAAATGGTATTTAAATTTTTATTAACCCAAGAAAGACCACAGGATAGCTTCCTTGCCTCTCAACTGCCTCTTCAAAAGTCATAGTGCATTCAAAAGCCAAATATACTTGACTTTTGAATCATCCCTTGTCTCAAATGTCTGTCACTTTCATGACCTTTAGGATTTCTGAGATATGAGGGATAAACCCCAGACTTCAATTCATAAGTCTCCAAACAACTTGACCTTATATGTTTACCATTCTCCCACTTACAAAATGAGGAAGCCAATCTCTTACCTACACTTTCCTCAAGGTTGTTCAGTCAAAAAGAGTAGACTCTCTGAACTCTCCAGAGCCCTGTATTAATGTATGTCATCTTCAGCATCGGCTGGGGGAGTAATAAACTTAATCCACCAATTTGAAACACTTTATCCATCCTGATACATTATATGCATTCACATTCCCCCCCAACAAAAGAAACAGAATAATCTAGAAACAGAATAATCTAAACCTCTTCTTACCAACCGGAGAAGGAAATAGCAACACACTCCAGTATTCTTGCCTAGAGAACCCCATGGACAGAAGAGCCTGGTGGGCTGCTGTCCATAGGGTCGCACAGAGTCAGACACGACTGAAGTGACTTAGCATGCATGCATACATTGGGGAAGGAAATGGTAACCCACTCCAGTGTTCTTGCCTGGAGAATCCCAGGGACAGAGGAGCCTGGGGGACTGCTGTCTATGGGGTCGCACAGAGTCGGACACGACTGAAGCGACTTAGTAGTAGTAGCTTCTCACCAATAGTGGAATACTGTATATATCATGATACAAATTTATTTAGGAACAGAAATATTCCTTTGAATCTCAACATTTTCTTGGCTATGCAGTCTTAAAGAAAAAAAAAAAGTGACCATTTCTACAATGGCTTCATGTTACAAGTCTACACACTGGCCCACAAAGAAAGAGACTGGAGAAAGAATGTTCCTGCAAAAATCAACAAGGATTCCCAGCCCACATGGGAAGTTCCGTGGAAGCTAGCACAGTAGTTCACACTTTGGTATTTTTCTTTCTTTCTTTCTTTCTTTTTAAAGAAGATAATAATATTACAGAGACATCTTCAAAATTCACACCTGAGTTAAACATTTTGCTGGAAAATTCCACATCAAGGAGAGAAGAACATAATGAAAAAAAAAAAAGAAAGGGCTATATACAGGTATGTTGCCAGCATAATTGTTGTGTGTTTACTTTCGTGTTCCTCCTTCTTCAACAGGAGACAGGGGAGAGAAGGAGAGAAGGAGACACACAGGGAAGGAAAGAAGAAACAAGTGTTCCTGAACTTTGGAGCAGATAAAGCAGACACAAGAGCACCTGTGGGCAAAGAAATGTGCCCAGGGGGCTGAGTAAAGAGGAGGGAATTTGGAGAACACGATTATGAATGAATTTGGTTCTAGAAAAGGGGACGAGGCTAAAGAGAAAGTGGGGGGAAATGAAAATTTTGCCGAACAGAAAAACATCAAAGCTTTGGTGGAGACATCAGATTCAAATCTTTTCGCAGATTCTAGAATCAGTTCTCGGACTGTGNGAGAACACGATTATGAATGAATTTGGTTCTAGAAAAGGGGACGAGGCTAAAGAGAAAGTGGGGGGAAATGAAAATTTTGCCGAACAGAAAAGCATCAAAGCTTTGGTGGAGACATCAGATTCAAATCTTTTCGCAGATTCTAGAATCAGTTCTCGGACTGTGGCTAAGTTCAGAGTCAAAACCCGTTCTCTCCCCTCTGGTAGTTTGGCACCAGGTAAACGGCTGTGCCCAGAATGAACTGGAGACGAGCTGGAGAATAATAAAAAGTCCTTTTTCAAAGGCCACTGCAGCAGGGAAACTGTCTGAAACATTTAGAGAAGGGTGCAGGCGAGGAAGGTAAAAATGACCAACTCCTGGGAGGGATGTGCGTTTCAAGAGCGCTAGGAGTCAGCACACGGTTCAATCACAGTTTGGATCTCTGGAGGCCCTTGCTCTGAAGGAGACAAGAGTTTGGTTTCGTCCTCTTCCGCTCTCTCCTGAAAGTAATCTGTCCATACAGAGAAGGCATGATTCCCTTCCTTCTGGTGGAGAATACAGGGCCAGGTGGCAGAGGAGAAACTTTTTGGTCTCAGTGGAGGTACGTGGGATGACTCCATCGATACCAAGATCTAGAAGGAAGGAAGGAACGAGTCAATCGGACAGCTTCTAACCATGAGGAAAGGGGAATGAGCAGTGAGCACTAGCAGGTACATATAGGGTTTTTTTCTAGGAGTGCTGAAAGCGTTCTAGAATCAGATATGGCGACAATTGCACCATCCTGTGAATACACGAAAAAGCCCTGACTTGTACACTTTAAATTGGTGAATTTTATGGAATGTGAATTATATCTCAGAACAATTTTTTTTAATGTCTGTTATATGTTTTCCCTCTTCTTTTTGGTGGGGGTGGTTGAAGAGCTCCTAGCTTTCGGGGTATGCCACAGTTGGCCCTTAAGAGCTGGCTGCCTTGCCGAACAGTTTGGGTTTGGACAAACGGGTTCATTTCTTCAAATAAGCTCAGGTCTTTAATTGCGTGACTTGCAAATCTCTCGTTTTGTTCTGTACTGGGGAAGAAACCTCTTGAGGCATCCACTTTGGGAACACTTTTTAGAGGAGAATCTTTGCATCAAGGCTCTGGAGGCTGCTTCTGTCATTGCATCCCTGGTGGGAGCACAAGGTTAGGATGGAGCACCCCTCCCCACTCCCAGGGCGTCAGCTACACAGGGAAGCTCAGGCTCGGGGCAGAATGCCCCCATTGCAGTTGGAACTGGTGTGAAGGGGAGTTCTCCGAAGCCCAGTGAAGGACCTGGCCCTTTTTGACAGGAGTGTTTGGAAATTTCCACCCTCCCAGTGAGGATGGAAATTTTGGCTTTGTTGACATCAGCTCTTTGCCAGGACTGGCTGAGGCTTCTCTTTTAAATCCCACTCCCAAGGGATAGAGTCCAGTCTGGCTCAGCACCCCGCCCTCTCCCTGCCTCCCCCGTGACAAGCCTTCTTCCCCAAGGTGTTGACCCCCAGACGCAGCTTCTCACGTGTCCCTTGGCCCTGGAGGAGGTGTCTTGGTGCTCTTCCCTCCACCTTACCCTGAAGAGTTAAAACTGGAGGAGGAGTTCACGGCCGCTTTGGAGTTATTCTGAGATGCAGTGGGGCTGCTGGCCTGGAGTCCTGAGCCGGGAGAAGATGGCCTGCTGTTGTTCCCAGGGGAACAGGATGACGTCACTGAGCACGAGGAGAGGCAGAGACAAGGGGGAATTAATGAGGCTGGCTCCAGGGACCTCGTGACCTTCAGGCATGTATCCCCCAAGGGGTCTCACCCTCTCCCTACTCCACTCCCCCCTCCACCCATCTGCCCACCTCCTATCATGGTAGGATCAACACCCGGCCCCAGAGGGGCCCTCATCGTACACACTTCTCCTCGGCCCGGGCCCTGAGAGTGGCATGGCTGGTTCCACAAGTCCAAGACTTGCCAAACACAGGAAGGATGGATGCCAAAACCATCCCATTCCAAGGGCACACCCTGGGCTGGGTATATCCAGCCTGGGACCCAGGGGCAGGATGAGAAAGAGAACCAGAAGCTTTGGGAAGGAAGCAAGGAGGAGAGAAGAAGAATGCTCGGGGAGGAAAAGAGAAGCTGAGAGCACAGGTCAAGATGGTCAGCCTCTCTGGGGTTCCCATCTCCACATGGCACGTGGTCTTCCAGAAGGAGCACGGGAGGAGTCCCAGCCATCCACTAAAGAGCTCTGTGGCCTGTGGCAACTTGCTTCACTTCCCTGAAACCTCTTTGTGACCTCTATAATATGGCAAATCTGGATAAAACTGAACTCCTGTATTTGGGTTTCCCAAGCAACATTCCACTTTTCACTTTCATACACTGGAGAAGGAAATGGCAACCCACTCCAGCGTTCTTGCCTGGAGAATCCCAGGGACGGGGAGCCTGGTGGGCTGCAGTCCATGGGGTCGCTAAGAGTCATACACGACTGAGCGACTTCACTTTCACTTTTCACTTTCCTGCATTGGAGAAGGAAATGGCAACCCACTCCAGTGTTCTTGCCTGGAGAATCCCAGGGACGGGGGAGCCTGGTGGGCTGCCGTCTATGCGGTCGCACAGAGTCGGATACAACTGAAGCGACTTAGCAGCAGCAGCAAACAACATTCCATGGATAAGGTGACATAGAGTTCATTCTCCAAGCTAAGACGATTTGAAGGGTCAAAGGCAATAGTATTGATAATGACATCAGCACAGGGGACCATCAGATACTGGGGCTGTCCTGGGCAAATCCAGACATATGGTCACCCTATCTAATTCTTTGAAATACTTTTTAAAAAATAGAGTTCTGTAGAAAATTGGTTTAGAAAACCCTGCCTTCTGTTCAGCTCATTTTTATGTATAAGGCATTTGTACATAAAGGGGGCCGAGAAGTGCAGCAATTAAAACAAAAATACTTGCTCAAACTTTACCTACTCAGCATTCCCCAAACTTACTTGATCACAGAAGACTTTTCCTCCTAGAAAAAATGTTAACATCTTCTGAAACACACTTTGGGAATGCTGAGGATGAGATGGTTGGATGGCATCACTGACGTGATGGACATGAGTTTGAGCAAGCTTCGGAAGTTGGTGATGGACAGGGAAGCTTGGAGTGCTGCAGTCCATGGGGTTGCAAAGAGTCAGACATGACTGAGCAACTGAACTGAACTGACTTAGGTCAATATCTTGTGGTTCTGTTATCCCATCATCTAAAAGAATGCTAGTAGACCTTATTTTTAGAGCTCACCTGTTCCAGGCATGGTGCTGTGGACAGGAGGGACAGAGAGGGGGCCCAGAGATCCAGAGGGAGACACCTGAAAGGTGAAAGAAGCTTGTAAACATTCTCTTCCGCTTCCATCTCCATCTGCTGGAGCTTCTCCCAGGGTGCTGGGCCGTAAACTCCACAGAGATTAGGGCTCCACTTCCTGGATGGTTTCCTAATCCCAAACCGATGCCCTGTGCTCTGTGTCACAGGAAAGGCTTTGGACCATGTACACCACCCAGCTCCAGCTCTGCCCTGCTCCTGCCACTCCCTGCAGACCCCTGGCCAGGGCCTCTCTGCAGTGTGACCCCTGGCAAGGCTGCTTGGCTGCCAGACCAAAGAGGCCTTGCTCAGATGCTCTGGTGAGGAGAGGAGCATGCCTCCAGGATGCTGCTGTGTCCAACACTGTGGGATGGCTGCTTTATTTCCAGTCCCTTCTTCTTCCTTCTTAAAAGACCCCTGTGGGGACTTCCCTGGGGGTCCAGTGGTTAAGAATCCACCTTCCAATGCAGGGGATGCAGGTTTGATCCCTGGTCGGGGAACTGATATGTCATGGGGCAGCTAAGCTCATGTGCTGCACCTACTGAGCCCTCACACTGCCTCAAAGATCCCACATGATCAATGAAGATCCTGCATGTTATAACTAAGATCTAATGCAGCCCAATAAATAAACATTAAGAGAAGAATAATGGAACTGCTTGTTTTTTTATTTTTAAGACCCCTGCACTTGCTTGGGCAGGAGAGCTCAGCCCTAACCATCCTGTCACAGGCTTCGCATCTTGATGCATGAGTGGACCATCTACTCTCCAGAGGTCCCTGGAGGAGATGAACTGTGTGAGGTCTCTGAAGCTTTGCATCTTGCCCTGGAGACCTCACAGCATCATCAACTCTGGGCTGGGAAGGGACCTAAGATAATGTAGCTTAACCTTCCCACACAGTCCAGGAATCCCTACCCTCAGTATTACTATCCTAAATAGACATGGGGGCCCGACAGATCTGGGAGTGAGGCCTGGCTCCACCACTGTCTGTGTAGCTGGGGCACGTTACTTAAGCTAAGATTTGGTTTTCTCATCTGTAAAACAGCAGTAACACCTCCCTCATATTTTCTTTTAATTAAGGTTTAATGAGATAATGTCCATTAAGCTTCTAACTCAATGCCTGGCAAAGAGTACCCAGCTTGTTAAATGTTAGTTCCCTGCCCTCCTGCAGAAGCTGTCAACTCTTGTGTGTTGAGCTGCTGTTTCCCTCTTCATTGGAGCTGAACTCGGCATACTTTTCCTCCCCCTTCATCCTTGTGTGTCTTGAGCTGCTGTTTACCTCTTCATTGGAGCTGAACTCAGCATACTTTTCCTCCCCCTTCATCTTCTCATGCTGTCCTGGGACACTTGGATCAGCCTCCACCCAGGACCTTGTAGGGAGGTTCTGCTCAGGGAGCTGCGACTGGCCACCCCTGCCCTCCCCTAGTTTGGAACATCCCGTGCCGACAGGATGCAGCATGTACTCATTTCCTAATCAGTTTGCAATGGTTCCGCTGCTTTCATTGACCTGCCCTTTCACAAGGAGTCTCTTTAGTAGGCTGGGGGCCCACGAAGGGTGGAGACAGGTGTGGGGCAGCATGGTGAGAGATGCTATCAATAATCTCCCTCTCTCTTCTCCTCCGCCACCCCTTGCTGCCACACCCCAAGTCATTTGTTGTTGTTTTTAAATAATTATTTTGTCACTGCAACCAGCGTCTTCTCTTCTATCTGGAGACAGGCTATACATGTACAAGCAGAGATATAGCTCTCCCTTTTTTTATATAAATAATAGCATTCTGCCCACACTGCTCTGAATAATTTTGCCTTTTTTGCTTTCTTTCTTCCTTTTTTTTTTTTTTGCTTAACAGTATATCTTGGAGATTATTTCACACCAGAAGTAGAAGAAACTATGTCCCAGTCCCAAGGACAATATTCCAGTGAGACCCGAGGAGAAAACCAGATTAGAGCATTTTCTCTACACTCATCCTTCAGGATGCCACAAGTATTGTTGTTGCTGTTCGGTTGCTCAGTTGCGTTCGACTCTTTGTGACCCCATGGACTGTAGCATGCCAGGCTCCTCTGTCCTTCACTATCTCCTAGAGTTTGCTCAAATTCATGTCCACTGAGTCAGTGATGCCATCCAACCGTCTCATCCTCAGCTACCCGTGTCTCCTCCTGCCTTCAACCTTTCCCAGCATCAGGGTCTTTTCCAATGAGTCTGCTCTTTGCATCAGGTGGTCAAATTATTGCAGCTTCAGCATCAGTCCTTCCAATGAATATTCAGGGTTGTTTTCCTTTAGCATTGACCGCAAGTATTAATGTGACTATTTATTTAACATCTTTCTCCCTGACTAGGCTGGAGCCTTCATGAGGGGAGTGTGATGCTTGTGTGCGCCCCTGCTGGACCCTCAGTGTCTGGTGCAGCACCCAGAACTCGGCAGGTGCTCGGTATCCAATGCACAATGAGAAGGCAGGATGCTCCTTTATGCTTCTTCCATGCCTCCCACTTCTTTTCTCCACATTGGTGTCCCCAGCTCAGATTGAACTGAGGTGATAGCTACCTCCCAACTCTTCTAGACAAAGCCCCATCTTTAAAGATTCCAAATCTCTCATGGCATGGCTCGGTTTCCTTCACGTGGCCTACAGTGCCCGACAGGATCTAACCCGCCTACTGCTCCAGCCCCTCATTCACACACTGTCTCCCTCCCTGAGTTCCAGTCCAGCCTTCTGTGCTTCCTCTCCCTGCCCACCCCAGCCTCAGGGCCTCTGCACACACTGTTTCCTCTGCAGAGAATGTTCTTCCCAACACTCCCTCCGCCCCGCCATCCTGCTCCCCTCCCCCACCTCCAACTCAGACCTTTTCCCCATTCAGTCTACTCTTTCTTCTGCCATCAGCGTGACCATCATTCCAAAGAGAAGCCCCCGACACCTGACCTAGGCTTGGCCCCTCAAATACCCACACGCCAACTGCATTCTGTTTAATGTCTGTTTTCCTTGCTGACTCCAAGCAGAGATCACCAGTAATGATACTGTGCACTGCCACATCTCAGTGCCAAATAGATGGTGCGTGCTCAATAAAGATTTAAGAAATGAATGGTCAATGAACATCATATTGTCTCCAACTCCAAACTGTCGATGGCTCCTCATAGCTTCGAGGGGAATTTAGCATCCATGGCCCACCATGATCCAGCTCTCACCAACCTCCTGTCTTAGGCCTAAACCCTTAGCTCCAGCCAGAACAAAAAGCTTGTGGTTCCCCAAATGCATCATGTTGTTTCAGAATTTGATGCCTCTCACAGACTATTCCTTCTGCTGGCTATGCTGTTCCTTTTATGAATTCCCAACCTGTTCTCCAAACAAATTAGGGAGTCAGCCCTCCTGCATCCCATCCTGATTTGGGGGTCTTTCATCAGTGTTCCCATGGCAATCCTTCAGGGCTCCTTACAGCTGCTGCACCCACTTCATTGCAATTTCTTGCCTTTTCTGGCTCCACCTTCTCATTTTCTCCCCTTGGTCCTCTTCCTTTGCCCAGCCCTCAAATGCTGGTGTTTCCCAGGGTTGGGATTTCTATTTTCTTCTTTGCTTCTTCTGTACAAATTACACAGGTGAGACCCTCCTGACCCAGGATTCCAACCACCACCTGTGTGCTTATGACTCCCCAGCTCACTTCTCTATCCTGGCTTTTCCTTCTGAATTCCAGACCCATTATTCCAAGTGCCCGGGGACTTTCCTACTTGGGTGACCCATAGGCCTTACTGTATATCATAATGGTGTAAAGAACTAAAATCGGGACTTCTCTGGAGATGCGGCAGCTAAGACTCTGTGCTCCCAAAGCAAGGGGCCCAGGGTTTGATCTCTAGTTAGGGAACGAGACTCCACATGCTGCAACTAAGACTCAGCACAGCCAGATGAAAAAAAACAAAAGGAACTGAAATCATTTTTTCCTACTCCTAAGCCAGCTCCTTCCCTGTGTATAATTGTTCCATCATCGGCACCAACTTCTACCCAGTCAGTCTGGCCTGAATGCAGAGAGGCATCCCAGAGTACTCTCTTCCCTTTATGGTTCTCCCTGCCCCTACCCAGTTTTCAAGTTATTAACCAAGACCTAATAATCCTACCTTCTAATTACCTCCTGAATCTCTCCCATCCCCCTCATTCTTACCAAATGGCTTTGCTTCGGCCCTCATCATATCTTTACTGGATAACTGCAGTCACATCTAACTCGTCTCTGAAACCAAACCTGGTGCCTCTCAAGCCACGCTCTATGACTGCAGTCAGAGTGATGATTCTAAAAAGCAAACGTGATCATGCCAGTGCCCTGCTTCAAATCCGTCAGCAATTCCCCAAGCCCTCACCTCCCTTAGCCCTGCCCACAATCCCTTCCATCTGGCCCTTGCTGATCTATGCAGTCTTATCTGTCAACAGTCCTCCACATGGACCCACCTGCTCTTCTGTGCACGCGCGCTCTTCACCCTGCTTCACACCACTGCACCATGGTTCTCCTACTTTCTCCTCCGGGAACTCTACCCCCTACGCACTTATTTGCCTCTTCACTCCTTCTTGTCCTTTTAGACTCAGCTCAGGTATTAATTATCTCCTTGGGGAAGCTTTCCCTAACCACCACCTCCCAAGGCTTTGTTAGCTGCTGCTCCTAAATTCTCTGAGAGAAACCATCGTGTTGTTTGTCATTTGTTTATTTGTCTATCTTCTCTGCTAGGCAGTGAGGTCCTCTGGGACAGGGGACAAATATTATTTATTTGTGTATCCCCAGCACTTGGTACAAAGAACAATACATAGTAGACGGTTGATCAATGTTTGGTGAAAGAATAAGCAATAGTATGCCTTTATGAAATATCCCAGGACGAGGCTGGACTTCAGCCACCCTTGAGTGCTAGAAACATGGGGACAACACCATTATCCCCACCTCCCTTAATCTTCAACCTTCATCAATCCCAGGGATGGAGAAGATATTTTCTACCCTCCAGGCCTCCCAGTCTGCCTGAACTTCAAATTACTCCCAGCCCTGACTTCTCCCCTTGCACTCTAGATTCCTAGATATAACCATCTATTGACACTTTCTCTTGGATGCCTAGGATGTTAAGTCTACCTTAATATAACCAGCTCTAAATTCTCCGCTCATCCCCCCACCCTTCAAACCTGTTCCTCTACAGTCTTTATGATCTCAGAAAATGGCAACACCTTCCAATCTGTTGCTCAGGTCAGAACCGTTGAGGTCATCTTGGCCTCATTCTTTGTATTTCCTGTCTGAGCTAACAGCACACATTGTTGGCTTCATGGTGGAAATCCATTTAGAGTCCAACCATATCTCCCCCTACCATTCCCTCCACCCTAGCCCAAGCTTCCACCCCTCGAAGCCTAATTGTTGTACCTTTCTCGGGTGGTATTCTGCTTTCACACAGATTAATCTCCAAATGGCAGCCAGTGGCAGCTCTCTAGTGGCATCTTATTTCACTTAAGATGAAGGCCAGGGTCCTTTGATGGCCTCTGAGACCTTTCCTTGGTGAATGGCTTCCTGTTACTTCTCTGCCTTCATCCCCTGCTCCTCACCTCCTTCCTTGCTCTGCCCTGGTGACACTGGCTTCCGCGCTGTTCCTCAAACATGCCAGGCCTTCTCATTTTCTGGTCCCGCTACCTGGAACAACTCTTTCCTCCAGATATTTATATTTCATTCCCTTTCAACACTTAGATCCCTGATAAAGTCTCACTGTATCAGAGAGGCCTTCTCTTACCCCTCTACAGAAACATCAGCTCCTTCCAATCACATTCTATCTCCTTATTCTTCTTTACTCTCCTTTAGAGTATATATATTTGATATATAGTATCTCTTTGCTTATTTATTTGCTCCATACTCCACCACCCCCATCTTCCTTAGGATGGGGAAGATTCGTGGCCCTCCAGGCTTCATCTCCCCCAGTGCTTGGCAGGCAGTTTGGCTCTTGGCCACTCACCAGCCGGGAACTGTACGTGGGTGATTTGATGGGTGTGGCCACAGGGCAGTTGATTCGCTTCTCCTTTTGTCGTCGGTTGCAGAACCAGACCCTCACCACCTCCTTCTCCATGGACAACTGCTCTGCAATCATGGAGATCTCCTCAGAGCTGGGTTTGGGGTTCTACAGAAACCAAAGGGACAGAGTCATCAGGAGGAGAAGGGAACAGGACCAAGAATCGAAGGTGGGGGAGAGATGTTCCAGGAAGCAGGACAGAACAATAGATGGAGCAAAAGCTTTAGAATCAGACCTAAGATAGAATAGTGGTTTTAGCCCTTACTCTGTGGCCTCAGGAAACTTTCTGAACCTCTCTGAGCCTCAGTCTTACCATCTATGAAAGGAGAGTAATAATGACCACTGTATAGGATTATTGTGGAGATTGAAGGAGAAAATGTGTGTCAACTGCCAAGTGCAGGGCCTGACACAGGGTGGAGGCTCTCCTCTCACTTCTTCTCCAGGAGAAGTTCTGAATAAAGAAGCTGATGAGCTTGGTGGGGGCAGGCTGAATCCCCAGAACCCATGTTCCCCTCTTTCCTCATAATCAGGAAAACTTCTCTCAGCTGGTTTCTTCCTGCCTACCTCAGAATAGGAAATGATAGTTAAAACATGTGGACCCATCAAGACTATAGAGGAGAGAAGCATGTGTGTATGTGTGTGTGTGCGTTAGTCGATAAGTTGTGTCTGAGTCTTTGCGGCTCCATGGACCATAGCCTGCCAGGCTCTTCTGTCCATGGAATTTCCCAGGCAAGAGTACCGCCAGTGGGTTACCATTTCCTTCTCCATGGGATCTTCCCTACTTCCCACCTCCATCGGCAGGTGGATTCTTTCCCACTGAGCCATCAGGGAAGCCCAAATATTTGTATATACACTCAAATATATATATATCCATCACGCCTTTGTTCTGACCGCTTCCACCCCCAACTCAGTCTTTGATCTTAGCCCCCCTTCTCTCCTTTCTACAGCCTCCCTTACTCTTGCTGCTCTGAGAAACTTCAGCAAAAGGAAAAGCCAACTCTCATCATCCTGCCAGCAGGATGCAGCCATCAAGTCCTCAGTCACATGCATGGGGGAATCTGCTGGGGAGGCAGCAGTCCTGGAGGCCTGGGGCCTGCAAGGCAGAGCTAGGCCATGGGCACATCCTTGAGGGACCTGAGCGGTGTGGATGGCAACTCTGGAGGCCGGTCCCTAAGGGACCCTGATTAAAGGCTCTTTAGGCCACACATGTTTATCCCTCTTCTTTTCCCCGGCTCCCAGGGGGCAGATAACTGGTATTATTAGCTTCCACATATTGACTCCAGAATACACTTTTGCTGCAAGTTCAAAACAATGTGTGTATGCAATATGATCACAAATATTTAAGTGTATGTGAAGTGAAAGTGTTAGTCGCTCAGTCATGTCTGATTCTTTACAGTTCCCTGGAATGTAGCCTGTCAGGCTCCTCTGTCCATGGGATTCTCCAGGCAACAATACTGGAGTGGGTTGTCATCTCCTTCTCCATGGGATCTTCCCGACCCAGGGATCGAACTCAGGTCTCCTGCATTGCAGGCAGATTCTTTACCATCTGAGCCACCAGGGAAGTGAGTGTATGCAGAAGAAAGAAACAGAAGGACATACATAGATGACATTTGGTGGTGAATTTTCTCCTACTTCCCTGCATTTTCCAAATTCTTTACAATGAGTATTTATTTTATGTATATAATTTTAAAAATACAAAGCAATGTGAGGAAGGTAAAGAATATATACACAATGTCCTGGCTTTGCTTCCTTTATCTCAACTGGATACAGATACAATCCTCTCCACTAGGATTCTAGATCCCAGTCTAAATCTCTCAGCTCAAGGGATCATGGGTACCAAATAGAGGTCAGAGCCACCAGGGTCTGTAGGGGAGGAAGCTTTTGGAACCCAGCCTGTCAAACACCTGGAGAAGGAGCAGGTCTCTGTTTTCTGACCCTTTCCCAGGGCAGGTGCTGGGGGGCTCAGGGGTGGTGTCAAAGGACTTGTGTGTGTATGCTCACCCTCCTGTGCAAGTCAGCCCACTTGCCCCCACCCCAAGGATCTGCTCACATCTTGAAATCTCTTCTCCAGAGTCAGACGGATGTTGGTCTCGATGCTGGTCCGCTTCTTCCTCTTCCTCCCGAACACCTCGCTGAGGGCAGGGTAAGAGTTGGGGGTGCTCATGGAGGGGTCCGACGGGGAGGATTCTGTGTGGAGCAGGAGAGGAGAGGAGGCTCAGAGACGGGAAGGCAGCGGGTGCAGGCTCTGTCTCCCTGGACGTGAGGTCCCATGACCCTGTCCCAGCAGGTCCGCGGCCCCTCCCCACACAGGGGAGCAGGAACAGCCCGAGAATCCTGCTTCTCACTGCTCCGGGCAAAGGTCTTCCACGCCTCCCACCTCGGTGCCTCCAGTGTTTGCGGTCATGGTTCAGGGACACCCAGACATCAGCGGCATGTGTGGGTGTGAGTGGGTGAGGGCAGGGCTCCTAGTGGCACTCACGAGTCTGTCTTTTACAAGGAGGCCTGGATGTGAATCCTGAGGGAAATGGGAACTGGGGTTTTGGGGTAAAAGCAATGGCCCTTGGCGGCCGGAGGCTGGTGTGAGGCCATTTCCTTTGCAGCGTGAGTGCTGCAGCTGAGGTGGTGTGAGGGGTCAACTGGGAGGGCCCTCCGGAAGCATTCAGGCGCAGACAGGAGTCACGCCAGAAGAGATCTGCAAGGTCCTTTCCCAAAGATCCTAAGACTCTCTCTCTGGTCATCTCTCTCAGTTCAGCGCTCCAGGCAAACCTGCCAAAGGGACAGCCTGGTGGGGATGCTTCCTTACCCACTCCCTTGTTTCCATGTGGAAGGACTTCGAGAGGGTCCCACCCTTGGCTGCCCATCTCCCCCTCTCCTCTTTCTCCATAGGAACCACTGGGAAGTGACGTGTTAGTCACTCAATCATGTCTGCCTCCTTGTGACACCATGGACTGTATAGCCTGCCAGGCTCCTCTGTCCGTGGGATTCTCCAGGTAAGAATATTGGAGTGGGTTGCCATTCCCTTCTCCAGGGTATCTTCATGACCCAGGGATCAAACCCGGGTCTCCTGCATTGTAGGCAGAATGTTTACCATCTGAGCCACCAGGGAAGCCCCATAGTAACCATTAACCCATACTATCTACAGACTAGAGCCCAGCCCCCCCACTGGCTCTGCTCCTCCCTCTCCACCAAGACCAGTGGTTCTCACCCTGGGATGACTTTGTACTACCCCCATCCTTCCCCCAGGGACATCTGGCACTATCTCGTGGCATTTTGGATGTTACAACAGGGGGCGGTCATCTAGTGTGTAGAGACCAAGGATGCTGCTAAACAGCCTATAATTCATGGGACAGCTTCCATGAAAAAGTATTATCTGTCCCAAGATACTACTAGTGCTGTGGTTAAGAACCCTGTCCCATGCTGTTTCCTGACACCAAACTCTTCCATTCATTATTCCAAATGTTTTGCCGTCGGCTTATACCCTCGGCCTCCTGGAATTGCCTCCATGGCCACCACGCCTGACTGAATCCTCCTGCAAACCCCACTCCTGCTGGAACGCTCTCCCAACCAGTCTAGCTTTCAGTAACTTGCTGCCCTCTGAAAACCTACTCAAGAATTAGCTAGATAAAGATCTTTTGTTGTGCCTGTTGCCTCCTCCTCCCAGCCATGAGACCCTGGTGAACCCCCTTCCCTATCCCCCTGCTCTAGACACAGTCCAGACAGTAGTCTGGGTATGTTGGCTCTGCAGACCCCACCTTTGTCTCTGGTGAGCAGTCCTATGGTGAGGCCAGGCAGGTCTAGAGTAGGGAATAAAATGGGGCAAGTCTTTGTGGCCGCAGACCTAAAGCCATGTCCTCCGTGGCTTTTTCCACAATGAAGCTGACATCTTCATCTCTACCAGCCTGTCCCCAGTGTCCTATTTTTCTTTTGGTTCCAGACTCAGGAGGAGAGGAAAGGGCTTTGTGCGTTGACCACTGAAAGCCCCAGCATAGACCAGTCACCAGCCCCTTTCTGCAGACCTTCGAAGGCAGGGGTCCCCCACCTCTGGGATCTAATGCCTGATGACCTGAGGTGGAGCTGATGTCATCATAATAACATAAAGTGCACAATACACGTAATGTGCTTGAATCAGCTGAAACCACTGCACAACCCTGGGTGGGTCTGTGAGAAAATTGTCTTCCGTGAAAACCAGTCCCTGGAGCCTAAAAGGCTGGGGACCACTGCTCTAAGCCATCGTCATGTCCCCAAGGCCTACCTGCATCGTTCAGCCACTTCTCCAGCAGCGGCTTGAGCTTGCACATGTTCTTGAAGCTCAGATTGAGGGCCTCAAATCGTGAGATAGTTGTCTGGCTGAAGTCGTTTCCATACAGCTTTCCCATGGCCAGACCCACATCTCCCTGCACGTAGGGGTGGAGAGGGAGGAACTTGATTGACAGGTCCCTTCTCCCTTTGTCCACATCCCCCACCATCCTAGCTCCTCGCCACAACTTTTGTGCTCCCACCCATCACCCTGGTTCCCTTCCAGGTTTCTTCCTCTAAGATGGAAACCTGGTTACTTCTCTTCTTAGACTCTGAGTGGTCTGTGCCTTGCCCCTGGCCTGGCTCTCATTCCTCGCCCCCTCTACCAGCAGGGTCCCCAGCTTCCCTACCAATGGCAACTGTGCCCCATTGTTAGGGGACACGGGGGCACCCTGGGTTTGTCCCAAACACCATGAGTTTGAGGTGCTCTTAAACGTACACTTAGGGAGTCCAGCCTCTATTCAGCCCAAGTTCTTCCACCTCCCCAGTCCCAAACCAAACCTGTGTGAAGCCCAGCTTAATGCGCCTCTGCTTGAAGGTCTTGGCAAACTTCTCCAGCTCCTCCAGGTCACTGGGCTCGTCAGCTCCTCCAGCGCTGGGGAGATGCTTGGGCACTGGGAGATGCTGAGATGCTTCCAGATGGGGTTCTAAAGAAGATCCTGGTAGCCCAGGGCGCCCAACTGCCTGAGAGGAGACACACACCAAGCTCACCCACAAATAGTCAACAGATGAAATGGCATTCTCTGAGCTTTTTGCACTAAAGGCCCGCTTAGAGCCTAACAGGTTAGATTCCTATTATTTCAGTGTTGTGGAAGTGGAAATTGGAGTTTCTGGGAAGGGATTGGGCTTCCCTGGTGGCTCAGTGATAAAGAATCCCTGCCAATGCAGGAGATGCGGGTCTGATCCCCGGGAAGATCCCCTAGAGAAGGAAATGGCAAGCCACTCCAGTATACTTGCCTGGGAAACCCCACAGACAGAGGAGCCTGGCGGGCTACAGTCCATGAGGTCGCTCAGACATGACTTAGCAACTAAACAACAGCAAGATGAAAGGACCAGCAGGAGTAGCTGGCGCCGAAACACCAGGAGTGTGGGACAGGGCGGTGGCCTTTCTGGGTTTTAGCCTATGACTCACAGTTTGACTCTGAGCAGGTAACTTCCTCCTTTCAGTTTTCCACCATAAAAGGAGCTAGCAGGGTTGTCTACAAAGATCCCCAAAACAAATCTCAAAATGGGATAAGGGAAAGGTTGTCTGTCTCGTCTGTTCATTTCCACAGAGCAAAGTGACTGAGGTGTTCAACAGGCATTAACTGAAGATAACAGAGGGCATCTGACACTCATCACGTTAATGGAATTTCCATAAAATTCCAAACTCTCATGACCACCATTTTACTTTCTAAACCATGATTTTCTTTCATGAGAATATTTTGCTTTCTGCTTTTCTTTTCTTTTTTTTTTTTTAAATCAAAGGTATTCCACGACTATCCAAGTGCTCCTTGATCGCATTCATGGTTGCCAGGAGATGTTCTTTCTTTCGTTTATTTTCATAGAACAGACTCTTATACCTGGAATCCAATTTATGCCTACTGGGGTCAGGAGTAAATCCAACTCGTCCATGAAAAAGGAACGGAGCCCAGGCTTGGGGTCCTCAGGGGCTTGTATCCAGGGCAGCGGCTGCTACCCATGTGGATGAAGTGGCCCAAGTCCACTCTTTTCTCATCCTTCCCAGTTTACTCTTTTCCAAGACTGGGGTTAACTTTAGTCTTTTCTTCAGGCCTCCCATTCAGACAGGCAACCTTGTGGTAACCAGAGAAAAGTTAAGGACTCTTTTCCTCGAGGGAGGCTCTTTTGGAACAGAAAGATCTGAAGCCATTAGGCTTTGAATCTTTTCAGTGGGAGACTGGGTGGTGCAGACCAGACCCTCAGGACAAAGCCCGTCTCCCCCTTCACATCCAGTCAGCCGCAGAACTGCTTTGCGTCCGCTTCCCCCACATCCTCTGTCAGCCCCTCCATTCTGCCCTTACTTGTTGCTGTTGTTGTTACTAAGTCATGTCTGACCCTTCGACCCCACGGACTGCAGCACACCAGGCTTCCCTTCCTTCACTGTCTCTTGGAGTTTCCTCAAACTCATGTCCATTGAGTCAGTGATGCTGTCTAACCGTCTCATCCTCTACCCTTACTGCTACCACGCTAAGCAGCTCTCTCTACTGCTGCCTCAGGATGATATTAATAATCTTCCAAACAGCCTTTCTGCTTCTGGTCTCACCTGGCTCTTGTGTTATAAGTCACATGAGTTGATCTTCAGAACCCTCTAAGATTTATTCCAGATCTAAGTCTGTGGTGATGAGATTCCGCTAGCAGTAAGGAAGAGTTCTGAGAACTTAGGACACTGGTGTCCTTGTTTCTATTAACCACTAGGTGGCACCCTCGGCTCTTCCAGAAGTTCAGTGGACTCCCGCACTGTAAAGTCAAGTCGCTCAGTCGTGTCCGACTCTTTGCGACTCCATGGACTGTAGCTCACCAGGCTCCTCCATCCATGGAATTTTCTAGGCAAGAGTACTGGAGTGGGTTGCCATTTGGGGCAATCCACGGGGATCTTAGCACAGAGAAGGGATTAGGATCTCTGCAGTCATTCCCAGCTCTTCTACACGTCGGATCCTGCAGAGCCATCTCATGCAGTGGTGCAGGGGTTAACTGCACAGGCGCAGCTAATTGAGGGGGAGGGGTGGCTGCTCTGATGTAACTCCAGCTGCTCTGGCCAAGCCACATTCCCCGGTGTGAGGCTGCCTCTGGCCAGAGGAAGTGATGCCTTTCTTTCTCACTTACAAACAGGTGCTGTGGGGCACCAGGGCAGCTCTGCAAAGGGCCCTCTTGCAGACCTCAGTCCTTTTAACCCAGGCACCTGTCCACCTCAGAAGCCAATCTAGAAAAGCAGTATATGTGTATGTATATATATATATATATATATATATTTTTTTTTTTTTTTGCCCTGCTATGGGGCACATGAAATCTGTTTTCTGACCAGGGATGGAACCTGTGCTCCCTGCAGCGGAAGCGCAGAGTTCCCTGGGGGTGGTTCCCTGGACCACCAGGGAAGTCCCTCAAAGAGTGATTCTTAAGAGAGGCCCAGAGATGAGAGACCCTGTCTTGGTGTTCTCCTGACATCAAGCCTGTGGATCTCTGGTCTCCCCCTTGGGACTTGAGAGTACCAGGAGGGCTGGCAGTAACTTTAATGTCCCTGGAAAGTTAGCTGAGTCCTGCAGAGGACTGATGCAGGGGGCTGATCGGGGATGGAGTGGAATGCACGCATCCAGAGGAGGCTAGCCCAGGAGCTGGAATATCTGGCTTTTAATTCTGGCTCCACTAGTGACACTGGGTCACTCATTTCCTCCGACTGTGGCTTGAATTTCCTCCTCTTTGTCAATGGGGACAATCCCTTGCTATTCGCTCTCCCCAGAGGGAGAAACCAGGGAGCTTAACTCCATCAAGAGCTGAGAAGTTCCTCAGGGGACAGGAGGAACACGCATGTTTACCTGGGATGCGAGGCCAGGCCCCGTCTGCGGAAGGAGGAGCGAGCTCTGTTGCTGCGGAAAGGGGAGAAGATTTGGCTGCAGACCTGGGTGAAAGGGGAAGAACAAAGCAACAAACGCATAAAATCCAGGCCAGCTGAAAGACATGCTCTACCTGATAACTGTCCCCACCCTCCTGCTACCTAATTCCCCCAACCCCCCATGGAGTCCTGAGGAGAGGCCCCCACGGGCACTGTCAGGATTGCCACACACAGGTGGAGGTGAATCAGACATGGGGATAAACAGATGTAAACAGCAGTCCCCAAACCAGTCCTTCTGCTTGCCTGCCTGCCTGGAGTGGTACAAAGGCTGAGGAGGGTCAAGGAAACCAGCTCTGGGATCTGATAACCAGGCCTGAAGAAACCCAAGGTGGGAAGGAAATGAAGGGGTGACTACTCAGAATTCGAGCTGGGGCTGAGGGTTTTCATTTTGCCTGCAGAAGTAGCTGGGATGGCTAGAGAGGCCTAGCCACATCTGCAAAGATGCCAGGTTAAAGGAACGGAGCAATACAGCTCTAAAGGGGAGCAGATAAGTGCCAGAGGCTCTTGGCCAGACATTGTACACTTGGGAGGAAGGGCTAAGATAGAGAAGGGAAGTGCCCAGGCCAAGCTTCTGACAACTCTGTCTGGTGGTATGGACTCTACCTGCTTGCTCACACTGCCTGAGGTCTGCTTCCTCCTTCTTGCTCCAGGAAAACAGTCCATGAAGCGCTCTGCCTGGTTGGTGGTCATGACAATGGCCTCCCTCTAAGGAGAGCCACAGCCAGGAACTGTCACTCTCATTACGAGAATGGAGCCACCCAACTACCAAAGCGCGTGACGGGGCAGGTCACCCCATGCACTCAGCACAGAGCAGACCCTTGGGGTCTCTGTTGTCCCTAAGCTGTTCTGGGCCACTGATGTGTAGCATCTACTGAGGCTGACCACTGTACTCTTCAGAATGAAGAGATGCTACACATCAGTGACCCAGAACAGATTAGGGACAACAGAGACCCTGAAGGCTTAATTTTTCCTTATTAAAATACATAGGCAAGAAAAATAAACTACATAGGCAAATTTGCAGCAACATGGATGGACCTAGAGAAGCTCATATTGAGTGATGGTCAGATAGAGAAGAAATATCCTATGACATTCTTTATATATGGAATATGAGGAGAAGTGATTTACCCGAGACAAATGAACTTATTTACAAAACAGAAAGAGACTCAGTGGCTTAGAGAACAAATTTATGGTTGCCAGAGGAATAATGTGGGGGAAGGGACAGCTAGGGAGTTTGGGGTGGACATGCACACACCACTGTATTTAAAATGGATACCTAACAAGGACCTACTGTCTAGCACAGGGTACTCTGCTCAGTGTTTTGTGGCAGCCTGGATGGAAGGGGAGTTCAGGGGAGAATGGATACCTGTGTATGTATGGCTGAGTCCCTTCACTGTTCACTGGAAACTATCATAACGTTGTTAACTGGCTATATCCCAACACAAAATAAAATGTTTTTTTTTAAATAATAAAAAAGTTTAAAAATACATAAGCAAGAAAGCTCCTATAAAGAACACTGTACTGAGAGTCAGAGGCATGAGTACTAACAGTGACCTGACATTTCCATTGCATTTTGAAATGTACAAAGCCCTCTCACATGCATTATTTCAAATAACTCTCAGTAACCTTGTGAGGCAGAGTTTTATTATGATTCCATTTCTAGGGAGGAGAAAAAGGAACCTCAGAGAGGTCAGGTAAGGCTCTCAAGGAGACCCAGCTAGTAAGTGACTTTTTTAAACCAATGAGTTTTTCTGATTCCAAATACTAAACTGTTTTCCCTGCTCTGTGTCACACACCAGCCTCATTGGTTATATGCCTGAGCCAGTTTCACAGTACCATTTTTCAAAAGAAATAGAATTAACTGTTATCTTCCCTTTCCTATGCCAGGAATAGGATGTATACTGTTTAGTGAATGCAGAGACTCACAGATTCACACATGTCCTCATTCATCATCATTATAACACTCTGAGATGACTTGGAAACCATGGATACCTATCACTGGGGCAGGTGCTAAGGACAGAAGGCAAGATTGCGTTTTCGTCGGGTTCTGGATCTCCAAAGCCTCTCTTTGGGATTTGAACAGTGGAGAGAAGCTTAGCCTTCATCACTTTCAGCTCTGGTTGGTGGAGGTGGGAGATGGCGAGGCAGTACCATGCAACGCCCCAAAAATGGGTTTCTGACAGACTGTTACGGAACTTTCTAGTAGGTCACTGGTGACCTCATAGGACCATCTGCCATTTGAGGTTATTTTTAAAGATGTCAGAAAAATCCCTCCACAGAACTCCTGGCATATCAAGCTCAAGAAATGTTAGTTATTACTGTGACTATTCTCATCTGCTTGCTCTTGGCCAACGAGCAGTTCTCTGCGAGGAGCTTCCCTGTGGGAGGAAACGCGAGAATGCTCTGCATAGCCTGTGGGTGGCGCTGCCGCCCCACACAAATGGAATTCCAGCCTCCCAAGAGCCGGCGTCTGTTTCCACATCCTGAGTCCTGGGGAGGTTACCAAGGAACTGGGTTTCCCAAAGAGCTCCTCCTTCCTTGCTCTGCCCCAGCTCTGTCACCCTTTACCTTCGGTCTCAACTGGTCATGAAATTAAGGAAGAGGGGAGAAGGAAGAGGAGAAGGATTCTCAACCTGAAGAGCAAAACCAGGTCCCTTCCTCAGGCCCTGAGCTGGATAAGCCGCTCTTAATACCAGAGGGTGAGCCGATCACCCACCAACCCTAATGTAGCACTAGTGGTAAAAAAACCCGCTTGCCTGTGCAGGAGATATAAGAGACTTGGGTTCGACCCCTGGGTGGGGCAGATTCCCCTGGAGACGGAACTGCATCCCACTCCAGTATTCTTGCCTGGAGAATCCCATGGATTCTCCGTAGGGTTGCCAAGAGTTGGACACGACTGAAGTGACTTAGCACACACACACCCACACGAGTTGGTCACCCATACCCCACACTTGGGTCCCAGCAGGCAGGAGCAGCCCTTTACCGCCCTTATCTATATAGAAAGCCCCCAGGGTTCTCACCTTGCTGCCCAGGCTGGCTCTGAGATAGCAGGAACTGGGAAACAGACTGTAGGTGTCCGGGAACCAGCACGAGCTGCTGGAGTGGGTGGAGGGAAGCCATGTCCTATGCGGGGCGACACAGACACCATAGAATTTACAAGCTGGGAGCATGGGCTCCATCCACCCGCTGCCTGTCTGTCCCAAGGGTATCCGCCGGGAGCTTGTCCTATGTCTGTGTGTCCCTGTATTTAGCACATAGCAGCTACCCCGTTAAAGCTGTTATTGATACACCACCTGCCCTCGGTCAAGCCGTGCCTTGCAGCCTGCTGTTACTTAACCTTGCCTTGTTATTTAACTTTCGTGTGTGTCAGAACCGTCTCCCAGCTAGACTGATAATGCCCCGAGGACACAGACTGTGGGTATTACCCATCTCTCAGAGGTTTATTCTAGAAATGACACACAATACACATTTTTTTTTTTAATCTCATGCCATTTGATTATACTAAAAGCCATTTTCATCTTGGCCATTTCCAGGGTCTAAACCATTCCTGGAGGAAGAAGCCCATTACTTGCTCTTAATAAAAATGCTTTGATGAAACAGAAAGTCCATTTCCCCTTGGGGTTCCTCCCATTAGCCCCCGCAAAAAGAAATACCAGTCCCAATATCCCAGGGACCTGGGAGTCCTCTGTGATCTGGACCTGCGGGAGTCTGTGATCCCCACAGGACTGAGCTTAGGTCTGTGTGCAAAGAAAAGACTTGGTAAATCCTTGCTGACAAGAAGTGAAAGAATAAATGCACATTCTATCCTTAAATATTTCCAGGGAAGGGGCGGCTCATTCTTCCCTGGGGGAATCCATATCAAATCAGGGACTCACCCTGTAGACATCCAGCCTTCTCAGACATTTGTCATTACTAGTTCAGGAGTCCCTTTATCCCTTCTAGCATGACAAACTTTTGAGGAAGAAGAATGGGCTTATTGAGGACAGAAGTGCTCTGTAACAATAGCTGTCATCGTGGGGCTGCACTGAATACGGCTGGCTGACCCCAGCCTTATAGCTGTGAGTGCTACCATTTTGGCAAGACAGGCTGCTTTTTCTCCCAGAGGGGTGGAGACCTCCCTCTTTGCATAAGTAGCCAGGCTTCATCTTTCTGAGGATTGTCTGGTAAGCCTAGCCCCACCTCAGACATCCAGGTTTCCCTGCAGGGGACTCTTTGGCCTGATCTGGATGCACTGAGAGCCAGGTCCAGAGGGGAAGCATTTTGAAGGAGGCTCGCCGGAAACTCACTGGCCCGCTGAGACTATTAGGGCTCCCCAGCTTGAGCTGGCGTTTACCCCAGACATTTGATTTCCGGGCATCATGGCAGGTCCTTGAGTCAGGTGGCATGGTCGATGAGAGAGAGTATGCTGCAGGGAGTCGCTGAGGTCCTCAGTTTTAATCTGTAAGTGGAGGCAGGGAGGAGAAGCATCAGTTCAGGACCCCTCAGGCAGGCGGACGGGGAAACTCAGAGAAGGCGGAGGCAGGAGACAGTCATAGAACTTGCACAGCGCCTACTGGGCTGCAGCTCGATTTTCCTGCCTGTGCGAGTCCTTTAGGTCAGGGCAGCTGGTAAGGGGGAGAGGTTGAGAGGTTCTCAGGGGTAAATGTCCTCAAGATGGGGGTGGGCGGGTCCACCTGGATTGATTGCTCCCGAACACCATGGCCTGTGCTGGTATCTACAGCAATATACGTTCTTCCTCACTAAAACTCAAAAAGTGAGGAATTTTTGTAGTGACTTCAAACATTTCTTTCAGACTGTTACTCTTTTCTTCTTGGGGGTGGCATGTTAGAGTTTCTTTTTGGAAATGCTAGTGCTCCTCAGTGGTATTTTTATCCCATTCTGTTATTTATTTATTCACGGCTGAGCTGGGCCCCCACTGCCGTGCGGCTTTTGCTCTAGTTGTGGTGAACAGGGGCTGCTCTCCAGCTGCAGCGCACGGGCCTCTCTTGTTGTGGGGCTTGGGCTTTAGAGTGCCCAGGCTTCCTTAGTTGCAGTTCGAGGGCTCCGTGGTTGTGCTGGGCTTAGTTGCTTCACAGTATGTGGGATCTTCCCAGATCAGGGATCAAACCCAGGTCTCCTGCATTGGCAGGTGGATTCTTTACCACTGAGCCACCAGAGAAGGCCCCTAAATGGTATTTTTTAAACTCCCCACTTTATAAAGTTAAAAAAAAAAAAAAAAAAAGGAAAAGGCAGTTCTTTACCAATCTCCCTTATATTCTGTTTTTTATTTTCCTGGTCCACCAAAATCCCAAAGTCTGGGAACCAGCTTCCCTCCATTGCCCCATGGTTTCTACACTAACCTGCCCTCTGCGAGCTGAGTTGCTTTGGCAGTCAGCTTCCTTAGCCATGCGGCTTGGGTGACAGACCTTGCCTGTCTCCCTACAGGTGGGGACATGCTCCCTCAGAGTCACTGCTGAAGTTGCAGCCTGAGGGGCCTGTGGTGGTTTCCACACTCTCTCCAGCCTCTACCACCCTTCAGTGGCAGCACCACCCACCCACCTGTGGGTTTTCCAGGTGTCCAAGGGCAGGGCAGGAAGTTCTACCAATGCCCACCCCTCCTCCCACCCTGAGAACAACTACCCTCTTGCAGCCTTTCAAAAAGTCCATTGTGGGGGTGGAGGGTGGATAGGGAGTATGCAAGGGACTCTGAATTCATATAATACAGCAGGGAGCTTGGGATCCAGACAGAACCTTATAAAAGACATGCGGGGGTTGAGGGGGGGGCAGCGGGTATGGCTCTGCTGGAAGCTCTTGTCCATAGGAATCTTGGCTTAAACCATTTTCTTGGTCTATGCTGGGAATATCACTGTCATCCTGGAATCTTTCATGTCTGCATTAGTTTAACACAAGTCAAAGGTTCAGACTAACAGCTCTACTTGTGCTCAGCTGCTGTGGGAAATGGTGCTTTGGATCACTAAAGAAAGAACTCCCTATGTTTGGAGAGTTAGGAAGATCTTGTTGAGTGACACAGACCAAGGAGGGAGCCCATGTTCTAAGTATGGTACTTTGTACCTAGTGGGAGCCCAATGCATGTTAACTGAATCAAAGACACAGAGTCTCTCTCCCCACCCTCCATCGGGATACAGTGAGGAAAACGTCGAACAGGGAGCTAGAACCTGTTTCCAGTCCCAACTCTGACCCTAGTTTACAACATCACCTTGAGCAATCATTTCGTCTCTGTGAGACTTGGTTTCCCCATTCTGCATGATTTTTCTTTTGCTCCTCCAGGTTGCTACAGTGCTCTTAGATAGAGCAGATCTAAACAGCACCAGGGAAGCCCTGCTTGTACCAAAAGTGATAGGAAGAGGGTCCTTTTAGCGATGGTCTTTGTTTGTCTTTCCTCTCTTTTTTCACCTAAGGAAACTATTCTGGAAACTTGGAAGCAAAGAGGAGGAAGACAGAGTGTCAGAAAACAGCCTAGTGGGGGCAGAGAGTTAGATATCCAGAAAACTTCAAAGGCACTGCTCTCCAGGAGTGATCTCCAGAACATCCTCCATCCCCACCCTCAATGCCCTTCAGCTCTCCCCACCCACCATACTTGGCATCTCCATCTAAGAAGCTCCAGTGACCTAGTTCTTTCCCCAGAAGTTAGAGTTTTCACATCCTAGATTCCGGGGAAACATTCGTTAGCAGATTTTTGAAAGCTCAAAACAGAAGATAAACTACTTATTTCATATCACCACCAAGCTCAAGCTTTTCTCAGAGAGGAGATTTTCCTTAAGCAAAGCCTCCCTTTCCCACATGCCTGCCTCTTTTGCAGCCCCCTAGCGCTCCTGGGCATCCCTTATCCCCAGTGGGGATAGGTGAGACAGGATGGAGGAAGGGAGATGGAGGGAGAACATGGAAAATCGGAGCTCACAGCAGGCTGGTGGAACCGCCACAGGCAGCTTGGCAGGGCTCCAGCTCGGAGGCAAGTGGCAGGGTTCCTTTATAGACTCATTATGCGCAATGGGGAGATAAGAAGGTGCAGCTATGACAAAGCTTGAAAACATGTGCTTTGCCTCCAACCTGAGTGTTATCTGTTAGAATCAGTGCCAGATCTTCCTGCAACACTTAATTTCAGAAACCAGCGCCATTATAAAAGAAAATGCACCCTTTCATCTGCTTCCTGGATCAATTGCCCTCCACACTCTTTCAGGGGCCCTGCCGACCTCCCACTTCTGAAAATGAGGTTCCTGATAGCAAAACATCCCCCTGGGTGTTAGCCTGGGGGTGTTCTGACAACTCCGGGTGTTACTCTTCTGAGTTTTTGCTTTATTGACACCTTATTCTTCCATTTTTCATCATTTACTACCCCTTGGGTATGAGTTCGGAGAAGGCAATGGCACCCCACTCCAGTACTCTTGCCTGGATAATCCCATGGACGGAGGAGCCTGGTAGGCTGTAGCCCGTGGGGTCGCTCAGAGTCGGATAGGACTGAACGACTTCACTTTCACTTTTCACCTTCATGCATTGGAGAAGGAAATGGCAACCCACTCCAGTGTTCTTGCCTGGAGAATCCCAGGGACAGCAGAGCCTGGCGGGCTGCTGTCTATGGGGTCGCACAGAGTTGGGCACGACTGAAGCAACTTAGCAGCAGCAGCAGCAGCAGGGTATGAGTTGCTGATGGTGAATCCCAAAGAAGGCAATCCTAAACAAACCAGTTTGAAAGACAGCAAAGCAGAAGACCTTTCCTGTGACAAGTTCTAAAATCTCCGCTTTGGTCACTGAGTCTCAGAAAGAGTTGAACTGGACTAGGAGGAGGAGAGACACAGCAGCAACTCTGTCTGCCTCCCATGCCCCTCCCGGCCCCCTGCACACTTCTCTGATTACTCTCTGAGAGTTCAGAGGCTAAGAAACTAAGAAATCAAGTCCCTTCCAAATCCAAAAAATCCCTCTCACGGCTGTCAAATGGAAAAGACTGGAGCCTTTCCAGGCAATGGGTGTTGGCTGTGGATCGGGACGATGAGATAGAGAGACTTCTGTTGGATCCCACTGACTTATAACGTGAGAACCAGAGGCAAACTGGACGAAAACCCAATTTCCCGCATACTTGTGAAAACCCCACCAAACCCACAGCCTCCCTGAAACCGTGCAGAGCATCAGCAGGGTCCCTTAGGAGCGTACGCCAGTAGATTAACTCTCCAGGCCCTGTTGTGATGGACCGATCCCTGGGGACCTGAGCCACCACAGAGGGCTCTGCCAGGTCAAGGCCCGGTCAAGGCCATCGATCACTCTGTCCATCTATTAGACACAGTTAGTTAGTTTAGGATCTTCTCCACCCATTGTGCTGTGCAAAGGTGTTACACTGAGTCTTGGGTAGTGACCAGAGAGGTAAAGAGGTATCATAGGTGATTATCTTTCCTAATCCCAGCAAACTCCCTGACATCACCTGCTATAGAAAGCAGTCTCGTTCTGGGAAGAGAGAGCCCTTTATGATGAACTGGAAACCCTTCAAACATTCCTTACTTAGCTTCACCTCCCAGTCAGGAAGTTTGAAGACAAGTGCTTATCTTACTGTCTCATGGAAACCAGGAGTGCTTCAGAGATGGGTGTAAAGTTATACAACAGGACACTGGCTAAACCCTGACAAGGGAATGGTCCTCTGACCCTCCCCTGGCACTCTTTCTACAAAACAGTACTACACACTTTCCAGGGATGAGAGAAAGAAAAGATTATAGGTGACGCTGTGGTCCACCCATACACTTGAACCTCCTTGTTAACCATCTGATGGGACATGGGGGGCTGGAGTACTTAGCCTTAGCCCCCTCCCCGTGACATTTCACATGGCCCTCTCCTGGGGGGAAAACAGCCCGACACTAATGAATATATCACTGGCGATGAAAATGATCAAAGCTGTAGTGCCAGTTGCATAACTCGTTTGTGGAAAGTGTTTCATAAACATTTCACAAGAAGGAGAATTTCAAAGCGTGAACATCTCCCAACCTGCCTTCAATTACAGGCAAGATTTTTTTTTTTTTTTTTGGTTGTTATTTATCCCTCCCCCCGCCCCTTCTATACTTCTCCAGAGCAGTGAGGAAGAGTTTCTGTTTTGAAACTTATCTATAAAAGGGTTGACAAACATTTTGCTAATGAACAATCCTAAAAATACATTCCAAGTAGTGGAATGGGGCAGGCAGGTAACTCAGATGAACAAGGCTGAGAGTCCCCGAAGAGATGCTGGCTGTATTTTTGCCCAAAGAACTACTCTCCTTTCTCCATGGCTCTTGATTGCTTCCCATGAGTCCAAGGCTCCCGCCCTTTTGGGTCCCTGTGGGAAGTGCCCGGGGAGAAGAGATGGACTGGATGAGATCTAGTCAGGTCTATGACAGACTAGCCTAGATGCACCTTCTTTAAAAAACAGTTTTGTGGGTGTTTTCTTTTCAATTAGGTGTGCTGGGTCTTCCTTGCAGCGCGAGGGTTTTCTCTGCTGTGGTGAGTGGGGGCTACTCTTTGTTGCATGGACTTCCTATCGTGGTAGCTTCTCTTGTAGACTGGGCTTCCCAAGTACGTTAGTGGTAAAGAATCTGCCTCCAGTGCAGGAGATGCAGGTTTGATCCCTGGGCCGCGAAGATTCCTGGGAGAAGGAAATAGCAACCCGCTCCAGTATTCTTGCTTGGGAAATCCCACGGACAGATGAGCCTGGTGGGCTACAGGCCGTGGTGTCGCAAAAGAGGTGGACACGCCTTAGCGCCTAAACGGGAAGAAACCTCGTTGTAGAGCACAGACTCCAGGCGTTCAGGCTTTGGGAGCTGCAGCACGTGGGCTCTGTAGCTGCGACCCACGAGCTCAGTTGCTCCGAGGCATGGGGAGTCTTCCCAGATCAGGGACGGAGCCCCTGTCCCCTGCACTGGCAGGCGGGTTCTTATCCACAGTACCGCCAGAGAAGTCCCTAAATGCACCTTTGCCTGTTCACTCTGGAATCTTCTCTTGGACAGCACTGAACTTCCAGACAAAGAGTGATGAAGTGAGGAGACATGGAGTCCTTTAATAAAGACAAAATTTCCTAGGAGGGTGGGGCCACTTGGAGTTGTTCCTTCCTGAAAAGGAGCTTTCCATAGAGGCCTCCTTGTTTTTCCTGCTTGTGCCTCCTCTGGAAATGCAACATGCTTATCAGTCCTGTTATTTAATGCTTTGGCTTCAGTTCTTAGCACATAGCACTGCTAGTACTGACACATGTCTGAAAAAACCCCATCATTTTAAGCCCATAAAAGTTTTCTTCTCCCTCTGGCATACAGGTCCGTGCATTCACGTTTAAAAACACTAGGAAGGGGCTGTGCTCTCTGGGAGGTCACATCCTCATGGATTATTTTCGGTGCCCAGGACTTAAACCACTTTAACCGCTGTGCTGCTTTCTAGCCCTCTGGAGACACCAGCAGCATCTGCTTCCAGTGAAGAGCTGGATTAATGCGAACTCTCTTTTTAGACCCTGATTTTTTTTTTTTTTTTTTTTGGCCTCTCCACGTGACTTGCAGGATCTCAGTTCCCTAACCAGGGACTGAACCTGGGTGGTGGCAGTGAAAGTGCCGAGTCCTAATCACTGGGCAGCCAGGGAATTCCTAACCCTGATCTCTTTTGAATCAGAGCCTTCTAGTTATTCTGCCCACCTGCCTGGTCGACAAGAGGCGTGGAGTGCCTCTCTGATTCTTTGACTGGGAAGAAGTGCCACAGAGAACTGTTGATTGACCCCCCACAGATGGCTGTTCTGCCTCCCAAATAAGTGAAATGGCCAGAAGAAGGGGTGGGGAGGGCTGGGCCTAGAAAGGCTGAGCACAGAATCAGACTCTGAAAACCTTTGGCTAGTGGCTATTCTTGGGAATTATCTGATGTGTGAATGNTTTTTTTTTTTTTTTTTTGGTTGTTATTTATCCCTCCCCCCGCCCCTTCTATACTTCTCCAGAGCAGTGAGGAAGAGTTTCTGTTTTGAAACTTATCTATAAAAGGGTTGACAAACATTTTGCTAATGAACAATCCTAAAAATACATTCCAAGTAGTGGAATGGGGCAGGCAGGTAACTCAGATGAACAAGGCTGAGAGTCCCCGAAGAGATGCTGGCTGTATTTTTGCCCAAAGAACTACTCTCCTTTCTCCATGGCTCTTGATTGCTTCCCATGAGTCCAAGGCTCCCGCCCTTTTGGGTCCCTGTGGGAAGTGCCCGGGGAGAAGAGATGGACTGGATGAGATCTAGTCAGGTCTATGACAGACTAGCCTAGATGCACCTTCTTTAAAAAACAGTTTTGTGGGTGTTTTCTTTTCAATTAGGTGTGCTGGGTCTTCCTTGCAGCGCGAGGGTTTTCTCTGCTGTGGTGAGTGGGGGCTACTCTTTGTTGCATGGACTTCCTATCGTGGTAGCTTCTCTTGTAGACTGGGCTTCCCAAGTACGTTAGTGGTAAAGAATCTGCCTCCAGTGCAGGAGATGCAGGTTTGATCCCTGGGCCGCGAAGATTCCTGGGAGAAGGAAATAGCAACCCGCTCCAGTATTCTTGCTTGGGAAATCCCACGGACAGATGAGCCTGGTGGGCTACAGGCCGTGGTGTCGCAAAAGAGGTGGACACGCCTTAGCGCCTAAACGGGAAGAAACCTCGTTGTAGAGCACAGACTCCAGGCGTTCAGGCTTTGGGAGCTGCAGCACGTGGGCTCTGTAGCTGCGACCCACGAGCTCAGTTGCTCCGAGGCATGGGGAGTCTTCCCAGATCAGGGACGGAGCCCCTGTCCCCTGCACTGGCAGGCGGGTTCTTATCCACAGTACCGCCAGAGAAGTCCCTAAATGCACCTTTGCCTGTTCACTCTGGAATCTTCTCTTGGACAGCACTGAACTTCCAGACAAAGAGTGATGAAGTGAGGAGACATGGAGTCCTTTAATAAAGACAAAATTTCCTAGGAGGGTGGGGCCACTTGGAGTTGTTCCTTCCTGAAAAGGAGCTTTCCATAGAGGCCTCCTTGTTTTTCCTGCTTGTGCCTCCTCTGGAAATGCAACATGCTTATCAGTCCTGTTATTTAATGCTTTGGCTTCAGTTCTTAGCACATAGCACTGCTAGTACTGACACATGTCTGAAAAAACCCCATCATTTTAAGCCCATAAAAGTTTTCTTCTCCCTCTGGCATACAGGTCCGTGCATTCACGTTTAAAAACACTAGGAAGGGGCTGTGCTCTCTGGGAGGTCACATCCTCATGGATTATTTTCGGTGCCCAGGACTTAAACCACTTTAACCGCTGTGCTGCTTTCTAGCCCTCTGGAGACACCAGCAGCATCTGCTTCCAGTGAAGAGCTGGATTAATGCGAACTCTCTTTTTAGACCCTGTTTTTTTTTTTTTTTTTTTTTGGCCTCTCCACGTGACTTGCAGGATCTCAGTTCCCTAACCAGGGACTGAACCTGGGTGGTGGCAGTGAAAGTGCCGAGTCCTAATCACTGGGCAGCCAGGGAATTCCTAACCCTGATCTCTTTTGAATCAGAGCCTTCTAGTTATTCTGCCCACCTGCCTGGTCGACAAGAGGCGTGGAGTGCCTCTCTGATTCTTTGACTGGGAAGAAGTGCCACAGAGAACTGTTGATTGACCCCCACAGATGGCTGTTCTGCCTCCCAAATAAGTGAAATGGCCAGAAGAAGGGGTGGGGAGGGCTGGGCCTAGAAAGGCTGAGCACAGAATCAGACTCTGAAAACCTTTGGCTAGTGGCTATTCTTGGGAATTATCTGATGTGTGAATGCTGGTTGTCATCACACTGGGTTCTTCTGCATACACTGGGCTGCCTATCATGGAAGGACCTTGTGATTCATTTCAGAGCAGGGGTTGGGGGAAAAAAAGAACACATCCAGGAAACAAGCACAAGGCTCAGAATTAACCAGGAGACCTGACTTTGGGCTCCATGTCTGCCTCTAAAGACCTACATGATCTTATATTTAGTTATTTCATTCATCTCTCTAGACCTAGATTATGCATCCATGAAAGGAAGAAAATACACCAGATGGAACCTACTTCAGAAATTTATCATGTATAAAAGAGAGAGTTGGAGTTGACTTGTGCGCACACAGGTACGTTTATTGAGTCACTAGACCCATTTCGGAGAAGGCAATGGCAACCTACTCCAGTGTTCTTGCCTGGAAAATCCCATGAACGGAGGAGCCTGGTAGGCTGCAGTCCATGGGGTCGCGAAGAGTCGGACACGACTGAGCGACTTCACTTTCACTTTTCACTTTCATGCATTGGAAAAGGAAATGGCAACCCACTCCAGCGTTCTTGCTTGGAGAATCCCAGGGACAGGGGGGCCTGGTGGGCTGCCGTCTGTGGGGTCGCACAGAGTCGGACACGACTGAAGTGACACAGCAGCAGCAGCCGCAGACCCATTTTACTAGACTGAGGCTTAGAAAAGTTAAGAAACTTGCTAAAAGTTACTTACTGCTGGTAAATCTGGGATTTAAATCCACATCTGTCTGATTACAGAGTTCTCCATGAACCTGACTACCACGTGTGATAAAACCATAGACGCTTCAAGGCAGCTTTGTGCAGACTGCTGTCAAGTGCATGGCAGACATGCAACAAGTGTTGATTCCTTCCCTTTCCCATCAGAACTCAAAGGAAGTGTAGATAGAACCTGGTTCAAATGGTGCATTTTACAGCTCTGACTCTGATTTCTCCAGAGAGAAGAAATCACCTATCAGGGCAACCCAGCTAGAGATACAGTCAAGCCAAGTCTGGAGACCAAGTCAGGCCCCCTAAGAACGGGTCTTCTAACGTTCCACCCAGTGTTCAGTCTGCTCCCCTACACACTGGCATGACTCTGCCTCTTGTTTCTATCACTCTGGGGTTGTTGCCCACTCTGGCTCCTGAAGTAACTCAGCAGCAACCCTAATCCCATTGCTCTAATAAGATTTAATCTCAATCCTGCTTCAGAGTTCTCCATTACTACACAGGGTAAGGTTTAGATGCAGATAAAGCACACATCTACCTGGTGTGTAACCTGATACACTTGGTTTGGGAACCAGCACTTTTGTATTCCCTTGACTTTCACACGGACAAATTAACTCCAGGGGGGTTGACATTTGCTCTCTTCCTCCATCATCATGAGGAAGAGAGGTGAGACAGGGAAAGAGAAGGCTCAGATACACCAAGATATTCTCACACTACTGTATGTTGTTCTCTGGGGTCGAAAGGAGACTAACTGTGCACACACACAGCACCAACTTGCAGTCATGAAGTGCTACATAGATTAGTTCCAAGAGCATCAGCTCAAGAAAGGGAAAAAGTAATATTTTAAAAATACTTTACGGCTTCCCTGGTGGCTCATTGGTAAAGAACCACATGCTAGTGCATGAGACACAGGTTCGATCCTTGGACCAGGAAGATCCCACAAGTCACGGAGCAACTAAGTCTGTGTGCCACGACTACTGAGCCTGTGTTCTGGAGCCTGCGAGCCACAACTACGTGCCACAACTAATGAGGCACACGTGCCTAGAGCAAGTGTTCCACAACAAGAGAAGCCACCGCAATAGAAAACCCACACACTGCAACTAGAGACTAGCTCCTGCTCCCCACAACTAGGGAAAAGTCCCCGCAGCCACGGAGACCCAGCACAGCCCAAAACAAATAAATAAAATTATAATAAAAATAGAAGTACTTTCAAATGGATCAGCATTTATTCTTCATGATAACTCAGTGAGGAAAATAATCCTATCAAACCATTTTTACAGATGTAGGAACCAAGACTAGAGAAATTAATAGACCCATCACACAGCCAGGAAGAGCAGAGTCTGACTTTCTATTTGGATCTTTGGCTCCCAGATCCTCCCTTTTTTGCCCATAAGGCATCCCATTCTGTTTCCACCCAGAATTTCCTACCTAAAAATGAACTCGTTGACCTCTGCCTCCTCAGTGGGCCATGCTATTTTCACATGTGGGGAAGGCAATGGCACCCCACCCCAGTACTCTTGCCTGGAAAATCCAATGGATGGAGTAGCCTGGTGGGCTGCAGTCCATGGGGTCGCTAACAGTCGGACAGACTGAGAGACTTCACTTTCACTTTTCACCTTCATGCATTGGAGAAGGAAATGGCAACCCACTCCAGTATTCTTGCCTGGAGAATCCCAGGGATGGCAGAGCCTGGTGGGCTGCCGTCTATGGGGTCACACAGAGTCAGACACGACTGAAGTGACTTAGCAGCAGCAGCAGCACACAGTTGGTGTACAGGTTTCCACAAGTGGAGCCTGGGATTTTTGCATGGATGTGGGGCTAACATAGTGATCAAAAGCAAACTTTCAACAAGTCTGAATGGGATTCTCTTTGGCATCCCTTGGGGAACTGCCTGTGACCTGGAAGCCTGTCTCTGAAAGGCTGAGCATTGGCTATAAGTGCAAGTAAAAGGCTTTCCCTGGTAACGTTCATATTTGAAAATAGTCTTCTAAGTAAGGCTGAGGTGCTTGTCTCTTGTATTCTTCTGGTGCCCTGGATAAACGGATGTGCCTCTGTAGCCCTCTGATCCCACGTCTGCTCCAGTAGCAGTGGAGCATATGGTTTTCCAAGTGGCTTTAAACAAAGCTTTTTCTGCCCCATAAAGTTCCCCTTCCCAGTTTAGCTCAATAAGCATTTGCTAAGTCACTTCAGTCGTGTCCAACTCAGTGCGACACCATAGACGGCAGCCCACCAGGCTCCCCCGTCCCTGGGATTCTCCAGGCAAGAACACTCGAGTGGGTTGCCATTGCCTTCTCCAATGAATTAAAGTGAAAAGTGAAAGTGAAGTCGCTCAGTCGTGTCCGACTCTTAGCAACCCCACGGACTGCAGCCCACCAGGCTCCTCTGTCCATGGGATTTTCCAGGCAAGAGTACTGGAGTGGGGTGCCATTGCCTTCTCCACAATAAGCATTTAGTATGCACCTATTGTATTCCAAGAGTAACTGTGACACAAAGGTGAACAGGGACCTCCCAGATCAATTAGGAGATGGCAAGGAAATGGCAACCCACTCCAGTATTCTTGCCTGGAGAATCCCATGGACAGAGCCTGGCGGCCTACAGTCCACAGGGTCGCAAAGAGTTGGACACGACTGAGGGACTTCACACACACAAGTAAAACTGCAGTCACCTACACAGCCTGGCTAGGAGGGGAATTTGGGGGAGAAGGGGTAATGTATGTGAATGGCTGAGACCTTTGCAGTCCACCTGAAGCTATCACAGCATTGTTGATCAGTGCCACTCCAATATAAAATACAAAGCTTAAAAAAATAGATAAGTAATGAAACAAATAAAAACATCACCTACGGGGAAGGCAATGGCACCCCACCCCAGTACTCTTGCCTGGAAAATCCAATGGACGGAGGAGCCTGGTGGGCTGCAGTCCATGGGGTCGCTAACAGTCGGACAGACTGAGCGACTTCACTTTCACTTTTCTCTTTCATGAATTGGAGAAGGAAATGGCAACCCACTCCAGTATTCTTGCCTGGAGAATCCCAGGGATGGGGAGCCTGGTGGGCTGCCATCTATGGGGTCACACAGAGTCGGACACGACTGAAGTGACTTAGCAGTAGCAGCAGAGTGCAATACTGAAGGCATTGGGAAGGTGGTGCTGTGGTGGTCGCAAGGGAAGGTTGTGAGTTGCTTTGTCAGGGCAGAGGACAGATAACCAGAAACAGAGGGGTTAGATAGGAAGGCTCCAGAGAAGAGAAGTGGGAGCCTCTGAGGAGCCTTGAAGAATGAAGAGGGGTTCAGCAGAAGGGAAAGCAGGGCATGCCAGGAAGTAGGAGCAGCTTGTCCACAGCCACAGATAACGAAAGGACTTCATGTTCAAGAGTGACGAGCAATTCAGTGCTGCCACAGCGTGGAGTGGGAGAGGCCGGGGCAGGCAGCCAGGGCCTGATGACAGAGGCCCTGCGGATCACGCAAAGAAGCTGAGGCTGGACTCGGGGGCAAAGTGTAACTCGAGCAAAGGGCAGGGACATGAGAGGTTTTGTAACAGCTATATGGGATATGGATTTGAAGAGAGGATACCTGTGAGCAGGGGAATTAATTAAAGAGCTGTTTATCACAACAGTCTAGGTAAAGAGCTGCTGAGGACACGCCTAAGGCCAAAACAGTAAGAAGAGGCAGATAGGGAATAGCACGTTTTTAGGATCGAAAATATATTTCCGCCCCTAAAGGTTTACCCTCTATAACAAAGGACTAATTCAGGAATTCTCTGTTGAATGCCTGCAGGACACAAAGAACCAACACAGAAAAAATTCTGAAAGACCAGAGTTAATCCAATTGCTAAGAACAGATACACGGAGTGTATTTGGGGTTCCAGAAGGTATTCATTAAGTCAAATATTTCTGTAATGTTCAAATTTTCAAAGATATTCATTTTAATTTATTCAATAATTCTATTCAATTTAATTATTCATTTTAAATTAGAAAAAAAATGCTAATAAGATTAAAAAGAGAAAGAACTCCAAATTTCAGTGCTTGAGTTTGGAAGATTTCAGTTCCTAAGGTATTCAAGTTAGTGATAGTTTCTTCTTTCACCTGGTGAAAGAAATGTCTTGAGACATTTAGGGGCACATTTTCTAAATAAACACACATACATGCAGATAGATACGTTTGCTGTATGTGTGTGCGTGTGTTTTTAAATCAATAACTGAGAATCCATCTCCTTCTTCTGCCATAACCTGAGTCATCATCTACCAAGAGGCCACACCTGGACATGGCCTATGCTGCTAAGTCGCTTCAGTCGTGTCTGACTCTGTGCGGCCCCATAGACGGCAGCCCACCAGGCTCCCCAGTCCCTGGGATTCTCCAAGCAAGAACACTGGAGTGGGTTGCCATTTCCTTCTCCAATGCATGAAAGTGAAAAGTGAAAGGGAAGTCGTTCAGTCGTGTCTGACTCCTAGCGACCCCATGGATTGCAGCCTACCAGGCACCTCCATCCATGGTATTTGCCAGGCAAGAGTACTGGAGTGGGCTGCCATTGCCTTCTCCGGGATTTGGCCTATAGCCCTCACTTATATCTCTCCATGAAGTTCTACAGTTTACAAAGCACTTTCAAACATATCAGTTTGGTTGATTTTCAGAATATTCCCCTGAGATTGAAAAGGCAAGTGATGCTATTCCTGTTTTACTGTTAAGGAAAACACGTTCATGAAAGGTAAATAATGTATCCAAGGTACATGGCTGGCTAGCAGGAGAGCTCTGATTTGAACTCAGGTTATCTGATTTAAAAGTCAACACATCTGTCAAATTTCTAGGATTTTCTGAAGAAGCTTCCCAAATAAGTGGATTTTCAGTCCCTGAAATCTATCTCTTACATATCCAAAGACTTTATTTCAGTTTGGATAGCTATTTATTGCTTTCTTTTTTTTTTTTTCCACCTTCCAATATTTTAATGGGGATTGCATTATCTATAGATTAATTTGAAGGAAATAGATACTTTTATTATAGTAGACCTTCTAAGTTATAAATTTAGCCTGTTATTTGAATATTCTAATTTCTCTCAGCAATGTTTTATAGTCTTTAGAATAGAACTATTGCACCTCTAGGATTTGGTTTTTCTGATACTGTTGTAAATTTGTTTACAGTTTCATTTTTAACTTGTTTGCTGTGGAATATAGACATACACTTGCTTTTCATGTACTGATCAGGTACTTATTAACTTTATTACATGCATTTATTAATTCTAATAACTTTCTTGTAAGATCTTTTGAATTTTCTATTTACATAATTTGGTCAATAGTTCTCTGTGAATAAAGATAGCTTTTTTTCCAAAGTTTACACTTTAAAAAAAATTTTGTACCTTTACTTTATTGCTCTGGCTTAGACTTCCAAGATAATTGAATAAAAGTAATGGTAGTGGATATCTTTGTCTTTTTCTCAATGTCACATTTCCTCATTAAGTATGTTCAGTTCAGTTCAGTTCAGTTGCTCAGTCGTGTCTGACTCTTTGCAACTCCATGAATAGCAGCGCGCCAGGCCTCTCTGTCCATCACCAACTCCCAGAGTTTACTCAAACTCATATCCATTGAGTCGGTCATGCCATCCAGCCATCTCATCCTCTGTCATCCCCTTCTCCTCCTGCCCCCAATCCCTCCCAGCATCAGAGTCTTTTCTAGTGAGTCAACTCTTTGCATGAGGTGGCCAAAGTATTGGAGTTTCAGCTTTAGTATCAGTCCTTCCAATAATGTTAGAGGTTGGTATTTTTTTGAAGATATCCTTTATCAGATTAAATTTTTTTTTTCAATTTCTAGTTTTAAAACCATGAATGGGTGTTTAATTTTACCAAATGCTTTTTTTCTTCATTTTTTTTGAGATAACCATATAATTTTTGACTTCTGTTTGTGATTACTTACACAACTGACATTTTATTATGAAATCAACTTTGCCTTCCTGGAATAAATCCTACTATATGATTTTCTTCTCTTCCTCTTTCCTACTGGTTTCATTTTTGAACAGAGATCTTGTATCATATACATCTCTACTTTCCCCAAAAGAGTACCTGACAAAGAACTCACAAAAAAGAAAATTATAAGCCAGTATTACTGATGAATGTAGATGCAAAAATCTTCAACAAAATATTAACAAACTGAATCCAACAATACATTAACAGAATCATACACTGTGACCAAGTGGAATTTATTCCAGGGTGGCAAGGATGGTTCAATATTCACAAATCAAAAACTGTGATATATCACATTTAATTTATTAAACAATAAAAAATCATATGATCATCTCAATACATGCAGAAAAAGCTCTTGATGAAAGTCAGCATCTATAACAAAAACTCTCCACAAAGTGGGTAGAGAGGGAACATACCTCAACATAATAAAGGCCATATATAATATATCCATAGCTAACATCATACTCAGTGGTGAAAAACTGAAGGCATTTCCTCTAAGATTAGGAAAAAAATGAGGATGCCCACTTTTATTTAACATACTCTTAGAAGTCCTAGCCACTGCAACTAGAAAATGAAGAAATAAAAGATACCCAAACCAGAAAGGAAGAAGTAAAACTGTCACTGTTTGCAGATGACATGATACTATACATAGAGAATCCTAAACACACCACCAAAAAACTTCTAGAGTTTATCAATGAATTTGGTAAAGTTGCAGGATACAAAATTAATATACAGAAATCTCTTGCATAGGTCAGGAAGCAACAGTTAGAACTGGACATGGAACAACAGACTGATTCCAAATAGGAAAAGGAGTACATCAAGGCTGTATATTGTCACCCTGCTTATTTAACTTATATGCAGAGTACATCATGAGAAACACTGGACTAGAAGAAACACAAGCTGGAATCAAGATTGCCGGGAGAAATATCAATAACCTCAGATATGCAGATGACACCACCCTTATGGCAAAAAGTGAAGAGGAGCTAAAAAGCCTCGTGATGAAAGTGAAAGAGGAGAGTGAAAAAGTTGGCTTAAAGCTCAACATTCAGAAAACGAAGATCATGGCATCCGGTCCCATCACTTCATGGGAAATAGATGGGGAAACAGTGGAAACAGTGTCAGACTTTATTTTTGGGGGCTCCAAAATCACTGCAGATGGTGACTGCAGCCATGAAATTAGAAGACGCTTACTCCTTGGAAGAAAAGTTATGACCAACCTAGACAGTATATTCAAAAGCAGAGACATTACTTTGCCAACTAAGGTCTGTCTAGTCAAGGCTATGGTTTTTCCTGTGGTCATGTATGGATGTGA
>SJYX01014251.1:114822-210462 GCA_006410675.1 Oreotragus oreotragus
GGAGAAGACTCTTGAGAGACCCTTGGACTGCAAGGAGATCCAACCAGTCCATTCTGAAGGAGATCAACCCTGGGATTTCTTTGGAAGGAATGATGCTAAAGCTGAAACTCCAGTACTTTGGCCACCTCATGAGAAGAGTTGACTCACTGGAAAAGACTCTGATGCTGGGAGGGATTGGGGGCAGGAGGAGAAGGGGACGACCAAGGATGAGATGGCTGGATGGCATCACGGACTCGATGGACGTGAGTCTGAGCGAACTCCAAGAGATGGTGATGAACAGGGAGGCCTGGCGTGCTGCAATTCATGGGGTCGCAAAGAGTCGGTCATGACTGAACGACTGAACTGAACTGAACAGGCTGACGACTGAACTGAACTGAACAGGCTGACTACCTTGAAAATAAGGTACAATTGGTTAAATGGGAAACAGAGTAAAGGCATTTATGTATGATTATCCTCATTATAGGCAAAAATAAAAATTTTGCCTCAGTACTAACATCAGACCTCATAAAGAACATATCAAGTTTAATATGAAATACATGTTACACTTTTTCTTTTAGAATTTAATTTATTGAAAGTACAGAGATGGAGACGAGCTGGTCCTTAAATTCATCTTGGGAAATACAGTCTGACCACATATGTAAACTGAATTATTCTTTACATTACTGCAGACGGCAGCCTTATTTGATTAGCTTATTTAAATTATATATTTTTTCTACATATTATTTTGATTTTCAAAACTAAAGGAGAGTTTTAAAATAGTATAATGAGCACCCAAAACTCCTCACCTAAACTACCAGTTACTGATTTTTTCTGTATTTCTTCTCTGTGTGTGTATGTGCTTGTGTGTGCTGAGCCAATTGAAATTAACTTGCTGGTATCATCCTTAAGTACATTGGCATGTATCTCTTTAGAATAAGGACATCCTCTTACATAACCACAATATCATAATTTCTCTCAAGAAATTTAACACTGATAAATAACACCATCTAATACACAATTTATAGATATAATAATATATGAAGGATAGTCATCATCAAATGCCCCCAATTATAATAATAATAGTTTTTTTGGGCAAAGGATCAAATTAAAGATCACATAATGCATTTAGGGGCCATGTATCTTCAGTGTATCTTAATTTAGATCATTCTTCTGCTCCTTTTTTTTTTTTTCCTTCTGTCTTTCATGACACGGAGATATTTTGAACTCCAGGTGTGTTTTTTTGTAGCATGTCCTACAATCTAGATTTGTCTGATGGTTTTCTCATGATAGTTAAACATGTTTTAGGAACAAAACCACTATACATGCGTGCTTGCATCCTGTTGTTTTTCCATATACATCCTATGTTTTCCCATTTCTGAGACTTTGTTCATACAGACCATCTCTTTAATACACTTCTACACCATCTTTAGAAGGCCTGGTCTGAGGTTGAACCTTCTCTAGAGTGATTTCCCTAATGCCTTCCATCCTGAAGTAATCTTTAAGTTTCCAGAATATATTAGCTTTCCTCTTCTAATAGCATTGACATTTTTAAAACCTTTGCATTATTACTTTTATTCACATCTTTTAACTTTTCCCCAAAGAAAGCCACCTGAGGGCAGGTCTAATTTATCTTTGTGTCCTCTCTGAAATTTAGCACATCGTAGTTCACACAGTAGGCAATCAATATATACATTTGTTGAAAAATGGATGGATGGATTAATAAATGAATGAAAATAGTACCTCTAGTTTCAGAGATACAGAGTTCATGTACACCTGTGGCGGATTCATGTCAATGTATGCCAAATCCAATACAGTACTGTAAAGTAAAATAAAGTAAAAAAATAAATAAATAAAATAAAGTGGCCTACAAAAGTGATCCATATTTTATTTTTGTGGACACATTCATATAAAAAAAGAAAATCAGATTTTTAAAATCTAGAAAAAAAAGAATTTAATAGTTTTTTAAAAGTTTAATTTCATCACAAGTGCATTTTCTACACCTAGAATAGTCTACTTAATTAAAAAATAAAATTTTACTTTTAACGAAAATGAAACATGTATATTATATGCCTTAGTATGTGAGAGCATGCTCACTCACTTCAGTCATGTCAGATTCTTTGCAAGACTATGGACTGTAGCCTGCCAGGATCCTCTGTCCATGGGATTCTCCAGGCAAGAATACTGGAGTGGGTTGCCATTTCTTCCCCCAAGGGATCTTCCTGACCTAGGGATTGAACCCACATCTCCTGTGTCTTCTGCAATGCAGGCAGATTCTTTACCACTGAGCCACTGGGGAAGCCCCATGCCTTAGTACAGTTCTTTTAAAAGGCATTGAGGGAAGCCTTTCAACCTGGAAAGTTTATTCTTTAGCTTTGAAAAATAGTCTTATATTATTTCTTTGATAATTTCCTCTTTGCATGTTTTCTGTTCCTTTTGGAATAAAGTCCTAAACGTCAGACTTTGAAACTTCTTGATTGATTTTCTACATCTCATCTCTTCTTTCATACTTTTACCTTCTACTTTTTAAAAGGTTTTCTTCTAACCTATTATTGATCTTTTTAAATTTTGGAAACCCTATTCTTAGTTTCCAAGAGTTCTGCTTTTGTTTTTTGAGTAGTCTTTTAAATAACATCCATTTCTTGTTTCATGGATACAATACTTTTGCAAATCTCTATGGAAATACTGTCTCAGTTGGTGAAGAATTCTCCTGCAATGCAAGAGACCTGGGTTTAATCCCTGGATCGAGAAGATCCCCTAGAGGAGGGAATGGAAACCCACTCTAATATTTTTGCCTGGAGAATCCCATGAACAGGGAGCTTAGCGGGCTACAGCTCCTGGGATCACAAAGAGTTGGATATAACCACAAAGAGTGGTTAACACTTTCCCTTTTTTTTTCATGGAAATATTAGAACTTACTGAAAAATTTCTTCTGTTTCCTGCATTACCTTTGTTAAAGCTTTCTTAAAACCTTCTTACTTTTATCTTGATCTTTCCCTCATTTGAAGACATGTTATATATTAAGTGGACTTTCCTGGTGGCTCAGACGGTAAAGCATCTGTCTACAATGTGAGAGACCTGGGTTCGATCCTTGGGTTGGGAAGATTCCCTGGAGAAGGAAATGGCAACGCACTCCAGTACTCTTGTCTTGAAAATCCCATGGACAGAGGAGCTTGGTGCAGGCTACTATCCATGGGGTCGCAAAGAGTCGGGTGTGACTGAGCGATTTCACTCTCTTTCTTTCTATACGTTAAGTATGAAAACCTCTGTGCACTGAAGGCTGACTGGTAACTCCGTGTACACGAGCCAGGTTTGCCCACTGCCAGATTGGCTATAGGTTAATTAAATTTTGAGTTAGGTATTATGATGTGGAAACTCCCAGCTGTCAAAACATAAAAGTCTCTTCTCTGACATCATACAATTTCTGTAGAAAAGCCTTTCTTTTTTTGGCCTAGGGAGTAACATCTCATTCTGAATAGTCACCCAGCAGAGGGGTGTGTGTTTGTTTGTGTGTTTTCTGTTCCTTATTCAGATTTTTAGTTAACTCTCTGTTCTCAGTCATGCATTTCGCCCCTTCCCTCTGTATCCTCTGCATCAGCCCGCTAAGCCTCAGCTTTATCCCGCTGCATCAGTTACTATTCATCTTCTATCTACATTCACCTTCCAGAGAGATGTGGAAATCTCTCATCCTTCAGTGGACTCTCCTGCTCTTGGTATGAATTTATATTTTCTGTTTACTCTTCTACCATCATTTTTGGTGGAGTCTTGAGAAGGAGAGGAGATAAATATGTGTATTCAGTTTGCCACCTTTAATTGGACTGCTTAATTTTTAAAGTGTTTGTGTTACAAACTTCCCTCTCCTATAAATCTGGTGTTGTGAATAATGTAAATTTCCTACCAAGAAGATTAAAGAAGTGATTCTCCATATGCTTATGGGAGTAAGGTTCAGGTAACTTTGAGTGGTTTAAAGTTTCTTATTGAGTAATCTGGAAAGTACTAAAGATACTGCTCAGGGCAGTGTGAGACAAACTCTGCTTTCATGACTTCAAAAGTCTGGTTACTTATTTACAACTGGGGTAAGATAAATAGTCAAACAACTAGAAGACTGCTACAAACCACTTGTACAGTTAAGTTTTTATCCTGCTACCAAAACCACACTCTGTGCAAATCTTTGATTACCCTAGCTTCCCCACATTGGGAGGAGAACAAGCTGCAGTATCACACAGGCAGGCCCCTCCTAAGTCCTACTCACTCATAAAGAATCTCCCCTTTGAGCTTCTATGACCCTAGCTGGTTACTCACACTGTAGATTCCTCAGGATTGGCTGGGACTCAAATAAAACATTGTTTGCCCATAATCAGGTTGATAAGCTACAACATAAATGCATGTAAGTTCCTATTCTAAGACAATGTCATGAAGCTTTTGCTCTCTTGTTTATTAACATTTTCATGCAGGACCTGGAAAGGAAACAGTGGCTCCGGCCATAAGAAAAGGTCTTTAAAGAAAAATTTTAAAAGCCAAAAATGGGTCTGTTGAATTCTAAAAAGCCCAAAGCCAAGCAAGCCCGAATTCTTCTTCTGGGACTTGACTCTGCAGGAAAGTCTACTCTTCTTTACAAATTGAAGCTTGATAAGGATATTGTGACCATCCCAACAGTAGGTTTCAACGTGGAGATGATTGAGTTGGCAAAGGGTGTCTCACTCACGGTCTGGGACATTGGAGGACAAGAGAAAATGAGAGCCACGTGGGGCCTCTACTGTGAGAACACTGATGGGCTAGTGTATGTTGTGGACAGTACAGACACACAGCGACTAGAAGACTCCAGGACAGAGTTTGAGCACATCTTGAAGAATGAGTACATTAAAAATGTGCCTGTGGTCCTGTTAGCCAACAAACAAGATGTGCCTGGAGCTCTAAGTGCCGAGGACATCACCAGGATGTTCAAAGTGAAGCAACTCTGCAGTGACCGGAACTGGTGTGTGCAGCCCTGCTGTGCCATCACTGGGGATGGACTAATGGAGGGGTTCCAGAAGTTAACTGGATTTGTGAAAGGCCACATGAGATCAAGAGGAGACACTTTAGCATTCTTCAAGCAGCACTGAGGTCCAAGTGGAGGAAGAGACACTGATGAAGTTGAAAAGGTAATTTTTTTTTTTTTCCAGGCCAAGTAAGAAAAGCAAATTGCCAAGTTGACAAACTTTTCCTGAAATGTTATTTCACCTAAATTCCATTAAACAACTTGGAATAATATCTAGAAAATTGTTATTTTGGGCCAAACACTTTAGCAAACTATGTGGTAATGATAATTGTGAATGAAAATGTTACAATTTTGTTCATGTTTGATGATTCCAAATAATCATATTTGGGAACAAATAAATTCTTGCCTTATTATTTTTATGTGACTACTAGAACGAAGTTTAAGCTGCTAATAGAGCCAGACTTCTTTCAGACTGTTTCCAGCTGTCACAGGTATTCAGTTTCCACAATGCTCCTGTGTAATAGCTGGGTGGTATAAAAAAATGAACTTTAAATTATGAAGAGGAAAATGTTTGCTGTTAATATTTTATAAATCCCTATTTCTTAAATAAAGGGATTTTGTTTTGTTTTGTTTTACTGTATTACTGCTAGGTTTTTGAAATCTATTGCTAGAAACTTCTTACAGTGAGTCAACCATGAACACCAGGCTGTCAATTGCCCAGTGGCTGTGTTCTCCTATAGGGAGCAGAAGTTTGTATCTTAGAGCTCTGGGGATCAAGAGAGCATTTTAGATCTTAGGGTAAGTTCTGAACTTATTGTCCAGCTGGAGGCTGCAATTCCAAGACCGGCTTCAGTAGAATTCAATATAACAGTTATTATTTGGGAACGTATGTACAGCTACTGTACTGATCAAACAGGAACCAGAGCCATACTTTGCTCTCAGAGACCTGGTGATTCACAGGGGAGACAAACAAAATAAAGCCAGCAGATAGAATAAAGCAATAAGTAGTAAGTGTTGTAACAGGAGAGCCTCATTCTGACCTGGGGAAACAAGAAGTGCTTTATGCAGGAGATGGTGTTAAGTCCCCAACTCCAGGGGACCCCGTTGAAGGTACAGGTTAGTCACTGGAAGGTCCCATCAGTTGGAGATTCTCCAGAGACATTGTTGGAGAGGGGAAGAGGGGAAAAAGAACTGGAGATTGAACTGGAATTCCCCTGAGAGGCTCAGAAGTCCCAGAGAGGCCCTGGAACTCACAGAAGACACTCTTTCCCTCTACCCTACCACCAACAAGGCTCATTTGGGTTAGAAGCAGGCCTCAAGCCCGCACTGCAGCCTCAGGGACTCCAAACTGTAAGGTCACAAAGGAGAATAAAGGTACAGTAAAGCAATAAAAGTACAATGCTTGCTCCTGGATTCCTTCTGTAGTTTTCTTCTCTCGCCCTAGCCCTGATTGGTTGTTTGGCAACAAACCCTTCTGTGTTGCATGGCAGGGATTCAAGTAATAAAGTAGACATATCTTTAATTACAGTTACCATAGGTTGAATACTGTGTGTGCCAGGAACTGTGTTAAACACTTTCATACATCTACTCATTCAATGTTCATAACTGCTTGGAGGGAAATAGGCACTTCAAGGCCTATGCTGTTAATTGCCGTGATGTTGTTTTGTAAATAAGGTATGGCCTCTGTCTTCAGTGAGCTCAATGAAGATAAATTCAGGACTTCCCTGGTGGCACAGTGAATAAGACTGCCAGCCAAGGGAGGGAACATGGGTTTGATCCCTGGTCAAGGAAGATTCTACATGCGGAGTAACTGAGCCCGTGGCCCAGAACCACTGAGCCCACACTCTAGAGCCCACGAGCTGCAACCACTGGAGCCTGTGTGCTCTAGGGGCCTTGAACCGCAGCGATGGGGCCTGTGTGCCACAATTACTGATGCCTGTGTGCCCAGAGCCTGTGTTCTGCAATGAGAGAAGCCACTGCAATGCGAAGCCCACACCTTGCAATGAAGAGGAGCCCCCGCTTACCTCAACTAGAGGAACCCTGTGCTCAGCAGTGAAGACAGTGCAGCCAAAAATAAAACTATTTTCTAAAAAAGGATAAATTCAAGCTAAATATTACTCAGCCATAAAAAAGAATGAAATAATGTCATCTCCTGCAACATGGATAGACTTGCAAGTTATACTAAGTGAAGTAAGCCAGACACTGAAAGACGTATATAATATAATATTGCTTATATGTGAAATCTAAAAGAAAAAAAGGATACAAATATACTTATACAAAATAGAAATAGACCCATAGACATGTAAAACAAATTTATGGTCATCAAAGGGGAGAGGGGTGGAGGGAGTGATAAATTATTGAGTTTGGGATTAACATACACGCACTACAGTATATAAAATAGATAACCAACTTGGCCTTACTGTACAGCATAGGAAACTATACTCAATATTTGTAATAACCTATAAGGAAAAGAGGAGAAGGCAATGGCACCCCACTCCAGTACTCTTGCCTGGAAAATCCCATGGATGGAGGAGCCTGGAAGGCTGCAGTCCATGGGGTCACTGAGGGTCGGACACGACTGAGCGACTTCACTTTCATTTTTCACTTTCATGCATTGGAGAAGGAAATGGCAGCCCACTCCAGTGTTCTTGCCTGGAGAATCCCAGGGATGGGGGAGCCTGGTGGGCTACTGTCTATGGGGTCGCACAGAGTTGGACATGACTGAAGTGACTTAGCAGCAACAGCAGCATAAGGAAAAGAATCTTTTAAAAAAGGTATATATTATATGTAAGTATTACTGAATCACTTTGCTGTACACTTGAAACTAAAAAAACATTGTACAACAGGTATACTTTAAGAAAAATAAAATAAATATATAAATATAAAAAATAAATCCAAGCTAGACTGAAAATAGAACACTATGGTCCTGCAATCCAACTTCTAGGTATTTATCCAAAAGAAATAAAATCATTACCTTGAAGAGATATCTGCACTCCCACATTCATGTTCTTGCCTGGAGAATCCCAGGGATGGGGGAGCCTGGTGGGCTACTGTCTATGGGGTCGCACAGAGTTGGACATGACTGAAGTGACTTAGCAGCAACAGCAGCATAAGGAAAAGAATCTTTTAAAAAAGGTATGTATTATATGTAAGTATTACTGAATCACTTTGCTGTACACTTGAAACTAAAAAAACATTGTACAACAGGTATACTTTAAGAAAAATAAAATAAATATATAAATATAAAAAATAAATCCAAGCTAGACTGAAAATAGAACACTATGGTCCTGCAATCCAACTTCTAGGTATTTATCCAAAAGAAATAAAATCATTACCTTGAAGAGATATCTGCACTCCCACATTCATTACATTATTTATAGTAAATCAAGACATGGAAATGCTAAAGAACGTTCAAACCATTACACAATTGCACTCATCTCACATTCTAGTAAAGCAATGCTCAAAATTCTCCAAGCCAGGCTTCAGCAGTATGTAAACTGTGAACTTCCAGATGTTCAAGATCAGAGATCTGCTGGATCATAAAAAATCATGAGAATTCCAGGAAAACTTCTCCTTCTGCTTTATTGATTACACCAAAGCCTTTGACTGTGTGGATCACAACAAACTGTGGAAAATTCTTAAAGGAATGGGTTGCCATTTCCTTCTCCAGGGAATCTTCCCAACCCAGGGATCGAACCCAGGTCTCCTGCATCGCAGGCAAATTCTTTACCAACTGAGCCACCTGGGAAGCCTATTAAATGGAGATAAGAGCATCACCCTTTCGAGATTGTGACCTGGGTGAAGTGAGACAACGCATAAGCAGCAAGCCCCTCTCCTGGCAGGCCTGACAGACCCCTCAGGGTTCACTCTCCTCCTTCCCAGCCTGCAGGAGACACAGAGAGGAATCTCATACGCACCAAGCAGATGAGGCCTCTGATTCCTGGGGGAAGGCCGGGCAGGAAGGAGCCACACTGAGTCCTGCCAGGTCCCAGGTGTGGTGCCAGGACCTTGGGACACATGATCTGTGGCCTTCGGAGCAGCCCTGGAGGGCTGGGAGCATCACTTCCATTCCACAGATGAGGAAGCAGAGGCACAGAGGAGTCAAACGACCCCTCTGAGAGCGCGCAGTGATCTTAGGCAGGACTAAAACCCACGTCTGGTACCCAGCAGGCCTCTCACAGGGCTTGTTTCCTCTTTTCTCTCCTTTTCTGTCCAGACTTGTGACAGGGCCCGCGTGGCCTCCACCCTGCGCTACTGCATGACGGCCAGCGGCCTGGTGGTCCTGGTGGCTGGGACCCTCTGCTTTGCCTGGTGGAGTGAGGGGGATGCAGGCCCCCCACCCAGGCAGTCGGCCCCGCCCACTGGACGCCCTGAGCCTGAGACCCCCGGTGCCCTGCTCAGGTTGGTCAGCTTCTTCTGCTGCGGCGCAGGTGGCCTGCTGCTGGTCTTCGGCCTGCTGTGGTCGATCAAGGCCAGCACCCAGAAGCTGCCTCAATGGGACCCATACCACCTCTCCAGGGATCTGTACTACCTCACTGTGGAGTCCTCAGAGAAGGAGAGCTGCAGGTCAGGTGCAGCTGCGGGGAGTGGGGGCCACAGGTAGGGCCCGGTCACACCAATAGGCATTTACTCAACAAACTCCCATGGGGTTTTTCCTCTGGTCTAGGCTTTAGCTATGCTTTGGCGTCCTGGAGGCTGATCATCACTCCTGGACGTGTTTTAAGTCCCTTGACAGAGGCAGGCTTTGACAAATCAGAGTAGTTAAAGCTGTGAAAGAGGGCAGACGTGGTCCTGTGGGACATGGAAAAATCCAGGAAGGCTTCCTGGAGGAAGTGGCTGTAGAGATTAGCATGGTATTGGGCAGAGTAGTGTAGGGGTTAAGAACTTACCCACAGGAGTCAGACCCATAGGAATCCTCTCCTGGTTCTGTCACTAGCTAGCTATGGGACTTCAGGACATTATGCAACCCCACTGAACCTCAACTTCTCATCAGAAATGAAACAGGAGTCATAAGAATGACAAATGTAGCAAATCCCTGTATAGTCGTTGCATGTTGTTGTTGAGTCGCTAAGTCCTGTCTGACTCTGCGACCTCGTGGACTGCAGCACACCAGGCTTCCCTGTCCTTCACTATCTCCTGGAGTTTTTCAGACTCACGTCCCTTGAGTCAGTGATGCCATGCGATCCAAACACCTTACCCTCTGGCTCCCCCTTCTCCTCCTGCCCTCTTTCTCTCCCAGCATCAGGGTCTTTTCCAGTGAGTCGGCTCATAGTTCTTACCTGAGATGATGTATATGAAGAACTCAGCCCCGGAGCCTGGCACACGATAGATGCACAACCAACGTCAGCTTTTCCTCAAGTGGATAAGGTGGAGAGAGGTGTCTTAAGCAGGCAGAGGAGCACGTGCAAAAGCCCAGGCATGAGGTGGGGAATGGAGAAAAGATCTTACATTTACATAATATTTCTCATGTTTCTGTAAATCACTCCCTCCCAGGAGACTGTTCAGGCCTTTCTTTCCTTAATCCTCCCTCATGGAATGTTAATACCACAGATATACTGTATATTTGGTCTGCATGTATATCTGTGCTTTATACATAAACACAGTATCAGCAAGACTCCCAGAACCCATTTTTGCCCTGTTGAGAATGCATGTCTCTTACATGCTCTTATTACTTACTTACTTTTTCACCAAGTGTCTGCTGTGCCTGCATATATCAGGGGCCTGCATGCACCTTCCCCAGTCCAGCCCACCTGCAAGGTAAGAATTACTATTTACAGAAAAAGAGGGTAGGGTTATACAGATAGAAAGTGGCAGAGCCTGCTGGCTGTGAGGTGTGTATTCCCCTACACCACTCTGTAAGCACTGGATTTGCATGCACTAAGGGCTAAACCAGATATCCATGAGTTGGCCTGGGACCTGGGCACTCTTCTTCCCTGAGTTAGAGAGGAAAATGCATCCTGAGTTAAAGAAGATAACAGATTAGTCCCTGCTACTAGCCTGTGACTCCCTGAGGTCACAGACAATAGAGTGTTCAATGGAAGTCCCTTAGTCCAGTGGTCAGGCCTTGGTTTGACTTTAGAGGGAAAGGCAGGACCTTGGGACCTCTTCACTTCTCAGATGAGAAACCTGGGTCTCAGAGAGACCAGTGACCTACCTGGTCACACAATGAGTTATTAGTTGGAACCAGATCATGCCTCAGGGTCCCTGTCCTTCCCTGCCCAGCCTGACCTGAGGACAGAGAGTGGGTGTTGTCAATACACACAGTCGTGTTGATCCAACAGGGTCCGGGCCACAGCTGCATGTCAGGTGGGGGAACTCAGCCTTCTTTCCCAGCTGAGCCAGGGAGGAACTCACCCACTGCAGGGTACTCATGGTCCATCAAGTTCAGAGACCATGTCTTAGACTCAGAGCTGGGATGGTTTCATGTTGGTGAGGCTGCTTCTGCTAATGGTTCTTTCTTGTCCCTGGGGCTGAGCCGTCCTGGCCCTCCTACTGAAAGCCCAGCATCTGGGCCCCATGGGAAGGTCACTTAGCTGTCCCTGCCTCCAGGCGCCTTGCTGTCTGTGGGTAACTCCAGGTTTGAGATGAAGGCCATCTAGGCTGATGACTTAGGTGGGCCCATTTCCCTCTTGGGGCCTCAGAGTCCTTATTTATTCATCTGCTTATTCTTTCATGCATTTCACCAACATTTACTGAGTACCTAATTCTGCAGGGCACTTACAATGAAGCAATGGACAAAATAGACAAAACTGCTACTCTCAGGCGCTCCCATATGAAATGTGAGCCCTAGATGAAGAGCCTGGGTGGAAGGCCTCTGGGATTTCCCACTCCCAACCACAGTGAGAACAGCAGAAAAAAGCATGGGTCTAGTCGGACATAAGGCTGTCAATGTCTTGTCTACTCTTTGCTAAGCTGTGTGTTCTTGACTTAGACTCTGAGCCACATCTAGTTTTTCCCATCAATCCTGGAATTTTCCGTAGGATTGCTGTTAGGCTCAAATGAGATGATAGATGGGGAGGTGAATTTACTGCAAAACTCAATCCTCTTCCTTTGCTTTCATTTGATGATGTACTTTCATGCCCACTGATTTAAGCCTCACTGCTTAAAAGGCAATGTAAGGTCCATTTTACAGATGAGAAAGCTGAGGTATGGAGAGATTAGGGATCGGGTGGGGGAGGTGTGATGGTCGGCGTTGGCTGGGGCTTTGCTGCTTAGTTGATGTGTGGCCCTAGCTTAGCTGTGCGATGACTGACCAGGCTTGTCACGAATGTGAAATAAGATTAAAGAGCTTGAGTGTAGGGCAAATAGCACTTCACCCCTGGTCCCTTTCCCCTTTCCCTACTGTGTCTGTTTGACTCAGCTGAATGGTGGAGAAGCTGGTGCTAGGCTCGGATCTCCTGTCGCCAGCAGGCTCAGTGAAGCTTCCTGAGCGCAGGGGCCACAGCGGCCTGCCAGCCCCACCCAGCTGCAGGGAGCCAGGTCCAGAATGCGCCAAGAATGGGTCTGCCCCTCGAGTGTGCGATGTGGTCCTCGGGCTTCATGTTTGCCAAGCTTCCAGCTTCCAGGACCCTGCCGGTGGTGACCCGGGGCTGGGTGGGCCCAGCTGGCTAGGTGAGATGGTGTGAGGGCTACTGCCCTCTGAGCAAACTTCCTGCTGTGGGCTGGTCTCACTCGGCAGCTGTGCCCTGCCCTGCCAGCTGTTGCCTGCCGAAGCAGTGCCAGGGTATCCAAAGCCTGCCTCGTGTCTCCCAGGCTTGGAGAAGTAGGGAGTGGCTGGGGCATGGCCAGGAGGTAAGAAGGGCAGGAGATGTGGGCTTCTGGAAGCCTAATCACCCATATTTTCCTGAGTGTTGTTAAAGCATTTTCCCTTTTCCTGAATCTATAAAATAGTAATTGTTATCCTCATTTTATGGATGAGAAGAAAGAGGCTCAGATTGGGTATGAACATAGCCTAGGTCACGTAGCAATTGAACCCAGCTTGCCTGCCTCCAGGAGCAATATTCTTTGTCTGCCCTCACTTCAAATGACACTGTGAGGCAGAGGCGGGTGGGACCCCTTATCAGCTTCCTTGGCTGAAGTGCCCTGTATTACCTCATTTAATCTTCACATGGTCCTGTGAGGTCAGTGCCTGTATCATTCCCGTTTACAGATGGGGAAACTGGGGCTCAGGTTAATAGAGTTACTGTTTGCAAAAGTTTTCACTTTCATCTCAGGTTTAAAGGATTTGTTAACAAAATAAGCCACTCACTATATAAAAATAAATAATACAGATATTTATTAGAGAATTGTCTAACTTATTTTCAACATACTAACATTAAAAGAAAAGAGAAATAGACCAGAGAATACATCACCAAATTGGGTTTTAACCAACATCCAGACTTAAACAGCGCTGGGACGTCCCATGTCACAGCACATCTAGGGTCCCAGCTGGGAAAGGGTTGCAGGCAGCACGTCGGCTCTGTGGGTGAGACTTCAAAGACTGCAGTTTGGGGTTCCCATTTATAATCCCAGGATGGTGGCAAACTGACATCATCACCCATCTGTGACCAAACTGCTGCTCTGGCTTTGTGTTGCTGCTGCTGCTAAGTCGCTTCAGTAGTGTGTGACTCTGTGCGACCCCATAGATGGCAGCCCACCAGGCTCCCCCATCCCTGGGATTCTCCAGGCAAGAACACTGGAGTGGGTTGCCATTTCCTTCTCCAGTGCAGGAAAGTGAAAAGTGAAAGTGAAGTTGCTCAGTCATGTCCAACTCTTAGCGATCCCATGGACTGCAGCCCACCAGGCTCCTCCGTCCATGGGATTTTCCAGGCAAGAGGACTGGAGTGGGGTGCCACTGCTGGCTTCCTGTTAATGCTGTTTATTTTGTCTTGTAAAACTTGGAATGTCATTAAGCCTGGGGCTTGGCTGGCTAGGCCCCCTCTAGCGGCTCAGCAATCTCCAGATCTCTCCCGCATCTTATCTGTGGTGCTGCAAGTCTTGCACTCACGGCAGGCAGTCACTTATAGTCAGGGCAGTGCCCAGGCAGGTTAGAAGCAAGGTTGGAGGCCTGTTCTGCTTTGTCTCTGAAGCCTAAACAAGACTATTCATTTAATTTCCCTAACACTGACCCACGATCTCCCACCGAGAATGTGGCTGAGCAGGGAGCTGGACCAGCCAACGCTGTGACTCATGATCAACCTTAGAGACGCTTGGGGTGGGAAGGGACCTCCAGAATCACCTGTCAGCCCCTGTATGTGGCAGTATCTTCCCAAAGCAGAAGCAGCCCAGACATAGGATCAGTGACATTCCTACCCCCAAGGTCCTGGGAAGGGAAGGAGCACTGACTCCCCACAGGTGATTCTCCAGGGCCCTGAGAAGACGGAGGGTCAGCCTCATTTCCATCAGCTTAGGCTTGGCTGGGATGCAAGTGACCTATTCTTGGAATCTAGAGGGCAGAGTTGGTCAGAAGAGCCTGGATGGATCTCAAGTCCCTCCAGGGTGGCTCATCTAAGGGAGGTGGGGGAAAGTCACAAGAAAGCCAAGCTGCTCAGCGATAGATATGGTTGACTGCGTAGGTAGTGGGCTCTCTGACTCTAGAGGGATGCAAGCAAAGGCAGTCACTTAGCAGACTTACCATGCCAGGGCCTCAAGCGTTCAGAAGGGCAGGGGAATTAAGGTCTCCCCTCTTTGCCCAAGCAGCTGCAACTCCAGACCTTGTAAAGGAGATTACAGTAAGATGAAAGTCTTTCTCCCCATGGGTCATCATTCAGTTTTTCAACAAACACCCCCCCGCCCCAGCATCAATCCCGGGACACTTAATGTCAGTCCCTGCCCTAGGGGACCACCAGGGGAGAGTCCTGTGGGGGCGCAGAGCAGGGAGTGGGAGCTTGGTGACGGGGGGTCAGCGGAGCTCCCCAGAGGAGACTCCAAGGACAAGTGTGAACTGACAGGGAAGCAGGGAAGGTGTGCGGGAGGTGGGAAGGACTTTCCCTGCAGAGAGAATTGAGGAGACAGAGGGTGTGACAAGCTCGGGTGGAGAGCTAACTGAATGGAACTGACTACAAGGGAGGGAGAGCGGAGTCTAGGAGCTGAGGTGGGCAGGGGCTGGCGGCCGTCAAGCTCCAGCGGTGTTTGCAGGGCCCAGGGAAGCCCATAGCCTCCTTCCCCTCTCCCTGGAGTGCAGTCGGGTCTTACCCCACCCCTGTTGATAGCCTCTCTTCTATCCCTCTAGGACCCCAAAGGTGATTACTCTCCCCACTTACGAGGAGGCTGTGCGCTGCCCTCTGGCTGGGGGACCCTCGACACCACCTGTGTCCCCTGTGGAGGAAGACCTGGAGTGCAGGCCTCAGGGGGTGCCCTGCCTGGGGCCCAGCCCCCCTTGCCTCCACCTAGCTACAAGAGCCTCATCTTCGCTGCCAGTGGTATCTCTGGAGAGTCAGCACCTGGGGCTGCATGCTCCCTCACGGGGCCTGTTCAGATTACAGAGGGTGGAAGTTAAAGTCTTCTAGCAGGCCTGGAAGCTGGAGACCAGTGATGGGCTTCTTCTAAGTGTCTGGTCCAGTGCCTGATACACACAGGCAGTCAACAAATACTGCTGAATGCTGTTTTGTTTTTTCCATTGCTGTGTAACAAATGGCTGAAAATAAATCCATTTTATTATCTCTCAAGATTCTGTGGATTGCCTGGGCCCAGCTGGGTGGTTCTACTGCCTCTTGTGATGCTGGTGGGGCTGCAGTCTGTGGGGCCCAGTATGCCCAAGATGGCACTTTCACATGGCAGTTACTGTTGGCTGTCAGCTGGGAAATATTCTTGTGCTGATGAGGAAACTGGGACCTAGAGGCAGAGCCAGGACTGGCCCAAAGTAATGCATTGAGTTTCGGTTATGCCAAAAAAACATGAACTCTGAATTCAGACCATCTGTGCATGAGTGCATTGGAGAAGGAAATGGCAACCCACTCCAGTGTTCTTGCCTGGAGAATCCCGGGGACGGGGGAGCCTGGTGGGCTGCAGTCCATGGGGTCGCTAAGAGTTGGACATGACTGAGCGACTTTCCTTTCACTCTTCACTTTCATGCATTGGAGAAGGAAATGGCAACCCACTCCAGTGTTCTTGCCTGGAGAATCCCAGGGACCAGGGAGCCTGGTGGGCTGCCGTCTGTGGGGTCACACAGAGTCGGACACGACTGAAGCAGTTTAGCAGCAGTGCATGAGTTCCACCAGGTACCCACTGAGTGACTTTGGTCAAGTGACTATACCTCTCTCTGCCTCATCTGTTAAGTGGGAATTTCAGAGGCACCAGCCCCTACCTGAGAGAGCTGAGTTTTGAGCATTAAATGAGATGATAGCAGGTGACATTATGAGATCACACTGAACCTGCAGGCTCAGTGTTAATGTAGCAAACAATAAATGCAGACTTCTGAGCCCAGCCGCAGCGTCTCTTAAGCATGCAGAGATTTTTGGATTTTGTTAGTAGAGGTAACTACCCCCCGACCCCGCCCCACTAGGCGCCTCTGCTCCTGGACCTCCTGTGACAGGGAGCTCCACACCTCTTCTGTATTCCAGATATGATAGAAATGTCTGCTTCCAGAATGTCATACCCCATTCACAGATGAGAAAACTAGCCCAGAGAGGTTAAGTAACCTTCCGAGGGTCACTCCACAAGCAGGAGTTCAAAGTCCTGGGGCTCAGTCAGCTGTGTAGGTACAGCATTCCCCGAGGAGCTTCCCATTTACCAGGCCAGGCTCCCTGCAGTTCTTTCACATCCTCGAGCTCTTTGCTACAGGCAGTGTCCCCATTTAACAGGTGTGGAAACTGAGTCTAAGAGAGGTAAAATCACAGAGAATAAAAGTCTTTCATATAAATGTGTTTTCATCAGGCCTGGTTTGGTTGCAGTCCTTGGATCCTCCCATTTAGGCTGGGACCAGCTCGTTACCTGCCATCCCATCTCCCTGTCCTGCCAGGGTCCCCTGGCGGCTCTTCAAAGTTTAGTGGAAAGTGTTAGTCATTCAGTTGTGCTGACTATCTTGGGGCCTCAGAGTCCTTATTTATTCATCTGCTTATTCTTTCATGCATTTCACCAACATTTACTGAGTACCTAATTCTGCAGGGCACTTACAATGAAGCAATGGACAAAATAGACAAAACTGCTACTCTCAGGCGCTCCCATATGAAATGTGAGCCCTAGATGAAGAGCCTGGGTGGAAGGCCTCTGGGATTTCCCACTCCCAACCACAGTGAGAACAGCAGAAAAAAGCATGGGTCTAGTCGGACATAAGGCTGTCAATGTCTTGTCTACTCTTTGCTAAGCTGTGTGTTCTTGACTTAGACTCTGAGCCACATCTAGTTTTTCCCATCAATCCTGGAATTTTCCGTAGGATTGCTGTTAGGCTCAAATGAGATGATAGATGGGGAGGTGAATTTACTGCAAAACTCAATCCTCTTCCTTTGCTTTCATTTGATGATGTACTTTCATGCCCACTGATTTAAGCCTCACTGCTTAAAAGGCAATGTAAGGTCCATTTTACAGATGAGAAAGCTGAGGTATGGAGAGATTAGGGATCGGGTGGGGGAGGTGTGATGGTCGGCGTTGGCTGGGGCTTTGCTGCTTAGTTGATGTGTGGCCCTAGCTTAGCTGTGCGATGACTGACCAGGCTTGTCACGAATGTGAAATAAGATTAGAGAGCTTGAGTGTAGGGCAAATAGCACTTCACCCCTGGTCCCTTTCCCCTTTCCCTACTGTGTCTGTTTGACTCAGCTGAATGGTGGAGAAGCTGGTGCTAGGCTCGGATCTCCTGTCGCCAGCAGGCTCAGTGAAGCTTCCTGAGCGCAGGGGCCACAGCGGCCTGCCAGCCCCACCCAGCTGCAGGGAGCCAGGTCCAGAATGAGCCAAGAATGGGTCTGCCCCTCGAGTGTGCGATGTGGTCCTCGGGCTTCATGTTTGCCAAGCTTCCAGCTTCCAGGACCCTGCCGGTGGTAACCCGGGGCTGGGTGGGCCCAGCTGGCTAGGTGAGATGGTGTGAGGGCTACTGCCCTCTGAGCAAACTTCCTGCTGTGGGCTGGTCTCACTCGGCAGCTGTGCCCTGCCCTGCCAGCTGTTGCCTGCCGAAGCAGTGCCAGGGTATCCAAAGCCTGCCTCATGTCTCCCAGGCTTGGAGAAGTAGGGAGTGGCTGGGGCATGGCCAGGAGGTAAGAAGGGCAGGAGATGTGGGCTTCTGGAAGCCTAATCACCCATATTTTCCTGAGTGTTGTTAAAGCATTTTCCCTTTTCCTGAATCTATAAAATAGTAATTGTTATCCTCATTTTATGGATGAGAAGAAAGAGGCTCAGATTGGGTATGAACATAGCCTAGGTCACGTAGCAATTGAACCCAGCTTGCCTGCCTCCAGGAGCAATATTCTTTGTCTGCCCTCACTTCAAATGACACTGTGAGGCAGAGGCGGGTGGGACCCCTTATCAGCTTCCTTGGCTGAAGTGCCCTGTATTACCTCATTTAATCTTCACATGGTCCTGTGAGGTCAGTGCCTGTATCATTCCCGTTTACAGATGGGGAAACTGGGGCTCAGGTTAATAGAGTTACTGTTTGCAAAAGTTTTCACTTTCATCTCAGGTTTAAAGGATTTGTTAACAAAATAAGCCACTCACTATATAAAAATAAATAATACAGATATTTATTAGAGAATTGTCTAACTTATTTTCAACATACTAACATTAAAAGAAAAGAGAAATAGACCAGAGAATACATCACCAAATTGGGTTTTAACCAACATCCAGACTTAAACAGCGCTGGGACGTCCCATGTCACAGCACATCTAGGGTCCCAGCTGGGAAAGGGTTGCAGGCAGCACGTCGGCTCTGTGGGTGAGACTTCAAAGACTGCAGTTTGGGGTTCCCATTTATAATCCCAGGATGGTGGCAAACTGACATCATCACCAATCTGTGACCAAACTGCTGCTCTGGCTTTGTGTTGCTGCTGCTGCTAAGTCGCTTCAGTAGTGTGCGACTCTGTGCGACCCCATAGATGGCAGCCCACCAGGCTCCCCCATCCCTGGGATTCTCCAGGCAAGAACACTGGAGTGGGTTGCCATTTCCTTCTCCAGTGCAGGAAAGTGAAAAGTGAAAGTGAAGTTGCTCAGTCATGTCCAACTCTTAGCGATCCCATGGACTGCAGCCCACCAGGCTCCTCCGTCCATGGGATTTTCCAGGCAAGAGGACTGGAGTGGGGTGCCACTGCTGGCTTCCTGTTAATGCTGTTTATTTTGTCTTGTAAAACTTGGAATGTCATTAAGCCTGGGGCTTGGCTGGCTAGGCCCCCTCTAGCGGCTCAGCAATCTCCAGATCTCTCCCGCATCTTATCTGTGGTGCTGCAAGTCTTGCACTCACGGCAGGCAGTCACTTATAGTCAGGGCAGTGCCCAGGCAGGTTAGAAGCAAGGTTGGAGGCCTGTTCTGCTTTGTCTCTGAAGCCTAAACAAGACTATTCATTTAATTTCCCTAACACTGACCCACGATCTCCCACCGAGAATGTGGCTGAGCAGGGAGCTGGACCAGCCAACGCTGTGACTCATGATCAACCTTAGAGACGCTTGGGGTGGGAAGGGACCTCCAGAATCACCTGTCAGCCCCTGTATGTGGCAGTATCTTCCCAAAGCAGAAGCAGCCCAGACATAGGATCAGTGACATTCCTACCCCCAAGGTCCTGGGAAGGGAAGGAGCACTGACTCCCCACAGGTGATTCTCCAGGGCCCTGAGAAGACGGAGGGTCAGCCTCATTTCCATCAGCTTAGGCTTGGCTGGGATGCAAGTGACCTATTCTTGGAATCTAGAGGGCAGAGTTGGTCAGAAGAGCCTGGATGGATCTCAAGTCCCTCCAGGGTGGCTCATCTAAGGGAGGTGGGGGAAAGTCACAAGAAAGCCAAGCTGCTCAGCGATAGATATGGTTGACTGCGTAGGTAGTGGGCTCTCTGACTCTAGAGGGATGCAAGCAGAGGCAGTCACTTAGCAGACTTACCATGCCAGGGCCTCAAGCGTTCAGAAGGGCAGGGGAATTAAGGTCTCCCCTCTTTGCCCAAGCAGCTGCAACTCCAGACCTTGTAAAGGAGATTACAGTAAGATGAAAGTCTTTCTCCCCATGGGTCATCATTCAGTTTTTCAACAAACACCCCCCCGCCCCAGCATCAATCCCGGGACACTTAATGTCAGTCCCTGCCCTAGGGGACCACCAGGGGAGAGTCCTGTGGGGGCGCAGAGCAGGGAGTGGGAGCTTGGTGACGGGGGGTCAGCGGAGCTCCCCAGAGGAGACTCCAAGGACAAGTGTGAACTGACAGGGAAGCAGGGAAGGTGTGCGGGAGGTGGGAAGGACTTTCCCTGCAGAGAGAATTGAGGAGACAGAGGGTGTGACAAGCTCGGGTGGAGAGCTAACTGAATGGAACTGACTACAAGGGAGGGAGAGCGGAGTCTAGGAGCTGAGGTGGGCAGGGGCTGGCGGCCGTCAAGCTCCAGCGGTGTTTGCAGGGCCCAGGGAAGCCCATAGCCTCCTTCCCCTCTCCCTGGAGTGCAGTCGGGTCTTACCCCACCCCTGTTGATAGCCTCTCTTCTATCCCTCTAGGACCCCAAAGGTGATTACTCTCCCCACTTACGAGGAGGCTGTGCGCTGCCCTCTGGCTGGGGGACCCTCGACACCACCTGTGTCCCCTGTGGAGGAAGACCTGGAGTGCAGGCCTCAGGGGGTGCCCTGCCTGGGGCCCAGCCCCCCTTGCCTCCACCTAGCTACAAGAGCCTCATCTTCGCTGCCAGTGGTATCTCTGGAGAGTCAGCACCTGGGGCTGCATGCTCCCTCACGGGGCCTGTTCAGATTACAGAGGGTGGAAGTTAAAGTCTTCTAGCAGGCCTGGAAGCTGGAGACCAGTGATGGGCTTCTTCTAAGTGTCTGGTCCAGTGCCTGATACACACAGGCAGTCAACAAATACTGCTGAATGCTGTTTTGTTTTTTCCATTGCTGTGTAACAAATGGCTGAAAATAAATCCATTTTATTATCTCTCAAGATTCTGTGGATTGCCTGGGCCCAGCTGGGTGGTTCTACTGCCTCTTGTGATGCTGGTGGGGCTGCAGTCTGTGGGGCCCAGTATGCCCAAGATGGCACTTTCACATGGCAGTTACTGTTGGCTGTCAGCTGGGAAATATTCTTGTGCTGATGAGGAAACTGGGACCTAGAGGCAGAGCCAGGACTGGCCCAAAGTAATGCATTGAGTTTCGGTTATGCCAAAAAAACATGAACTCTGAATTCAGACCATCTGTGCATGAGTGCATTGGAGAAGGAAATGGCAACCCACTCCAGTGTTCTTGCCTGGAGAATCCCGGGGACGGGGGAGCCTGGTGGGCTGCAGTCCATGGGGTCGCTAAGAGTTGGACATGACTGAGCGACTTTCCTTTCACTCTTCACTTTCATGCATTGGAGAAGGAAATGGCAACCCACTCCAGTGTTCTTGCCTGGAGAATCCCAGGGACCAGGGAGCCTGGTGGGCTGCCGTCTGTGGGGTCACACAGAGTCGGACACGACTGAAGCAGTTTAGCAGCAGTGCATGAGTTCCACCAGGTACCCACTGAGTGACTTTGGTCAAGTGACTATACCTCTCTCTGCCTCATCTGTTAAGTGGGAATTTCAGAGGCACCAGCCCCTACCTGAGAGAGCTGAGTTTTGAGCATTAAATGAGATGATAGCAGGTGACATTATGAGATCACACTGAACCTGCAGGCTCAGTGTTAATGTAGCAAACAATAAATGCAGACTTCTGAGCCCAGCCGCAGCGTCTCTTAAGCATGCAGAGATTTTTGGATTTTGTTAGTAGAGGTAACTACCCCCCGACCCCGCCCCACTAGGCGCCTCTGCTCCTGGACCTCCTGTGACAGGGAGCTCCACACCTCTTCTGTATTCCAGATATGATAGAAATGTCTGCTTCCAGAATGTCATACCCCATTCACAGATGAGAAAACTAGCCCAGAGAGGTTAAGTAACCTTCCGAGGGTCACTCCACAAGCAGGAGTTCAAAGTCCTGGGGCTCAGTCAGCTGTGTAGGTACAGCATTCCCCGAGGAGCTTCCCATTTACCAGGCCAGGCTCCCTGCAGTTCTTTCACATCCTCGAGCTCTTTGCTACAGGCAGTGTCCCCATTTAACAGGTGTGGAAACTGAGTCTAAGAGAGGTAAAATCACAGAGAATAAAAGTCTTTCATATAAATGTGTTTTCATCAGGCCTGGTTTGGTTGCAGTCCTTGGATCCTCCCATTTAGGCTGGGACCAGCTCGTTACCTGCCATCCCATCTCCCTGTCCTGCCAGGGTCCCCTGGCGGCTCTTCAAAGTTTAGTGGAAAGTGTTAGTCATTCAGTTGTGCTGACTTTGCAAACCCATGGACTTATGGCCCACCAGGCCACTCACCCACGGAATTCTCCAGGCAGGAATGCTGGAGTGGATAGGCATTCCCTTCTCCAGGGGATCTTCCTGACCCAGAGATCAAACCCGGTCTCCACTGCAGGCAGATTCTTTACTGTCTGAGCCACTAGGGAAGCCCACTGGACAGAATGAGCCTGATCAAACTCGGATCCGTGACACCCCTCCTGGGCTCAAAAGCCTGAGTGGTTCCCAGTCACTCTGAGTAGTGAAATCTCTAATGAGGATGGTGTGGGTGGGTCTGGGTCCCTGCCCTTGCTCTCTGCGGCATTTGTCCCTCCTACGGGCCTTGGCTCCTGTCTTCTCTCTCTGGAAGTTTTCCTCCAGGCTTACTCCTCATGCCCCTCACATCTTTGTCTGAACCTCTCCTCGAGATGCTATCCTGAGCCAATCTGTTAAAATTGTTATTCCACCCAGCACCCTGCACTCCCAGCCTCCTTCCTGCTCTACTTTTTAAATAACACCTGTCATCATTTAATATTTAAAATTAAAAATATTAAAAAATTGTCAGTTAATTATATTTCTATCCCAGCAAGCTCTCCAAGAGCAGGGGTATTCTTGCTTCTTTCCTTTACTATTATATGCATACAATGTATACCGTTTCTTTACCTAAAGCTTAGAAACAGTGCCTGGCCCCTGGAAGATGCTCAGCAGATATTTGTTTACTGAAAATGAAACAAAAAAAGGTCCGCTATCTTGGTAATTCCTGGGCCCTCTCTCAGCTACCTGAGCCAGATCTTGTGGCTCTTCTCGTGGATCTTGTGGATCTTCTTCCTTCCCCATCACCAGACCCTGGATCCCTATCCTGTACTCCTACTCTCTCTCTCTTCCTTGTGTGTGCCTTGTACTTCCTGCTGTGATGGAGATGCAGGTTTGAATTCTGCCTTGGCCCTGACCCTTCTGTGGGACCCTGAGATCCACAGGTGCAGGCACATGTGTGCATACACGCACACACACCAGCTTTCACTGTGTACCTTGGGGATTTGGCTGGGGGAGGTGCAAGGGATTCATCAGGACCTCTGCAATTCCTAAGGGGTTAAAGGGGTTCCAGGCTGGGAAGCAAAGCCCAGCTTCCGTCCTACCTCCAAGCTGAGGAATTTCCCCCAGGCAGGTGAGTTAATGAGTTGCAGGTGTGATTTGGAGGCACCACCTTTGCCAAGCAGGAGCTGGAAGAGGCAGGGGTTGGGGAGGGCTGCTGCTGCTGCTGCTAAGTCACTTCAGTCATGTCCAACTCTGTGTGACCCCACAGACGGCAGCCCACCAGGCTCCCCCATCCTTGGGATTCTCCAGGCAAGAACACTGGGGTGGGATGCCATTTCCTTCTCCAATGCATGAAAGAGAAAAGTGAAAGTGAAGTCGCTCAGTCTGTCCGACTGTTAGCAACCCCATGGACTGCAGCCCACCAGGCTACTCCGTCCTTTGGGTTTTCCAGGCAAGAGTACTGGGGTGGGGTGCCATTGCCTTCCCCGTGGGGAGGGCTGGAAGACTGGAAAATTTTTTCTAAAGTCCTAAGTCATTTGCGTCCCAACTGAAAGTCCCCGGGAGGGGCAGTGGTTTGCTCAAGGTCACCAGCTCCTTGGAGGCCAAGCCAGGGCTATGGAGCCAGTCTCCTGACAAGCCAGGGTCCTTTCTGAGCTGCAGTGGCCTCGACTGTGAACTGGGAAGGACTCCGGCTGAGCAGCCCCGTGAGGCTGGGTCTGTCAACCCAGCCCCCAGGAGGCACTGGTTCTCTTTCTGGCCTCTTTCCTCCCGGCCCGGCTGACCAGTTTATTCATCCATCACTCAGAGCTCACCTCTGATGCCTGTCCCCAGGCCTGGGATGTCAGGGACACTCTGGGCTCAGGCCTCTCCCCTGCTTGCACTGGGCTCCTCTGCCCTGTTTTCCTCTGCGTTACAAATAGCTGTGAAAAGAAGAGAGGTGAAAAGCAAAGGAGAAAAGGAAAGATATAAGCATCTGAATGCAGAGTTCCAGAGGATAGCAAGAAGAGATAAGAAAGCCTTCTTTAACGATCAATGCAAAGACATAGAGGAAAAGAACAGAATGGGAAAGACTAGAGATCTCTTCAAGAGAATTAGAGATACCGAGGGAACACTTCATGCAAAGATGGGCTCGATAAAGGACAGAAATGGTATGGACCTAACAGAAGCAGAAGATATTAAGAAGAGGTGGCAAGAATACACGGAAGAACTGTACAAAAAAAGATCTTCACGACCCAGATAATCATGAGGATGTGGTCACTAATCTAGAGCCAGACATCTTGGAATGTGAAGTCAAGTGGCCCTTAGCATCACTAAGAACAAAGCTAGTGGAGGTGATGGAATTCCAGTTGAGCTGTTTCAAATCCTGAAAGATGATGCTGTGAAAGTGCTACACTCAGTATGCCAGCAAATTTGGAAAACTCAGCAGTGGCCACAGAACTGGAAAAGATCAGTTTTCATTCCAATTCCAAAGAAAGGCAATGCAAAAGAATGCTCAAACTACTGCACAATTGCACTCATCTCACATGCTAGTAAAGTAATGTTCAAAATTCTCCAAGCCAGGCTACAGCAATACATGAACTGTGAACTCCCTGATGTTCAAGCTGGTTTTAGAAAAGGCAGAGGAACCAGAGATCAAATTGCCAACATCCGCTGGATCATGGAAAAAGCAAGAGTTCCAGAAAAACATCTATTTCTGCTTTATTGACTATGCCAAAGCCTTTGACTGTGTGGATCACAATAAACTATGGAAAATTCTGAAAGAGATGGGAATACCAGACCACCTAACCTGCCTCTTGAGAAATCTGTATGCAGGTCAGGAAGCAACAGTTAGAACTGGACATGGAACAACAGACTGGTTCCAAATAGGAAAAGGGGTACGTCAAGGCTGTGTATTGTCACCCTGCTTATTTAAATTCTATGCAGAGTACATCATGAGAAACGCTGGGCTGGAAGAAGCACAAGCTGGAATCAAGATTGCTGGGAGAAATATCAATAAACTCAGATATGCAGATGACACCATCCTTATGGCAGAAAGTGAAGAGGAGCTAAAAATCCTCTTGATGAAAGTGAAAGAGAAAAAAAAAAAAGAAAGTGAAAGAGGAGAGCGAAAAAGTTGGCTTAAAGCTCAACATTCAGAAAACGAAGATCATGGCATCCGGTCTGATCACTTCATGGGAAATAGATGGGGAAACAGTGGAAACAGTGTTAGACTTTATTTTTGGGGGCTCCAAAATCNGGGATTGGGGGCAGGAGAAGGGGACTGCAGAGGATGAGATGGCTGGATGGACTCACGGACTCGATGGACGTGAGTTTGAGTGAACTCCGGGAGTTGGAGATGAACAGGGAGGCCTGGCGTGCTGTGATTCATGGGATCCCAAAGAGTCGGACACAACTGAGCGACTGAACTGAACTGAACTGACTAGTGACCCCACCCCCTGGAGCTCACCAGCTCAAATCAGTTGGAAAATTCCCTCGCTCTCCATCCCCTCAGCACCTAATGATTCTTTTAAAAAGTGTTCATTTTAATCTTTATGGCCCTAGGTTTTTGCTAGAGTCTGGTGACTGCCCCTCACTTCCAGCATCTCCTTTTGCTTCTTCCAACCTGATCTCAGAACCAGAGGATGGGTACAAAATGAAAATCCAACCCGTGTCACTCCCCACATAACTCCCTTGGAGACTCCCCACTGGCCTCTGAAAGTTGCCGGCTCCCCTGGCCTGACCCCAGGTTTCCTGCCTGTGCTTCCTCTCCGGCCTCCCTCTGCTCTGGAGCTGACAGTCATCCCTCCATTCCCAACTATGAATTGAGAGTCGACCAGGTCTAACCCCTGGAGATCCAACAATAAACAAAACAAAGCCCCAAGCCCGTAGGAGCTCAAGTTCTAGTGGGGGAATTCAGACAAGCGGTGAGATTCATAGCTTATGTGTACAGAGTAATCTATGGTGCTGAGCACTGTGGAGAAAAGTAAATTAGGAAAGGAGGGCAGGGAACACCTGGGGGAGGGGTTCTGCAGTTTTGGATGTCACACCAGAAAAGCTGACATCTGGATACAGACTTGAAGGAGGCAAGGGAGGGAGCTGTGCAGATATCTGGAGGAAGAGCCTTCTAGGTGGAAGGATGAACAGGTACAAAGGCCCTGGGGTGCTTGTGTATTCCCAGAAAAGCATACAGCCAGGGTGACTGGGGTGGAGTGAGTGAGGGGAGGTGTGGCAGGAGACTGTCTCAGAGCAGTGATAGGCTGGTAGATTATCTAGGGTTTTATAGGCCATTTTAAGTCTTGAGTGTTACTCTGATAGGGAAGAGAACCCTTCCCAGGCTCTGAGGAGGGAAGCGACGTGGTCTAACCTGGCATTTGGGTTGGAAAGACACTGCAGCCGGCGAGGGTAGAAGCAGAGACTGCTTGGAAGGACAGACATGATGAGCCTCAGACCAGAGTGATGAGCCGCAGTGGGAGCGAGAAGTGACTCGCTTCTTCCGTCTCACTGAAGTGACACGTCTCTCAGTCGTGTCTGACTCTTTGCAACCCCATGGACTATACAGTCCACGGAATTCTCCAGGCCAGAATATCAGAGTGGGTAGCCTTTCTCTTCTCCAGGGGATCTTCCCAATCCAGGGATCCAACCCAGGTCTCCCGCATTACAGGCAGATTCTTTATCAGCTGAGCCACAAAGGAAGCCCGAGAATACTGGAGTGGGTAGCCTATCCCCTCTCCAGGGGATCTTCCCGAGCCAGGAATCGAACCGGGGTCTCCTGCATTGCAGGCGAATTCTTTACCAACTGAGCTCTGGAGGAAGCCCTCAGTCCCAGAGGCAGGGCAAATAGCATGTGGATGAGCGAGAGGAGGTGAGGATGGCGGCCAGGATATCCAGGTGGTCGAAGGGTGGAGCTGACATGGAGGCGCAGGTAGGGGAAGAGGGGCAGGATTGTGCAGTGTGGGGTGGTATGCGCGCAGCATTTAGTTTTACCTCCAGCCGTGTGTCAGTGCTTACTTGCCTCTGGGCCTTTGCGTATGTTGATCTCTTTGCCTGAACTGCTTTTCCTGCCCTGACAGAAGAATGCCAACTGGCTTCTCAAGAATCCCTCCTGGGACTCTGTCCTTTCATTCCTCCCTTGGGCCACCCCCTCCCCAGTCTCTGCCTCTGGCTGCTTTGTGCACTTGCTGGACCTCAGATGTATCTCAGAGTCTTTACCGTGTTGTGTCCCGCGAAACAGGAGAGAAAGTGAAAGTGAAGTCCTTCAGTCGTGTCCAACCCTTTGGGACCCCGTGGGCTGTAGGCTGCAGGCTCCTCCGTCCACGGGATTTTCCAGGTAAGAATAAGTGGAGTGGTTTGCCATTTCCTTCTCCAGGGGATCTTCCTGACCCAGGAATCGAACCCGGGTCTCCCACCCTGCAGGCAGACTCTTTGCCATCTGAGCCGCCACCAGCCATCACGCTGAATAACCATGTTCTCAGATACCCACACCTCGGAGTGAGCTACATATAGCAGGTACTCAACGAGGACTGACCTGGGGCCTCGTTTGAACCCTGGCTCTGCTCTTTGCAGGCTCTGCCATCTTGGGCCGCTTATCCTGCCTTTGAGAGCCTCAGTTTCTGTCAAATGGGTGTGATATTTCACCTACCTGCAGACGCAGCTCTTAAGATCTTGCAGGGACGCTGAAGTCTGTTAAGGGGGAAGAAACAGTGGTTAGCGCGCCCTCTGCTGCAAGAGGGTGGACTCTGCAACTGCTCCTCAGGCTCACCTCGCTTTGCAGGGGTGGAAGGCGGAAGTCAGAGGCAGTGAGAGGCGAGTGGGAACCACGGATCACCCAGTACTTCCAATGCGCTGTACACACGTGTCCCCACTTCACCCTCATCACGGCTCTGTGAAAGAGGTTAGATTAGACCCATTTTACAGAGCACCTACTTGTCCTAGAGCTTCTTACTCTTGTCACTCCCAGCCTCCAACCTGTTTTAAGGAGAGAAAAGGCAGAAAGTGGGTGAGTAGTGGAGAGGAAAGAAAAGATGGGGAAACAGGGAGAGTGCTGGGGGGACTAGGAGGCCCTAAAGACCAGATTCATCTACAATGGGACTGGGGCTGCGTGGATCCAGGTCCGCGTTCAGCCCCCAGGACAGTTTGGGGAGATCTTTGGAGAGATGTCCCCGGACTCAGTTTTCTCGCCTGTGAAATAGGCAGGGTAACCTCTTCCGGTAGGCTCACGGGGTTGCGGGACTGTGGCACGACCTAGGAGGTGTGAAAGCACCTAGCCAAGCGCGTGCTACTATGACCACCAGGGGGCGCGAGAGGCTCCTGCTGGATTGCAACCAAGATCTATTCCCGCCGCCGTGGACCCGGCCTCCAGGACCAGAAAGGACAGGCCGAAGCCCCTCTGGGCCCCGGATTCATCTTCTGGGAGGGGCGTGTAGCTTCCTTTCTCTGAGCCTGTATAAAATTATGATAATAGTGTTTCCCTGGAGGGTGTGTGCTCAGTCGTGTCCGACTCTGCGACCTCACTAGGCTCCTCTGTCCATGGGATTTTACAGGTAAGAATACCGGAGTGCGTTGCCATTTCCTCTTCCAGGGGATCTTCCCGACCCAGGGATCGAACCTGTGACTGCTGCATCTCCTACATTGGCAGGTGGATTCTTTACCACTGAGCCACCTGGGATTCTGCCCTGTAAATAATCCCAGTTTGCAAAGCGGTTTTCCCTCTATCATATCACGTCCCTCCACAACCCCTGGGAGGTAACTTGATACCACATTCAATCAAAGATGACAAACTCAAGCCCAGAGCAGAGCCATTAGGCCAAGGTCACCCCGGAAAACAACAAAGGTGGATGTCACCTGGTGCCTTTCAGCCCTTTCTGATCACCCTCAGTCACCTCTCACTGGAAGGGTCACCTGAGTTCTGCTACAGGACACCTCCTCTGCAAACTGTAAAGTGCCGGATCTGAGGGCTGGTGAAGGAGAAACTGCTTCATAATGAAACTCCAAGGCGCTGTGGGCAGTGACACCAGAGTGTATCATGTGAACATAGGTGTGGTGTTGGGAACCAGTACAGCTTGCATTGGCAGGGAAGGGAGAGGGTGGCAATGACAAACAAGAAGATTCCCCAAGCCTATGAAGTCAGGATGCCAAGTGAAAACCTTTTATCCTGCAACGCCAATTCAGAGCCTGTTCAACCCCGTACAAACAACACTTTTTTTTTTTTTTACAGATACTGTTGACCATCATTTTCCTATAATCCTCTATGAAAATCTGATTTTTCCCATCAGCCTGCTGCAGGACTGAAATTCCACCATCAGAATGTCATTCTTAGAATGAGGGCATCTTCCTAGGTTAGGAGGCAAGGAACTCACTATCAACCAATCACACCCTAGAGGGGCATTGCCCACTAGAGCCTTTCATGGCCAGCTCATGGCCAGTAGGCCTGGATGTATCGCAGAGCATGGGAAGCAGGCAGAGGCGCCCAGGGAAGCCAGGCCTGGAGACAGACCTATTCCTGCGAGTTGCTATCATTGTCCCCATCTTAGAGAGGAGGCACAGGAGGTAACAGGGCCACACTGCCCCATAGTAGAGGAGCCAGAAGCCAAGCCAGGAAGTCTGTTTGACCATCAGAGCCTGCACTTTGAACCCTGTGCGACAGTCAGGCAGTTTCACCTGGGGACAATACTAGGTTCAAATGCCAACTGCCCTGTCCTTTCTGGCTGTGTGACCTTGGGCAAGCTATGTATCCGTGTCTTCATTTAGAAAGTAGGGATAGTAGTGCCTACCTTATGGGGTTCCCTAAATGAGTTAATACTAATCACATGTTTAAAACAGAGCCCTGCATGCAGGCACCATTCGTAGCTAGTGGCCAGGTGGGCCCATGACCTTGAAGGGCCTAAAATTCTTCAGGATTCTAAAATGCCAGCCTGTGGGATCCTGGAATCCCCCAGTGGCATTCTAATGCTTTGGGGCTACAGCATTTACCTGCTTCCCCTGGCTGGATGGTGCAGGCTGCCTGTCCGCCCAGCTCAGCCCCACGCAGGGAAATGAGGTGATGTCAAAGCCTGGGCTGGGGCCCAGCCCCTGGTACCTCCCCTTTCCTCCCTCGTATCTCCCTCACTCAGATTCCCACACGCTCCAGAGGGCCCAGAGGGAAGGGGAGAGGAGTGAAGGGGAGAGGAGTGAAGGTGGGGGCACGCGGCCACCTGCGCGTAACTCCTCCAGCCTGGAGCACGGGGTGTAATCCATCCATCCATCCATCCATCTATCCATCCCTTAGCATAAAGATTAATCAGAAGTCCCCTGAATCTGGAGCCCTGAACTAGGTACCATGGGAGAGACACTAGGTACCATGTCTAGGTACCTAGGAGAAATAGGTATCATGGGGGAGACACAATCCAGGTTCTTGAAGTCAGAGTTCTTGAGGGCTTGCTGCCTGCCAGGCACACCTGTATCCCTGGTGAAGTTCAGCATCCATCCTGAGCTTTTTGGTACCTCTGAAGTTCTATTTTATAGTGGAGAAGCCTGAAGCTCAGAAAGTGAGGTTCCTTCAGCTCCTGGGTATCAGAGTTGGGATCAGAGCTCAGATGTGTGGTGTCTAAAGCATAAGCTTCCTCGGAAGGACGGTCCCTGTGTCCCAGAGCTGCTGAGAGTTCCGAGTGAGTCAGCTGGAACCTCCTGACTTGGGCACTGCTCTATCTTTTGGAGTTTTAATGTACTTCTAATGAGTGACTTAGTGATGGGAAGAGCACTGGCTTGAGAGTCTTGAGTTCTTCTAGTCCTAGCTCTGTTCCAAAGTCTCCATGTGACCTTTGTCTTTCTGAGCCTCAGTTTCTTTTATCTGCAAAATGAGGCCCTGGGCTCCTATTTCTCCCAGCCTCACGGTTTTAATGGAAAACAGAGAAGAGATGAACAGTTTTGGGAACCATAGAGTATAATATTTAGGTGAAAGGCTGTTCACCCTTACTGTTATTGATCCTCCTAACAAACATGTGGAATGGGCATATCAAGTGTAATCTTTTGGTGCCCAGAGAGGTTGAGTGGCTTTTCCAAAGTCACACAGCAGCTGGTGAGCTAGATCCAAAGAGACAAAGAAAGAAGCACGGATTCTAACTTGCACTCTGCCTCTGATTACCTGGGAGACTTTGGTTAAGCTCCTTCCCTCTCTGAGTCTCAGTTCCCACATTTGTAGAATGTGTGAGTCAGGAAGAGGGGGTAGGAAAGAGGGTGTATCTTAAGGACCCCGCTGGTCCTGCCATCTGGGGCTCCAGTCCCTAGGCAGCCACCACCTCCCTCCTTCCTCCTTGCCCCTCCCCCGGCAGCCCCTTCCTCACCTCTCGCCTGGGTGGCTATGCTGGAGTTTGGAGGAGGGAGGAGGTTCCTGGGGCCTGGGTTAGGCTCTCCCAGCCCTGCTTCCTCTGCGGGCAGCCCCTGGCTGTCAGAGCGTTTATTCAGCACTGGGGCAGTCCAGGCTGGTTTGTAGTCATTTACTGAGCAGTTTACAGTCAACTCGACTCTGTGCAATGCCCTGAGCAGAGGTCACCGGGAGAAGGCCTTGGGGCCGAGCCGCCCACGTCACCACCACCTTCATCGTTATCCTCCCAATGAGGAGCCTGGACCCTGGGGGAGGGCAAGGCAATGGCTGTGGGGGAGGGTGTGGGGGGNGGTTGAGTGGCTTTTCCAAAGTCACACAGCAGCTGGTGAGCTAGATCCAAAGAGACAAAGAAAGAAGCACGGATTCTAACTTGCACTCTGCCTCTGATTACCTGGGAGACTTTGGTTAAGCTCCTTCCCTCTCTGAGTCTCAGTTCCCACATTTGTAGAATGTGTGAGTCAGGAAGAGGGGGTAGGAAAGAGGGTGTATCTTAAGGACCCCGCTGGTCCTGCCATCTGGGGCTCCAGTCCCTAGGCAGCCACCACCTCCCTCCTTCCTCCTTGCCCCTCCCCCGGCAGCCCCTTCCTCACCTCTCGCCTGGGTGGCTATGCTGGAGTTTGGAGGAGGGAGGAGGTTCCTGGGGCCTGGGTTAGGCTCTCCCAGCCCTGCTTCCTCTGCGGGCAGCCCCTGGCTGTCAGAGCGTTTATTCAGCACTGGGGCAGTCCAGGCTGGTTTGTAGTCATTTACTGAGCAGTTTACAGTCAACTCGACTCTGTGCAATGCCCTGAGCAGAGGTCACCGGGAGAAGGCCTTGGGGCCGAGCCGCCCACGTCACCACCACCTTCATTGTTATCCTCCCAGTGAGGAGCCTGGACCCTGGGGGAGGGCAAGGCAATGGCTGTGGGGGAGGGTGGGGGGAGGGTCCTTCTTGCCCTGGCCTCCTTCACAGAGCTGGCTGTGGGCAGGGAAGGGGAGGGGGGCAGAGTGGCCGTGGGGGTGAGGGAGAGAGATCGGGGACAGGGAATAGTCTCGGGTATTAATGAGCAACTGTTGACGGATTCATGTGTCCCTGTGCTGCAGAGGCTGCATGGTGGGGTAGAAAGAGTACGGGTTTCAGTGTCCGCCAGGCCCAGCCTCAGATCTCTCCTCCCTGTGCCCCACTTCTGTGACCCTCGCAGAAGAATCTCCCTCCTCCCCGAGACTTACACGGCCGGGTGGGAGGGACCAATACGGTCTTGTATGTGGGGACGTGGCATCATGCCTGGCCCGGAGCCAATTCGAAGGCAGCCGTCTCAGGATCAGTGTTGTGGCTTTGAGCGGGTCTTTGCATGTATGTGCAGGTATGCGAGCAGAGATGTGGATGTGTGTTGCAGGGACGCAGGCTGTTAGGGCGGCACACTAAGGGAGAGAAGGCAAGCGTGTCGTAAACCAGGGGGGTGTGCTAGACGAGGGTCCCCCTCCCACATCGTCTCACTGGAGCCTGGGCCACCGGAGCTCTCAGCAAATTCTGATGCCCATCTTCCCTGCCAGATCCTCTCCTGCCTCAGAGCCTGACAAATGGGAATTTTCTGGATTGAAAGAAATATAAGGGACTAGAACTAGACAATTATGATATGGGGGTAAAGTAAGTAAGTAAAGTGGCTCAGTCATGTCCCACTCTTTGCAACGCCATGAACTATGCAGTCCATGGAATTCTCCAAGCCAAAATGCTGGCGTGGGTAGCCTTTCCCTTCTCCAGGGATCTTCTCAACCCTGGGGTTGAACCCAGGTCTCCCGCATTGCAGGCGGATTCTTTACCAGCAGAGCCACAAGGGAAGCCCAACATGGGGGTAAGGGGTATCCAATACCAGTGTGAACTAAGCTGTCCCTGTCTTTAGGGGACTGGGGGTCTCATGGAGGAGACAATTTTCTGCCTGCTGGGGAGGGAATGGGTTTCACAGAGAAGATGATTTGGGGTTTGTAGGTAAAGTAGAAGTTCACCAGGCGGAAAAGATGAGGAAAGACATTTCAGACAGAAGGAATAGGGTGAACAAAGACATGAAAAGAAGCAAGGCAGGTGGGTCGACATGGTGACTGGATGGTGCGGGGAGCAAGGGAAGGTGGAGAGGGAGTGGGGCTTGGGCCCACGGGGCCTGGATGCCATGCTGAGGAACTCGGACCTTACATTGTAGTTGATGGGACAAGAGGAGGACATGAGCAGCTTTGCAGTTCAGCAAAGTTATCAGGCTGACATCTGGGAGGAGGAAGTTTCAAGAGCAACTGGCCAGTGGTGGGGGGACTCCTTCTCTGGTCCAGGTGAGAGATGATCATCTCCTAGATTAAGGCAGAACTTGAACCCAAGGCTGTAGGAGCAGAGAAGACATTTCCCGTTCATCAAACATACAGTAGCTGCTGTGGCTAGGTGTGGCCCTGGTACTTCCAACTTGCTTACCTTATTGAATTTCTGAAGTAGACTTGCTCAGATTTAGTGGTCAACAGGGTTTCAGGCTTGAGAGGAGGAGGAATTGGGACAAATCTAGCCGGTGGGACAGTCAAGGATGCTGTGCTTGTTAGCTGAGATGGGGCAAGGGGAAGCATTGGCTGGGAAAGCTGGACCTCTTTGCCTGGTTTCTGCTTCTACCCCCAAGTTCCCCACTCCCTACTCCCCACTCCTGCCTGCTCTGCTGGAGCCCAGGACCAGACCCCTGATTGGTGACTGATGGATTGACCTCTTCATGGGCCTCCGTCCATCATCCCTCTGTTCCCCGTCTCTGGGAACTGCCCAGAACTCTGCCCAAACACAAATCTGTCTGTGTACTCTCCAGCTGAGAACTCCTCCAGGGCTCCCTCTACTTCTGGATAAAGGCTGAATTCCTTAGCCCGATGCTTTGCGGTCTTCATGGTCTTATCGCCCCTTCCCAGCTTTAACTCCGCCTGTCTCCCTTTCTTAAAAGATTTTGTGTTGTAAGATGCTCAGGACTTTCCTTCTCCTTCAGGCTTTCACAGTGGCAAAGGCAATGATGCTGTAGGATGATAATGCTGCTGTTGATGAAGGTGCTGGTGCTGATGGTGATGATATGATGATGATGTTGATGGAGATAATGGTGGTGACTATGATGAAGAGGAGGATGCTGGAGGAAGGGGAAGCTTCTAGGAAATACGGAAGCATCTGGCAAGTGCAGGACATACTTAGTGGCTGTGGAAGGTACCCAAGGCCCTCCCTCATTTCCAGACATTTGGGGGGAAGCTTACTACTCACGGGTGTTCTAAGAACCCTTCCAGCTATCATTCCTTTCTCCCCATCAGGATTGGGCTTTGATGGTACAGACGAGTGACTTTCACTCACTGTACTCTGTGGGAAGGGAGAAAGGAGGTTGCTGCTTATGAACCTGGTATAACGCTACTATGTGCCAGACACTGTGTTGAGGGACCCCTGATGGATTATCTCATGGAATCCTCACAGCCAGGAGACAGGCAATACTAATGCTGCTTTTTTAAATTGTGAAATATACATAACCTAAAATTTACCATCTGAAACATTTTAAAGTGACCTGTTCAGTGTTAATTACATTCACATTGTTATGGAACTGATTTCCAGAATGCTTTTCATCTTGTAAAACTGAAACTCTATACCCAGTAAACGATAACTCCGCTTCCCCCCTGCTCCTATCTGTGGCAACCACCATTCTCCCTTCTGTCTCTACGAATTTGACTATTCTAGATACTTCATTTGGAGAAGGCCATGGCACCCCACTCCGGTACTCTTGCCTGGAAAATCCCATGGATGGAGGAACCTGGTGGGCTGCAGTCCATGGGGTCGCTAAGAGTCAGACATGACTGAGCGACTTCACTTTCACGTTTCACTTTCATGCATTGGAGAAGGAAATGGCAACCCACTCCAGAGTTCTGCCTGGAGAATCCCAGGGATGGGGGAGCCTGGTGGGCTGCTGTCTTTGGGGTCGCACAGAGTCGGGCATGGCTGAAGCACCTTAGCAGTGGCAGCAGCAGCAGCAGCAGCAGACACTTTATGAAAAGTGGAATCCTGTGGAATTTGTCTCATGACTGGCTTATCTCCTCAAGGTTCATCCATGTTGTAGCACATGTCAGAACTTCATTTTTTTTTCTTTTAAAGGCTGAATGATCTTCCTTTGTGTGCATGCACCACATTTTGTTTATCTAGTCCTCCATCAGTGGGTACTTAGGGTGCTTCCACCTTTTGGCCATTGTGAACAGCGCTGCAAATATCTCCTCGAGGCGAACCCCATTTTACAGAGGATCACAGACAAGCTCTGGGAGGAGTGATGACCTGCCCAAGGAAGGCTGCTCACCCAGCCTCTCAGACCCCGAAGGCAGGGCGCCTTCTGCCTCATCCCACTGCCTCCTTTGTGACCTGCCTCCCCTCCACTGCCCCGTGCCCACCTGCAGTGTGGCACCTGCAGAGACCTCGAGATCCTGGAGAGTTCAGGGGTCAGGGCTGGGCACCACCCCGGCCGCCCCCTTCTCTGTCCTCTGTCGCAGCCTCTGTCAGTGCCAGGGAACACCTGAGAGTGACCGGCTTCTCACCCATCACCAGATACGGATGAAGGGCCTGCTCCATGTCAGGCAGGACAAGATATGACCTCCCCCAGGGAAGGGGAGCCTGTCTCACTCACTCACTGCTGCCCCCTACTGCCTAGAAGAGTGCTCGGCACACAGCGGGTGCTCCAGGAGAGCTTGCTGGGTGAATGAAGGGCCAGTGGGAGCAGGAGCCCAGACATCCAGACAGCCAACAGTGCTGGGCCCTCCTGTCAAACAGGGTGCGCTCCCTCTGAGGCCTCTGTCCCAGGGCATCTGGGGAGGTTAGGCCCCTGCTCTGGGGGAGCAGCAAGTACGAATGTGTGCGGGCAGCTACAGAGGCGATGTCTCCCCTTTGCCCTGCAGATCACCTTCGTACCTGCTGACTCTGACTTCCCAGGTGTCCTGTCCACGAAGGCGAAGACGCTGGGCCTGCTGGAGAGTGGGCTTGCTGCCGAGATGAAGAGGTGGGTGCCGAGCCCTCTGGGTGGAGTGGAGGGAGGGGAGGGTTAGTGGCCCCTCAGGCCAGTCTCCCCCTGCTGAGGAGAGTGACGGGGTGGGGCACGAGCAGACGGGCAGGGTCTCCCCCCTGCTGCAGGCTCTGGCCAAGAACAGACTCTCAGAAATCAGATTGTTTTGGCCTCTCAATTCTATGAGGTGGTCATTATTATTCCCATTTTACAGATGAGGAAAATGAGGCTTGGGGATTTTTGTCTTGCCTTACAGTGAAGTAGTGGCAGCCCAATAGGTGTGACCCTAAATCCCACACAATAGTGATGACTACTATGCTAGCAAACCAGAGGCATAATGATGGCTGAGGCACAGCCCTGGGGCCACTTTTTGGCTGAGTGACTTTGGGAACTTGACCTGCCTCTCTTTGCCCCATCTTTGAAATACAGATACGGTGTATTTCAAATACAGCCTCGGTGGAGGGGCTAAATGAGATAATAATCGTCTCTTGGCATCTGTGGGGAACTGGCTCCAGATCCCCCTCAGATACCAAAATCTGCAGATGCTCAAGTCCCTTATATAAAATGCCATAATATTTGTTTATAATGTAAGACATCCTCCCATATACTTTAAATCATCTCTAGATTACTTCTAATACATAGCATGTAAAAGCTATGTCAATATTTGTAAATATAATGAAAGTGAAAGTGAAAGTCTCTCAGTCCTGTCTGACTCTTTGCAACCCCATGGACTATACAGTCTTTGGAATTCTCTAGGATTGTATAATATAATGTAAATGCTATGTAAATAGTTGCTGGTGTGTAACAAATTCAAGTTTTGCTATTTGGGGCTTTCTAGAATTTCTTTCCTGAGTATCTTCAAACCACAGTTAGTTGAACCCACGAATGTGGAACCTGTGATATGGATGGCAGACTTTATAAGCCAAGCGCTAAGAGCAGAGCCTGGACCGTAACAGGCCCTCTATAAGCCTTTGCCATCACTGACAGGAAGCGCTTCCAAAAGCACCAGAGTCCAGCTCAGGCATTTTGCACCCATGACCTCTTTTGGTCTTCATAGGAATCTATGAAAGGGGTGGTGGTGTCGGGCCCTTTATACAGATGTGGAAACTGAGGCTCAAGAAGTGCAATCACAAACCCAAACCTTACAGAGAATCAATACCAGACCATACTTGCCTTCATCCTTGGAAGTGCCAAGTGCTGCCTTGCCAAAACACGGCAGCCCTGGAGGGGTGACCTGACATGGTCCCCCCTCCCCACCCCTGAGCCGTGATGATTGTGCTCAGAAGTCCAGGCTGCAGATCCAGGATCTGTGGCCAGGGCTCTGGGACTTGCTCTGTTTTGCTTGGGGAAGGAGGTGGCGATGGTATTTTCTGTCCCTGGCACCCAGGTGACCAAATGTCCCAGGGGACTGAGGCAGATAGACCCTGGGTGGGTATTGGGACCAGCCTTAGGACTGGTCACACGGAGAGAGCTGCTGGAATAGAGCTGGGGCTCAGGTCGCCCTGCGCCTGGGCTCCTCCCTGTCATTCCCCAACCCTGGATCGTAGAGCGGTGGAGAAAGTGGCGCTTGGAGCCCCAGCCCCTTCCCTGGGTCTGCGTCACCTAGGCAAGCCAGCCAGTGTCTGTGCCTCAGCCTCCCCCAGCAGCTCCCAGAGCTCCGGCAAGGACTCGATGAGCGAACCCCTAGAGCCTGGCCCACAAGGACCACTCAGCCACTGGGCCCTACTGCTGCTGTGTCCTCATCTGAAAAATGGGAACAACCACTCTGCTTCAAGGGGTTGTTCAGAATAAACAGCATAAAGCCTTCAGGCCACTGTCTGGAACCCAGGAAACTCCCAGTTAATCCAAACCAACCTTCATTTGGTAGTTGCAGCCTTGGGGTTCACTTTGGAGACACGGGGTGAAAGGAACATTGGCCTGAGTGTCTGAGCTCTGCCACTCAGCTTACCTTGCTGGGCCTCAGTCTCCTCATCCATGCATTGGGTACAGTAATCGCTCCCAGAGGCTTCTTGGAGATCAGAGGAGACCCGCTGCTCAGAACAGGGCGGCCAGGGGACAACACAGAGCGAATCTTTGCCTACCTGCCTATTCTCTCTCCTGCTGTCTCTTGCACCCCCATTCAGCCCCCAGCCCCCCTACGTCAGGCTGTGGGAGGCAGCTGCCTACGACCAGAGCCTGCCTGACTTCAGCCACATCCAGATGAAGGTCATGAACTACAGTGAGGACCCCCGTCCCCTCCTGGCCCCGGAACCCGGACAGCGGCAGCTGGGAGCCATCGATGGAGGAGAAAGTGGCCCTGGTGACCCTCAGGCCTGGTTGGAAGCCGCCGTGGTCATCCACAGGGGCTCAGACCAGGAAGAGGGAGAAAGAGACCCAAGTCAGGGCAGGCGCAGGTGAGTGTGCAGAGCAGAGGGGTTCTGGGGTGAAGGAGGAGGGGGTGTGGGCCACGGAGGGTGATAGGGACCCTGGGCAGGAGAGAGGCTGGGGACACCCTGAGGAGATGCGTGGGTCTGGGCTTAGCCACCTGGGCCTGGTTCAAACCCCAGCTCCTCTGCTGTGTAACCTTCAAACGCTCCTCACCTGGCAAAGCCTCAGCTTCCTCAAATGGGGATAAGCACTCCTACCTCGGAGAAGTTTGAACTCTCACCACGAGGAGCCAGGCGTGGAGCCAGAGGACCTGAGTTCAAATCCAGGCTCTGCTGCTGGCGTGCTCTTGGGCCCGGGCAGGTCACTGCATCCCCTCCCCAACCCCCGACCCTGTCCCCAGCCGCTCATGAACGGGAACATGAATATTTCTCATTCAAGCCTGCAGTCACCCACCCACCAGCATCCCTGGGCACCTACTCCCTGCCAGCCTTGACAGTCCCACCTGCGGGAGCCCCTTGCCCAGTGAGGGGAAGATGAAGGAATGGAAGGTGAGGCCCCGCGTGACAGGGACGGTAGGCCCAGAGGAGTCCCTGCGTGGTTGGAGAGGCAGAGGAGTGACCTGGTTTGGTAACATAATAATGGCCATTTCTTGAGCACCTACTATGTGCCAGGCCTCATGCAAAGTGCTTTACATTCATTATTTGCTATAAACCTCAGGGAGAGCCATAGGAGCGAATGCTGGTATTTTCCCCATTTTATAGGGGAGGAAACTCGGGCCCAGACAGGTGAACTCACCTACCGTGGACCTTGCAGCTCGTGGGTGGGATTCAGACCCAGGCAGTCTGACTCAGGGCTACCCTCACCCTCTCCACCTTTATCCCTGCAGCCCCCCGACCTGTCCCCAGGGTCCTGCACCCTTGGCTTCCTTCCAAGATGACCTGGACATGGGCTCCAGTGAGGGGAGCAGCCCTAACCCATCTCCACCTGAGGAAGCGGAACCTCGGCCCCCACCTCCGGAGTCCTGGACCTGCAGGTGCCAGCCGGACCGCTTCCACGACTTTGCCCTGATTGATGCCCCCACGACGGAGGATGTGCCTCCAGAGAAGCAGCGACAGGAGGCAGCCGTGCCTAGCTCCCAGCAGAGGTCCCCAAGGACAAAAGATGAAGAAGAGGCTTCAGACACAGGCACAGAGGGGCCGGCACAGGAAGAGGAAGACCTGTACTATGGGCTTCCCGACAGCCCCGGGGATCCCCTCCCAGACAAGGAACTGGGCTTTGAACCTGAGGCCCAGGGCTGACCTGGAACTGCTCCCGGGGTTTCAATCTGGCTCCGCCACCAATCTCCGTGTGACCTCACGGGGCTTCCATTTCACTAACTGCAAAATGGGGGTTGAATTTGCAGACTCTCAGTGGGCTGAGTGCATTTTGAGAACCACACAGAGAGGAGATGATTATATTACTGGGCCATTGCTGTTTCGATTAATCCTTTTTTTGTGGAGCTTTGAAGGTAATAGGATTTGTTGGGAGGATTCACAGCAGCCAGGGCTCTCAGGTGCCTTTATAGCCTCACCTCAAAGCTGGCTTCGGACCAGGAACCCTCCTTGGTGCTGTCCCTGGGTCCCTCATCCCCTGTGAAAGCCCCTCAAGGTTCTCATTCCTGCTGAGTCTTTTGGTCCACTTGATGGATGGCAAAATGGGTCTTCATTCAGAGCTGACATCTGGTCCTACATCCTTCCTGTAGCTTCTGTTGTTCTGGGATCCAAAACCTCCCATGAGTGACCTCTGCTGACCTTCCGACTTTCTCCTGGTCAGCCCACCCCACGCTCACCCTGTGCCTTATGCCCTTGCCAAGCTGTCTTCTCCACCAGGATGCCCTTTGTCCCTGTCTGCCTGGCACATTCAGGTGCATCTTTCAAACCTCTGCACAGACCTCCCCCTTCTGAAGGCTCTTCCTGATGTCGCTGCTTTTGGACCGAGTTGGTCCTGGCTCTTCCACATTTATCTTGGAGTGTGGCTGCCTGCTCAGGACCAGTGCCTTTGCTTCACTTGCCTTGGTCTCTCCTATGCCAACTGGTGGCCCCTGAGGTGGTGCAGAAGTGACCGGAGCCCAGAAGGCTTTTGCAGGGAGTGCCCCATCCCTCCTTCCACTGACTCTCAGGCTCCTGACTTAACTCAGGTGGCATTTATGGAGTATCTACTGTGTGCCAGACGGTAAGCTGGGATCTTTAGGCAGAAAGAGACACGAACTGATGACAGTTCTCACCCTCCAGGGGCTCACAATACTCTGAGCCTGGCATCTTGTAGGTTAGACACAGAGTGCAGAGCGGAAACTGAGGTGGGAACAGAGGAGTTAAAAACTGTCCCAGCAGAGTGACACCCACAACCACTGCGGCCACGGAGCCCAGGAACAAACAGCTCTGGCTGTCTGAGCGGCCCCTGAAGGTATGGCAGCGTCACTGAGTGATGCTTTCTTGGGCTGATCTCTGCAAAGCCCCTCTGGGCCCCAGCATGGGTGGTACCACCTCAGCCCTGGCCCCCACAATCAGAGCTGGCACCCTGGGCCTCTTAGGAGGGCTGACCTTCACCTGGGCCATGCCTCTGGGTCAGGACTGGGGTCACGGCTGAGGGAAGGGCATGCCCCTGGCACCCCCTCCATCTCCTTTCTGGGTCATTGCTGCCTCCAGTAGGAAAGCCTCTGCTGTAACAGCTGTTCCTGTGCTCTGCTCATTCACGCAGGGGTGGGGTGACCTGCATCAGAGAGAACACCAGTGGGAGGTTCAAATAAAAAGTTTTCAGTGTTTAGAATGGTTACCTTCATTCACCTGCAAATTCTTTTATGTGAACCTTCTTCCCACACCCAGCGCTGCTTCCGCTGTTCCCCTCTGGGCAGGGTAACTGAGGGGGATCAGTGAGGGGACTCTCTGGAAAGTGAACACGAGATGCAGCAGTGTGGCTGGTGGGACAGCTGTGTGGGTGGAAACTCAAGAGTGGCCCCTGCCTCCACATCACACTGCAGGGCACCCCAGACCTCAGCAGAGAGCCGAGCGTCTGGCTGCCAGCCCGGCCCACAGAGAAACCTGTCCCAGGGAGGGGCCGGGGACTGAGGCAGGGACACAGATGGCCGGGCCGGCTTCCCCTCCAGGCCAGATCTCCCTTCGTCCTGCTGCGTGACTGGGAGACCACATGCCTGGCCTGCCCTGGCAGCCCTCGTGCCGGCCCACTGTCCCTGCCTAGTTAGACCTTTCACCCTCAAATTATCCCCTCAGGATGATAAATTACACATTCACCCTACTCTGTGACCTTGGGCTTGGACCTCACTTTCCTCACCTGCAAGAGGGAGGTAATGGATCCTTGTCTTTGCACTTTGCAGGGTTGGTGGGAGGGGTGGGGGTTTGCTGGGATCCTTCTGGAGTGCCCTGCAGGTGAGGGCCACCAGGAGCTCACCTGTGGCGACTCTTTGGCGTCCCCCATGGAATTTCCCAGGCCAGAATACTGGAGTGGGTCTTCATTTCCTTCTCCAGGGGATTTTCCTGACCCAGGGATCAAACCTGCGTCTCCTGCCTCTCCTGCACTGGCAGGAGGATTCTTTTCCACTGCTCCACCTGTGGTTACTTGTTGGGTTTGTTACTCATTGCGGGCTTTGCAGGTGGCTCCATGGTAAAGAATTGCAGGAGACATAGGAGATTTGGGTTTGGCCTCCAGTTTGGGAAGATCCCCTGGAGTAGGAAATGGCAACCCATTCCAGTATTCTTGGTTGGGAAATCCCATGGACAGAGGAGCCTGGTGGGCTACAGTCCATGCGGTTGCCAGAGTTGGATATGGCTGAGCATGCGTACATTTGTTACTCATTGCAGTGAGGGGAGAAACCCCAGGGGATCTGTGAGGTGACTCTGCAAGAGGCTGTGAGAAGGGACTTAAGGGATATGGGCTTGTTCGAGGTGACTGAGGGGAGGGTCTGTGGAAGTGGGTCTCTGCTCTGGACTGGATGCTATTGGGAAGCGGGGCTTATCCCGTGGTGGGGTGTCTTAATCCTACACGGAAGACCAAGCTAAGGATGTAGCTGGCAAAGAAGCAGAAGTCATGCTCCAGCCAGGAGAGGCTGTGTAGTCGCTGATGTAATTTGGACAGTGTTCCTGTTTGCTGTGCTCGGCCATGGCTCCTGAGGGGTCTGGACGTGTCATGACCCATCACAGTCAGAGTGCTTATCTGATGCTGATGTTCTGTGAAATTATTCACGTTCATCAGACCATTGGGGCCCGGTGTGAGGGCCTCTGGAATGGGCCCTCTCGTGGGCTGATTAACTGGGAAGGCAAAGTCTTCATGCAGCTCTCTGGGGGTGGGGGTGGAGCCGAAAGGCATGACCTTGGCAAACCCTGGGCTTCCCGCTCTCAGCCTCAGGCTGCAGATTGGCGTACCATGGCAGACATTCCTGCCTTTTCCACCCCCCGTCAGCTCACAGGCACTTTTGGAAGTTTCCATTCTCTGGAGAGGGGTAGCCCCTGCCCTTTACTGGGGAAGAGTGATCCTAGGGACGGTGAGCTTGGGCTCTGTGATTACCTGCTGTGACCTTGGGCATGTGGTGACCCTCCCTGGACATCTCTCCCTGGGTTCTATATGATTAGATGGAGGTGGACAAGATTCCTCTTCTACTCTTGGTCCTTAAGCATGATGCCAGACACTCTCACACCAATTTCCCCATTTAGTCCCTGCAACGGCCCTGAGGGACAGATCTGTCAACCCCACATTGCAAGTGTTTGCTCTAAACCCCAGACTCTCGAGTCAGAAAGACCTGGGTCTGCACTCAGCCTCTGTCAGTTCCTTGCTCTGTGAACTTGGATAAGTCACTGCCCCTCTCTGAGCTTCAGCGTCCGCGTTTATGGAGTGGGGAAGATACTACCAGCCTCTCAGGAGGTCGTGAAGAATTAACGGGTATGATGCCTCCAGCACATCATAGGTGCCTGAATAATGTCCGTGCCCTTCTCTCTCCTCACTGCATAGTGCGGATTAACTCTGTCCTCCTAAAACAGGACAGTAGGTGAGTGGATTTGCCAGGGAGAATGTGCATGTGAAAGCTCTTTGCACAGGGTACAGAACACGCCCAGTGTGCCAGGTGCTCGGGGCAGGGGAGCTGACGGCAGGCAACAGGGAGCTAAGGGTCGGGAGGAGAGCCGTGTGCCGAGAGAGCGGCAGGGTCCCAGGAGCAGGGGCGAGGTGAGCAGGACTGCTTGTGCCTGGGGAGACGGGGCAGCCCACAAAGTTACTGCACATGTGCAACGTATTGCGTGCTACCCGAATGGGACCCTCCCACCAGCCCTGAGAGATGGGCATCCCAGGGGACTGGAGAATGGACCCCAGAGCCTGCGCTCTTCTTCCAGTGCCACTGGGTCCACACGTGTAACAAGACCCATAATCACCTATGCTGTGCTCACCTTCATTTCACCCTCACAGCCTGAAAGGTTGGTGTGTGTCCCCAGGTTACAGATGGGGAAATGGACTCTGAGAGGCTGAATTGTATGCCCATCCTCCCAGAGAAGGATTCAATGGAGGAGAGGAGGTGTTGCTGTACGGCCTTCCATTCCTGGCAGGAATCATCCAGTTTTAGTCCCAAGTGATCCCAGCCCTGGTGAGAACAGGAGACACACCCCAACAATCCAGGCGGCAAGATTGCCCTGAGCGTCTACCTGTGCTGGCCCTCAGGACAGACACACCCCAGCTCCCACACCTCTCACGGTCCCTACACCCACATAATAAGGCCAGACTCCTCAGCCTGGAGCTGAGCCCTTTTTAGCCAATTTGCCCACCACTTCCTCCAGTTCAGTAGCTGCTAGAAACCTGTCTGCTTAATGCCCTTTCTCCCCTCCTCTGTCGTCCCTGCAGGCTGTTGCTTGGAGCCTGAGCTGGCTTGGGCTCCCTCCCGGGGCAGAATCCCACCCTGTCCTCTGCGTCCTTCCCAAAGGGCGTGCACTGCTCTGGTCTCCGTGCCCCCAGTTGTGAGTGTGCCAGTCTTCTCGCCTGGACTGGGATGTCCTTCAAGGACAGGGACCTCGGCCTACCCATGTTTCCATCCCCAGGACTTAGCAAAAGCACGTGGCAATAGCGCTGGTGGAACAGGATGGAACTGACCCAAATTGAACTGAACCACATGGCCCCTCTGAAGGCTTGTGGCCCAGTTGCACAGACTACATATCACAGGGATGAGGAACTCTGGCTTAAGCGTAACCAGTCCTGGGTTTGAGACTGGGCTTCCCCCGAAAGCTGTGTGACTTTGGTTATGAGACTGACCCTCTCTGGTCCTCAATTTATCAATAAACTGAGGTTAACAATATCTATGAAACTGCATATGAAGGTTAGACAAGATCATGCGCATCGAGCGCTCCGCGTGTACCGGGTGATGACGTGAAGTTGCTCAGTCATGTCCGACTCTTTGCGACCCCATGGACTGTAGCCTACTAGGCTCTTCCGTCCATGGGATTTTCCAGGCAATAGTCCTGGAGTGGATTGCCATTTCCTTCTCCAGGGGATCTTCCCAACCCAGGGATCGAACCCGGGTCTCCTGCATTGTAGACAGACGCTTTACCATCTAGGCCACCAGGGAAGTACCGGGTGAGCCCTCAGTAAATGGTAGCTGTCATTTGCAGAGAAGAGGGGACTGTGCACAGTGTGCAGACAGCAGGAGCCAGGGCACACTTGGAGCTGGCATCCAAGCCCCACACGATCAGCACTTCCCGATGCAGGTCCATGGACCCAGCTGGGCGGGTGGCATCAGACACTCCTGGGAGTCTAAAGGCCCAGTGCCCCAGAACCCGCACAGAGGTTTGGGGTGGTCTGAAATGCGAAAAAGCAAGCCAGGTAATTCCACAGGGGAGAAGGGCCTAGTCTTGTGGTTTAAAACAGATTATCAAGGACTGAGATGGTTGGAAGAAGACCCACAGAAGGTGGGGGTCGCAAGTCAGAAATTAACTAGGCTGGATGAAGGGGCAGGTGTATCTCAGGCAGCAGGCTTGGTACAGGCAAAGGCCCACAGGAGAGGAGAGGAGGGGTGGTCCCGGGAACCTGAAGAAGACTAGCTTGGCTAGAGCAATGGTGAACGGGGTCGGAGAATGAAGCTGGCGCCTGGTTGTGGGGCATCTTGAATTCTTACTGCAGAGCTCAGATTCCATGTGGTGGACAAGTGGAATCCACTGATGGTTCTTGAGCAGAGGAGAGGCATGAAGAAGGGAATTGTTAGGACATATTCTAGTTAGTAGGTGCAAAAGAGGACGGAAGGGCACATATCAGTGGGAAGACAGCTAGCTTGTGGCCTGTGGCAGGGCTTCAGTTCCCAACCTGACTTGTGAAAGGTTTTTTCCACCGGGAAGGGAGAGCTGAGTGGACGGTAGGTCAAGACTGAAGCTTGGTGGAGCCAATGCCCCAGATTCCTCATTGCTGACTACAAGCCCAACCCAGCAGAACAGGACACCATGTGGCAGAGGCTGGACCTTTAATCCAAGTCTCCAGAGCCCTGTCCAAGTCAGTGCTCAGTTCAGAGACAGCTCAGGGGAAGGGCGGGCGAGGGTCTGAGTGATGCAGGCAGTGCCCGGGTCAGATAACGGGCTCCACAGGTGATTCTGCAGATGGAGAAAACTCCCAAGCCACCTGCACATCCTCACGTCAACCTTGAAGAGAGCAGACCTAGCTAGCGAGGTGGGCAAGTGGGCAACTGCATGCTTTAGAGCTTGTTCTGCCAGCCTGCAGTTGGGGAGGGGTCAATTTCATTCAGTCATCCATTTGTTACTTCATTCACTCATGAGCGCACTCTAATCACTTGCTTGGTGCCACCCTCTGTGCCAGGCAGTACAAGCAGAGAGATGTGGGTGACCCAGGCCTGTCCCGCTGGAGCCCCCACTCCCCTGAGGTAGCTGCAGAATGAACCGTGACAGGTCAAAGTGGCTAGTGCTGGGCAGAGGGAGGCACAGCGGGGTCTGATCCCACCTGGAGAATCAGTAAAATCATCTCAGATTTGTCCTGAGCTACACCCTAAGGGTTCACTCAGGTAGAGTAGCCTGGACAAAGGCTGGAAGCCCTGAGTCACCCCAAGACAGCTGAGGAGTGACCAGGGGTAGATGCGGACGGAGCTTAGGATGGAGAGGATGTCTGGAGAGGACACTGGCGGATGGGTGGGGAATTGACCAGGAAGGGCTGTGGATGCCACCCCGAAGCAAGTGGGAGAGCCCCAGGGGGCTGGAGGACAAACACACAAATACAGCCTCCACCGGAGGATGGCCTTGTAACGCGCAGAGGTGCCCAAAGAGTGGTGGCAACATCTTACAGACAGAGCTCACAATCCTTCAACACAGAGAGAGCGCCACAAATCAGAAAGGAAAAGAAAAGGAGCTCACTCACAGGAAAGATCTGTGACCCCATAAGAGACAGATGAAAACATGTCAACCTCAGAAAGAATCAAGGGAATGCACTTTATTTTTATTTATTTATTTATTTATTTATTTGGCCACACTAGTTCTTTAGTTGCAGCATGTGGGACTTAGTTCCCCAACCAGGGATTGAACCCAGGCCTCCTGCATTGGGAGTTCAAGAGTCTTAACCACTGGCTCATCAGGGAAATCCCAGGGAATGCACTTTAAAACATCAAGAAACCACGTTTCACCCTATAACATTGGCGACATTTTACAAAGACAATAACAGATGATGTGGAGGAACAGGGCAATTTCTTACATCCCTGGTGGGAACAGAAACGATAAGAGGTTTGGGGAGGAATGTGGCAGTCCGTGCTAAGAGCCTCGGCACACGGGTGTCTGAGATTCTGCACTTCCACAGGAAGGAACTTATCCTACGGAAATGGACGCACCAAGATGTACTTAGGGAGGTGTTTACAGTGGCAGTGTTTATTATAGCTCAAACATGGAAAGAATCTAAACCTCCAGCAATAGGAGAAATGTTGCAATAATGATGCTACAGCTCTGCGAGGGAATGGTGCATGGCCGTTAAAATGGGAACCCTCCTGGTTGACTCACATCCCTTTCCCCAGCCTCTCCTAGGTAGCATGTGGGATTGTTGTACTTGTGATTTTTGGGGATGACTTTCTGCATTTCCCATCTGATGCTAAGCCCCATGAAGGCCAGTTCTTTATTATGTTTAATATTGTGTCCTTGGTACTGACCTCAATAGTTACCAAATGACTAAGTCTGTATTTATTTTTAGTGTGGTAAAATACCCATAACATAAAACTTAGCATCTTAAGCATTTTCAAGTGTACAGTTCAGTGCATTCATGTGGCTGTGCAACTATCTCCACCACCCGTCTCCTTATTCATCTGCTCAAACTGAAACTGCACCCATTTAACAGTAACCTCCCATTCTTCCCTTCTTGCTCTCCAGCAACCACCATTCTACTTTCTTTCAATTTCCCCCTTTATCTCTATCCCCCTGAGTCTGTATTTATTGATGCAGAAAGATGTTCATGATATATAATTAATAAAAATAGAGATTATAAAGTAGAAAGCAGCAAACATTGCTAATTCCCTCCTTCCTTGATTTTGTTTGGAGGGATCACATATCTGCAGCCAGGTGATAAACTATGATTGACCCAAAGTCGGTCATGGCAATCCTATTCTCTATTGACAGTTCTAGCCAGCGAGACCTAAAAAGGAGTTTGTTGGGGTCAATCCTGAAAAAAACTTTTACTTTCTTCATTAGCAAGGCAGAAGTGATTAGCTTTGCTGGCCTTGGATACAGATGTGATGGTTGGAGCTGCAGCAGTTGTCTTGCAACCATGAAGGAAATGCTAAGAGAAACACCCCGAGATTGTCCCCCCAGGCCTTCTCTGCTGAAGGTCCTGCCAAGCAGGTTCTCAGCCAGCTCCAGGGTGGATGACCGGATAACTGGGAGGAAGTGCCGTTCTGGCACCCACCTGGGCCTGAGGCCCCAGAAAGATGGAGCAACCATGGGGGCTGCAGATGGGATTGATGGTCAGGCAGTGCCTGTATTGGCTGTAAACACATTTACCCAAGCAGTGCCATCCTCTCGTCACGCAACAAACTCAGATGATCTCTGTGAAAGTGACCCTGGGACCAAGCAGAGGCAATCACACTAAAGGAGCACTGTTGACACTCTACTCGGCAAACGTCCCCAGGGCCGCCGCTGTGCTGCCGGGGACATGGTTGTCCGGACAACCGCCAGCATTGTTCTGTGTGCCCGACGGTGCCTCCTCAGCCGCGCACACATGCTGGCTCATCAGATCTTCACCCGGGAGCAGTGCCTGCAGAGATGCATCAGAGGAAACTGTCCTGGAGAAGCGGGGGCAGAGAGAGTACCAGGGACACTTAAGGGCAGCAGGGATGGGAGGAGGCTGGGCCATCAGGGTGGTTCATGCCAGCATCCCCTTGGGTGAGGAACCCCAGCTCTGTCCCCACCATCTCCTTTAGAATATAGACCAGTCTGGAGCAGCTTGCCATCCCAGTAACCCCAGTTTCCTTACCTCTCTTTCCTTCCAGCCTCCTCTTTCCTCCTGCCTCTTTTACCCTCTGAGTTCTGATGTTCAGCCATCTGCATGAGCCTCGGCTTTTCCCAGTGAAATGATGGGGAGCTGGCTAATGCTGCCCACCTTTTCCCAGGGAACTTTTTTTTTTTTTGGCTTGCACTGTGCATCTTGCAGGATCTCAGTTCCCCCATCAAGGATTAAACCTGGGCCCTGGTAGTTTAAAGTCTGGAATCCTAACTACAAGGCCACCAAAAAATATATATATATTTAAAAATTTTGGCCATACCATGAGGCTTGCAGGATCTCAGTTCCCTGACCAGGGGATGAACCTGGACCAGAGCAGTGAAAGCACGGAATCCTAACCACGAGACCACCAGGGAACTTCTCTCAGGGAACTTTTTGATCTTCCCTGTCTGGAGAAGGGGAGCCAGATCCCACCCCTTAATCCCTGTAGGATCTGCCCTTGCCTCAGTTTCCTCATCCCATAATGGATCAGCAGCGCCATGTGGCTGATATAAGGCCCAGGAGGGATTAAGGAGATTACTGCTTGGCTGGGCTTCAGGGCTTCTGGGCTTCAGGGCTTCTGGCCCTCCTCCTGCCTCAGATGGCTGCCTTCCCTGCCCCATTAACACCCTGANACTCTTTGTGACCCCTTGGACTGTAGCCTACCAGGCTCCTCTGTCCATGGGCTGTCTCTTATACACATCTGGCTTCTGGCCCTCCTCCTGCCTCAGATGGCTGCCTTCCCTGCCCCATTAACACCCTGACCAGCAGATGATGGAGATATTTTGGCCTGGGGGTGAGGGTTAATGGCCAGGAAGCTGCCAGCAGCGCATTCCTCCTGGTCTCCACTCCTGGCCCTGGGGCTGCCTCGGATTCTTTCACCCCAGACCTCTGGACACTTGATGCCAATTGAGTGCATGCCCTTGGGGTCTTTAGAATCAAATTGCCAGTCCATGATACAGTTGGGTGTTTGTATGGAGTCGGGGGGTGCGGCGGGGGGGCTTTAGGGGGAGATCTGCCATCCAACTATTTACACCTCCCATCCACCTTCTCCCTCTATGTGTGTCTAAGATGTGATGAGGCTAGAAAGCATTTTCAGATCTGTCATCTCTTTTGGCCTCACACCTCCCTGGTAAGGTTGAAATTATTGTCATCATTTTACTGATGAATCAACTGGAGCTTGGTGAGGAGCAATGACCCACCCAGGGTCACACCATAAGTTTAGTGGCAGAGCTGGAGTTAAAATGGTGCCCCAGGTCCTGCCCCACCTGCTGTCCAGGCCTGCCTGTTCTGGGAGTGCTGGCTGGAGGAGGTGACTCTGAGTGGGTCTTAAAGGATGTGTACGAGTTATCACCTAAGGAACGCTGGGAGGGGTGTTGCAGAAGGGAACAGCATTGCATGGAGGCATGGAACTGCCTGGTGGCTGCAGAGTGGAGCTGGGCAATCTGGACCATGCTAAGCAGTGCCGCATCTTCAAGGAGTAAATCTGTGGCTGCATGCTTCGGGGCTACCTCAGACTCTCCTGGAGAGCTCATGACATGCAGATTCCTGGGCATGTTCCTAGAGATTCGGGGTCAGTCTGAGGAACCTGCACTTCTCACTGACTGGGGCTCCCACAGCTCCAAAGCAGTGGTCCTGGGTCAGTGGAGAAGCACAGCAGGGCTGCAGAGATGAGCAGGGCAGTGGGCAGGGGTCCGGGGGAGGCTCTGGATGTGCCAGTCATAGGAGCAGCGTTGGAGCAGACCTTCTTGGACCTTCCTGTTTAAAAATGCACCTCCATCCTTCCCTTTTCTCTCCTCTCCGTGGCTTTTGTCACCCCCTCACATACTGCACAGCTGACTTTGTAGTTTCTTGTGTTTTACTCTCCAAGATGGAGGGCAACATGAGGACAGGAGTTGTGTCTATCTTGTTCACTGATGCCCCAGCGCCTGGAGCAGTAGCTGGCACGTGTAAGGTGATAGAGGAGGCTGTGTTCTGTTTTGATTATTTCATATATCTTCATGGTGGATGATCTCTGAGCATCGTCAGAGGCTCACAAGCCTTGGTGTGAACAAGATGGGGACAGAACATCAGAGCACAGTTCCTGGAGGAAGCTAGGGGAAAGGAAGGGCCCCTCAACCTAATGGACATCTCCTCACTTCAAACCCGCAGGGACAGAGCGTGATGGGGAGGAGGTGCGGGAGGCCGGTGACACTGGCCTCATTTCCTCCATGACCTGTGTGCAGGAAGAGGGGGAAGGGTGAGGAGGCTCATGGATGGAGATGAGCCTAGAGGAGTTACTGAGGGGGATTCCCTGGGGAGCAAGTGAAAGCCTCACTGGGGCTGACACTCTGGTCACCTCTCTCTTTTGTTCAGAACCTCCCAGGACCCCTCCACCCTCCAGAAGTGGCCATATCCTTCCTTGGCCTCCAGGGAATCATTAAGAGCTAGACTCCTTCCCAACGTCCCCAACTAGGCCATGCACTACTCACTAGACATGTCACCCCATTACAAATGGAGCAAAAATCCAGAGTCGCCTCCTCCAGGAAGCCTGCCTAGATTCAGTGTCCATTGACCAGGTTCCATAGAACCTAGCTTTACTCTCCCTTGTGTATCTTGTCTCCTCCTGTCTCTCATCACAGAGGCCTGAGCTCTTACCTGCCTTGCTGTGGGCTTGCCAAGGGCAGAGCAGGGTCTGCTGCATCTCAGGGGTTGGAGCAGGCTGCCAGCGAAGCCTGGACTATGCCTGGCCTGGGTGGTTAGCCATGGGCTCTCACGCTGGGTGCTGGGAGCCCTCTGCTGGCATATCTGGGCATAGCTACTGCTTGCAAGGAGATGGAAACTTCCGGGAGATGCCTCTTCCTCTGGGCCCAGCCCAATATATTAAAAGAAAATTTTGTTTTCTTTAGTAAACAATAGTCTTTATTTTTACACAAAGCAGTACAAAATGAGGCAGCTCTTCAAAGGGTGAATTGAAGCTAGAAAATCCATCCTGAACATGAAAGTGTTAGGGTTAGTTGCTCAGTTGTGTCTGACTCTTTGTGACCCCTTGGACTGTAGCCTACCAGGGTCCTCTGTCCATGGGATTTCTCAGGCAAGAATACTGGCGTGGGTTGTCATTTCTTTCTCTGCCCAATATATTAATAGTCACTGTCATTTTACAGATAAGGAGACAGAAGCATTGGTGGGGGGAGGGGATGCAGAGCAGTGCTAAGTGGCCTGCACTAGGGCCCCATGCCCTCAAGCCGCCAGAGACCCTGCCTGGACGACATCACCCCTTCTCCCTTCTCCTCGCATCCCCAAGCCTTCTCCCATCCCTCCTCCCAGCTCATTCCGCAGGTGCTTCCTATTTCCGTGAGAAAACAGATGCAGTAAATAGAGACCCCAACCCCCCCAGCAGCTCCCGCTTCACACAGACCTGGCTGCTTGTGCCTCTGCTCCCTTCTCCACCTCCACACCTGTCAGGATAAAGTGCTTCTGCCCTGTCTCCACCGCACCAGGAAACACCCCTTCTCACCCACCTAGATTCTCCCCCTCCTGGTTGCCAGCTTCCTCCCTTCTCTGCTGTAACATTCCCGTCAGCCATAAGCTTGCTTTACAAGTTCCCATCTAAGGAAAAAAGCTCTCTTGGCCTCATACTCTCTCTGACCACAACCCACTTTCTAGGCAAGTGGCAACCCACTCCCGTATTCTTGCCTGGAGAATTTCATGGACAGGGGAGCCTGGCGGGCTACAGTCCATGGGGTCGCAAAAGAGTTGGACACAACTGAGTGACTATCACCCACTCACTCACTCCTTAAAGGGCTCTCTGCACTCTCTGGCTTTCTCAGTTCCCTTCCCACATTCTCTCTGTGAGTATATGCTACGTTGCTTCAGTCATGTCTGACTCTGTGCAAACCTATGGACTGTAGCCCACCAGGCTTCTCTGTCCATAGGATTCTCCAGACAAGAATACTGGAGTCGGTTGCCATGCCCTTCTTCAGGGCATATTCCCCAACCCAGGAATCAAACCTGGGTCTCTTACATCTCCTGCATTGAAAGACAGGTTCTTTACCACTGTCGCCAGCTGGGAAGCGTGCATTCTCTCTAGAATCCTCTTTATTCAAGCCATTCTGGTGCTAAATCTGATCTTCAGGTCTGATCACCTGAACTGTTAAATCAAATTACTGGTCTCACCTTACTTGACCCGTGGGCTGTGTTTGACCCAAATGGTCCCTTTCTCCTCTTGGAAACACTCCCTTAGATCCCTGAGAGTTGGTGGCCTTGGATATCATCAATAAGCTGACAGCTTCCAGCCAGTGTCTCCCTGAGCTCGGGTCACGTGTCCCATCAGTGATATGGCAGCTTGGTTGTTTTGCGAAAGCTCCAAACAGGGGCAACCAAAATCCTGCAGTTGCCCTGCCAAGCCTCTCCCCCTGGACTTCCCTGCTGCCTAATGCCAACTCTGTCCTTCCAGTAGCTTTGGCCAGAACTCGGAACCTTCACTCTTCTTTCTCTCGAATGCACATCTAAATTGTCCGCAAATGCAATAGCCTTTATCTTCAAAATACATCCAGCGTCCAGCCACTCTCACTGCCCCAGTGCTCCCCTGGGTTCAAGCTTCTAGCAGTGGCTCCTGGTCTTCTAGCTGGGTCTGTCTGCTTCTGGCCTTGCCCCCTAGCAGCTGTTTTCTAACTAGCAGTCAAAACAATCCTTTACATCATCAAGGCACTTCACTCCTCTGATCAAAGTTTGCCTTTAGCTTCTCGCCTTGTAAGACAGAAACCAGAGTTTCCAGAACGGCCTGCATGCCTCTGCTGGGTCTGCACCCCAGCCCTGCAGGTGCTATGCTGCCTCCCGCTCACTGGCTGTGCCCTCCGCCGCTGGTCTCGTGCGCCTGGCTTCCGTCCGTTTGGAGTGCTTTTCCCCACCCCTATCGACACGGCTCATTCCCTCAGCTCCTTCCTCCCAGTGTCTCTTTCTTCCTGAGGTCTTCTCTGACCACTCATTTATTTATTATTTTTTGACTGAACCATGCTGTCTGGCATGTGGGATCTTGGTTCCTCGACCAGAGATTGAACCTGAGTCCCCTTTGCCATGGAAGCAGCTGGAATTAGGGTCTAGGTTCGCTTTGACAGGTAATGGTGTGACATTGACAAAGTGCTCCCCCTCTCTGGATTCAATTCCTCATCTTTTAAATACAGATAATGGTCTAAGCTCAGTATGTTTTATGGGATTGGAGCAAATAGATGGTGACTGTGAAAATGCTTTGTAGACAGGAGACTGTGGGCAAAGGTGAAGAGTTCTAAGTGGCATTAGGGGAGACACGTTTCTTCCACAATTCCAAACATAGAACACATAGAATTCCCTCAAATTCAGCTCAGGGTCTAGAGCATTGATTTTGTTTTGTTTATGCAGAGGCAAGCATCGTATATACACATGTAACCATTTTATGGAAACGAGCATAATCGACTTTAAAAACATGATTAATTTTGGACATCTTTCCATATCAATATACAAACATCTGTTTCATTCTTTTTAACACCTGCAAAATATTCCACTGTGTGAATAGACTAAAACTTGCCCCCTCCATATTGATGGATATTTGTTGATCCAGCAGAAGAATTCAGTGATAGTGAATGAAAATGTGACATCGTGGCCAATCAAAGTGAAAGTTTTATTCCAGAAGGCAGAAAAGCTGGAAGGAGAGAGCTGAGTGAATCTACATGTGATCGTGGGACCTTCTAGGGGACTAGATGAGAGCATCCCAACATGCCACATGGAGAGTCACACGTGTACAAAGCGGCATGGATGAGGCTAGGCATTGCTNCTTTTAAATACAGATAATGGTCTAAGCTCAGTATGTTTTATGGGATTGGAGCAAATAGATGGTGACTGTGAAAATGCTTTGTAGACAGGAGACTGTGGGCAAAGGTGAAGAGTTCTAAGTGGCATTAGGGGAGACACGTTTCTTCCACAATTCCAAACATAGAACACATAGAATTCCCTCAAATTCAGCTCAGGGTCTAGAGCATTGATTTTGTTTTGTTTATGCAGAGGCAAGCATCGTATATACACATGTAACCATTTTATGGAAACGAGCATAATCGACTTTAAAAACATGATTAATTTTGGACATCTTTCCATATCAATATACAAACATCTGTTTCATTCTTTTTAACACCTGCAAAATATTCCACTGTGTGAATAGACTAAAACTTGCCCCCTCCATATTGATGGATATTTGTTGATCCAGCAGAAGAATTCAGTGATAGTGAATGAAAATGTGACATCGTGGCCGATCAAAGTGAAAGTTTTATTCCAGAAGGCAGAAAGGCTGGAAGGAGAGAGCTGAGTGAATCTACATGTGATCGTGGGACCTTCTAGGGGACTAGATGAGAGCATCCCAACATGCCACATGGAGAGTCACACGTGTACAAAGCGGCATGGATGAGGCTAGGCATTGCCGCTTTGTAGCAGCAAAAGACAGAAAACAACCCCCACCCACCAGAGACTGGAACATACACAGAATGGGATCATCTGCCACTAGAGAGATGACAAAGCAGATGTAGATGTACTAACAAAGTTGTAACCCTCAGAATAAGACCGGAGTAAGATGATAGAGACCCAATATCTAAAGACCAAGATGCCCCTCTCCACCTTGCCCATGTAAATAAAAAGGTAACAATGAGTCATAAATGTGACCGTGTTTTAAAGTATTTTTATAAAAATATAATATCTGAAAAGTTATCCCATGAATGGGTATATTAGCTCCCTAGGGCTGCCGTAACAAATTAGACAATTTTGTACGAAGCACAAAGAAAACAATTTGGTGGTTTGAAACCACAGATATGTGTTCTCTCCAGTTCTGGGGCCCAGAAGTCTGAAATTAAGGCCCTGCAGCCTCTTCAGGAGACTCTCTCCCTGTCCTTTACGGCTTCTAGTGGCTCCTGGTTTTCCGTGGTTTGTGCAACATTTCCATCTGTGCCTTTATCTCCACATAGCCTTCTTCTCTGTGTCTCCCTGCGTCTTAATTCCCCGTCTCTTTTGTCTTCCCACAGCGGTCATCGGTCATCGGGTATCGCATTTGGGGCCCATCCTAAACCCAGGTGATTGCCTCAGGATATCCTTATCTTAAGCATATCTGCAGGGATCTTCTTTCCAAATAAGGTCATAGTCACAGGTACCAGGAGTGTTAAAGAAACCACCTGCCAATGCAAGAGACGTGGGTTTGATCCCTGGGCTTGGAAGATCCCCTGGAGAAAGGAATGGCAACCCACTCCAGTATTCTTGCCTGGAGAATCCCATGGACAGAGGAGCCTGGCGGGCTACAGTCCACGGAGTCACAGAGGGTCAAACATGACTGTGCACACACGCACAGGTACAGTTCTTTTGACGGGAACACTGTTGGACCTACTACAACTGAACTGCCCCTGGGAAGGTGGGGGGTGGTCGGGAACGGGAGAGAGAGAAACTTTTCACTGTATACAGTTCTGAACTACTCACATTAAAAAAAACCCAAACATTTCTTACAATGTTTTTAAAAATGAACATACACACAAAAAGGATAGATCTCTTCCAAAAGTGTGCATGTTCAAAATGTCGACACTGCTAAATTGACCTAATGTCCACTCACAGTGGTCGTGGTGGCAGACTCCAAGTTTTCTGAGGCTGGAGAAGTAGAAGGTGCTAAGAGCGGGTTCTGTGTATTGCTCAGGCTGAGGGGCGTCAAGGGGAGAGGGCCGTTTTGAGGGATGGGGTTTTGGGGGTGGAGAAGCCTTGAGAAATTGTGTGTGGTGAAGGGGAAGAATTACAGGAGGTAAGGGACTTGGAGATACGAGGGGGAGAAGCAATTGTGGACACGGAGATCCCCGAGGAAGCCTGACTGGGCAAGGAGGGGAGGTCCTCTGTGGACAGGAGGATGGTCCCTTCTTGCCCCCAGAGAGAAGGGACGGAAGGAGGAGGGAAGGGTGGGTACTGGCCAGGAAGCACTCAGATGAAGGGAAAGATGTGCAAGAGGCTCTGTCTTCCCCTGATCCCTGAATCTCTGGGGAGGAGATGGGGGTTGCTGAGGGGCACGGTGAGTGCTGGCTGGTTGTCAGCTGGCCAGATCAAAGGCAGGATGCATCTGAGAAGAGAGAGGGGCTGACACAGCTGCTTTGGGCAACTCTTGCGAGTGTGAGTGGGTGTATGTATGTGTGTGAGTGTGTGTGCATTTGAATGTGTGTGTTAAAGTGTGTGTATGTGTGTGTGTTGGGGGAGAAGTAATTAAAGAGGGACAAAAGCCCTGCCAAGTGGCGAGAGGCCTGGTTGGGGCTGACCCCCGAAGGGTGCCGTGGAGGATGTGGGATGAGAAGGGACTGCCCTCCGGGTCCACCTGTCCCAAAGCCCAGGTGCCTGCAGGGCTTCCTGGCTCCCCACCTCCGTCCGAAGCACCCACTGCACACTCAACAGCGCCCCCTTCCTCAGCCTGGCAACATCGCATCCCTCCGTGCCCGTGCTTGGTCATCTGCCGGTGGGTCAGGGCCCCGGGGTCCCCCAGGGAGCATCAGGGAAGCTCGCTCCCACTTCCCGAAGAGGGAGGGAGCCCTTTGATGAGGAAGCTGCCCAAAGCACGTTTCAAATACAGGTCTCTTTATAGGTGACAGGAAAGGGACCACTGGCTGCCTGCTGACAGCCACGAGCTGCCTCTCTTAGTGAACAATCAGTGAGCTGCTCTGCGCCAGGGAGGGTGGAGCATTCCACGGGAGAACACAGTGGACGAGATCCTGACACCGCAGAGGCTGCCGACAGCCCACTGGCTGCACAGTCGTCGTTCAGCTGGCCCTGCCCTGGGAGGCAGATGTCTAGGAGCCAGGAGGAAAGAGCCTGGGCTTTGCAGTCCAGTGACCCAGGCTCATGGTAAGTCACGTCTCTCGGAACCCACGGCTCATCTGCAAAGTGGGGTCCGGAAGTCTCCAGGTTACAGGCAGGGTGGCCCTTCTGGGAGGGGTGCCTGGCCCGGTGTGGCGCACCGACCCAAGGGCTGGGGATGCTGGCCTCCTGCTTCCTCCCTCACGTAGCAGCTGTTCACCAGACCCTCGGCAGTCATGTTCTCAGACGTGGTGTGTAAAAAAAAAAATCTGCAAACTGAACCATTTAACACACACGTGCCGCCCGCCTGACTGGTGAGTAGCTGCCCTCAGCCATCATGATTCCGACAGCCCGTTTGGCAGGCCGGGTCTGCAACAGGACCCCTTGTGCCAGGCTCTGTGTTGGGCGTGGGGNAAAAAAAAAAATCTGCAAACTGAATCATTTAACACACACGTGCCGCCCGCCTGACTGGTGAGTAGCTGCCCTCAGCCATCATGATTCCGACAGCCCGTTTGGCAGGCCGGGTCTGCAACAGGACCCCTTGTGCCAGGCTCTGTGTTGGGCGTGGGGACTAAAGATGAGTCAGATAGATGGCGCCCTCAAGGTCACTCAGTCTGATGGGGGAGGCAGATGCACAGAGTAGCCAGGGCTGTGTGGAAGGGAGCCCCCAGGAGGTGCCTGCCCACCCTAAAGGTCAGGGAAAATCTCCCGGAGGAGGGACATTTCATCTTGGGTTTAGTGGATGAATAAAAGTTTACCTGGCAAATAAAACAGCAACTGCCAAGGCTCAGAGGTGTGAGAACAGGATTAAGAGAGTCGTACTCTAGCTGTTTTTTAAGCATGAGATTGCAGGTGGTTGAATTTCTGAAGAACAGTTTGGTGTGTCCACGTGCATGCATGTATGCGTGTGTGTGTGCTTGGGTGTCTGTGTGCGCCCCAGGAGAGGAGTCCCAGATCGGGAAGGAGGGCTGGGCCACCACTGTCTCTCACTGCCTGCCCCGTGACCAGGCGTCATGGTCGTGGGTGCTGCCCACCGAGCCGGAGCTCACCCTGGCTGAGCTGAGGCAGAGCTGATCCGTTTCTCTGCCAAAGATGTCATCAACAAGGCCTGGTTCTTCCTTGAGGACCAGCTCGGGAACCCCAACCTGGTGGCCTCACCGCAACCCTCCGCACCTATGGAGGTCAGCAGGATGGCAGGGTGGGCAGAGTCCAGGCTGGGGCTTGGGAGGTCTTGGGGGGTCTGTGTGACTGGGCAATCTGGCCCCTCCCTCACCTATGGAGGGAGGATTCAGCCGCCTGCTTCTGGGGACTGGGAGAGACTGACAAATATGGGCTCTGAAAGGGCTTCGCAGGGCTCTGATGATGTTTTAGTGGGAAAATTGATCACCTTCTTTAAGGCTCCTCTCTCCCATGTGTGCAGGATGAGTCTCTTTAGTTGTGTCTGACTCTGGACTGTAGCCCGCCAATCTCCTCTGTCTGTGGGATTCTCCAGGCAAGAATACAGGAGCGGGCTGCCATGCCCTCCTCCGGGGGATCTTCCAGACCCAGGGATGGAACCCGTGTCTCCTGTGACTCCCACATTGCCGGCAGATTCTTTACTGCTGAGCCACCAGGAGCCAAAGATCTGGTGTCCTCCATGAGCAGAGCCCTGAAGGAGGCTCCCTTCCCCAGCCATCCCTCCTCACACCAGGTCCTCCTTGAAGGTGGCAGCTGCTTTGTAGGACCGTGTGGTCAGTGTACTCTGGGCCCATGTGGATGGCATGACTGAGGCCCACTGCACCTCCGAGGAGCGGCTGGGCTGCTCCAACTTCTGCAGGGGCAGGAGGCCATGGGGCGAGTGCATCGAGGTGACCTGCACCCTCCCACAGGAGCACGAGGGGGGTTCCCGCTTTCAGGCCCAGATCTGCCTGGACCCCTTCCTCCTCTGAACTCCAGTGCCTCTTCTGCAAGTTAAAGTTAAATGGGGCATATCTCAGTCACTTAGTTTGGGTGCTCTAGAAGAAGCCATGCTGAGGGGTCCTGGGAGACTCTGTAGGGTGAGGCTGGATGGATTGCAGCACTTGCCTTGAGGGGGTGGGGCCAGTGTGTGTGCCAGGGACTCACTGCCTTGGGGAAGGGGAGCACCAGACACGTGAAGGGGATTCCTTGCCTCTGCACACAGTGGTCTCCAGGGCCCTTTTCTCTCAGATGGTCCATGGTTCTGGCAGATGAGAAATCTCAAACCAGCAGAAGAGGGGGCCTGAGGTTAAGGCTAGAGAGCCTGGCACAGATGCCATCTGGTCATGGCCTTTTGGTGGAAGGGCAGCACTTAGGCCAGGAGGACAGGGGTGGGCAACTATTTCTGCCCGGGAGACAGTGTCCAGCAGTGTGCTTGACTGTGCCCTTGAACCTGCAGGTTAGGGCGTGTGGGAGAGGCCGAGAGTGGGGCAGGGCTGAGCAGTCTGGGTCCTGGCCCTGGGGTCTATGATTTCCCTGTATCTGCATTCTCAAGTCACTCTCGGTGTCCAGAAGAACTTGATAATATTCAGAGCTGTGCATCTGCAGAACAGTCTGTCTTGGACAGCAGTGAGATCCTTGTCTTCAGAGGCTGGCTGGCCCCGTACTGGGACATTGGAGAGGATTCGACGGGCTGGGACCCAGTGTCTGAGTTGGTCCTCTCCCACCCCCTCATCTTGTGTTTTAACGCCCTTTCTAAAACAGGGTTTCTGTGTTTGGCTCTCAGGTGCCAGAGGGCAGTCACGTCTGCCTGGCCCACAACATGTTTGGGGGCGAGGGTGTCTATGCTGTTGCCAGATGCTGCCTGCCTCCCCGGGCCAACTGCAGCATCCACACAGCTTTGCCAGCTGGGGCTGGTGTGCAGACCCATGCCTGATGCCCCCAGCAGGGCTATGTGCTCACAGGTAGGAGGCTGGGCTCACCCTGGGGTGAGGAGGCATCCTTGGCTCCCTGTGCACCAGCTTACATCTGGCTGGTCCCACTCTGGAGTGCAACTGTCTGGTGGGAAGGGCAGTGCTACCCCTTCCATCCCTGGAGCCCTGAGCAGGCACCTCGTCTGTCTCAGTCTCAGCTTCCTCCTCCCTAAGAGGGGCCGTGGTAGCTCTTACTTCACTGCGTTGCTGGGAAAATGCGTTGACACCTAGAGCACCAGGCCCAGAGCTTCGCAGGCACTTAACCACAGGCAGCGCAGTGCATAAGGGGCCGTTCAGGGAGAGGCTCTGAAGGTGGAACTGACCTTGGTTTAATCCTGGCTCTGCCAGTCATCCACTGTGTGACCCATGCAAATTACTTAACTTCTCTGTGCCTCCGGTGCCTCATCAATAGTATGAAGGTGACGGGTGCTAAGCATTTAGCTTGGTGCGAGGACAGTGTGCTGGCTATCATGGTTATCATCTTTTGCTTTAAAATCCATTCTTCATATAGGTAACTGTGGATGGGTTACCTTGTGTCCGAAACATGCCCTGTGTAGGTAGCAGGGGGGCATAGATGGGGACCTTGTGGGGGATCTGGGGATGGAGCCCCTCAAACTGGTAGAGGGACTGAGCTGTCCTGCTTGGTGGGAACGTGGGATGTCCTGGGGAAGAGTTGAGGGAGGGGGCAGGTAGTGGGCCTGAAATAACTAGTTTGAGTTGATTTTCTATGGAGTTTGTGCTGGGGAGCAACTGAAAATTGAGGAAGAAGATGACATGGGCATGTGACAAGTTAGGAGCCAGCTGTAGGAGTGGCTGATGAAGGCTGCAGGATGGCTTTGCAGTAGAAAGATGAGCCCAGAGAGGTGGAGCAGCTGGGACAGGCCCAGGGGACCACTGGCCAGCTCAGCAGGGTCCTGGCCTGACGGGAAGTCCAGGTGTTCTTCGGATCACCCAGCAGGTACACTCCAGGACACGTGCCAGTTTGAAGGCCATAGAATCCACCACCTGTGAGGCACGCCACAGAGTTCTACTTTACAGTGGAGGGGAGTGTGCCCTGTGCCTTCCACAAGGCCCCTCAGCTAGCACCCAGGGATTCTAGTGATTACGACCCTAAACGAGGCGAGCCCTTGCCCAGTGCCAGGCACTGTGCCGGGCTCCACGTGGCTTTCCTCATTCCATGCCTACAGCCTCCCTTTCCACTTCACATAGAGGGACACTGAGGCTTGCTCTAGCCCAGGACCACTCTCTGAGGTCTTGTAGCCAGGGTGTGCACCCAACTCCCAAGCTCTGGAGGGATGCCTAAGTCTCCCAGGGAGACATCAAGCTCACCCCTGAACTTCTGTCCTAGTGGCTGGGTTACGGCGGGGTGTCCCATCTCCTGGTCTAGAATCTCAGGCCTTGGAACCCCTTCCCCATTGCTCCCCATCTTGGGGTGAGAGATGATGTTTTCCTGAGAGGCTCAGAGAGGGTGAATGGCTTTCCTAAGGTCACACAGCATGCTAGCAGCAACGCTGAGAACGCGAGTCCTGTCACACAGCTTAGTGCCTCTTTCCTGCCCTGACTTGTTTCTGGATTTCCCAGCTTCAGAATCAGATTCTAAAAAGATGGAGACTGATGAGCACAGAGGAGGAGAAACAGAAAGTCCCTGCGCTGGTCCTCCTCTGCCCCAGGCTGCAGCTCCCACTGGGCGGTGGTCCCTGGCGTCAGTGGTCAGCTCCTGTGACTGTCCTGGCCCGGGTGGTGGGGCTGAGCCAGGGAGGGAGTGTGCAGGATCCTGGGCCCTGAGAGAGGAGCCCACAGCTCTGACGGACTGGCTGTGGTGGAGGCAGTGGAGAGGGGCTGCCAAGGTTTTTTGGCTTTGCCCCTGACAGGGACGGTGAGAGCTGCAGGAGGCCTGGTGTCAGGGGAAGAAGAGGAGCTTGTGTTGGCCTGCAGACATTTGCTTGTGCCCTGCGGGCCTAGCTTGCAGAGTGCCTCATGTGCCCTTTCTTTTGTCCTGGGGCCCTGGCAGGTCACCATGGCCTGGGAGAGCACTGGACACTGACTGGCTGCGGGACTCACCTGGAGGCCTCCCACACCACAGGGACCTACGTGGTGGACAACATGTGTGTGATGTGGGGCTGGGACGTCAGTGCAGGAAGCAGGACTGGGGGAGGCTCTGGTAGCTGTCGCCATCTGCTGCTGGAGCCAGCTGTCGGGGAGAGCAGGCCTCTTGGGAGGCCCAGTGACTGCCCTGCCCAGGACACTTGCACGGGGCAGGGGTTACGCCCTGGATGCCGTGGTCCCAGGCCTTGGCTGAGCTTTGAACTGGTTCCTTCTTCCCCCCTCCTCAGCCCTTTTCAGCCTGGACCCCGGGCAAAGAGGCTACTTCCTCCTGGAGCTCTGGTGCTGGCACTTGGGGTACGCTGGCTCCTGCCTGGGAAAACCCCAGCTCTCGGCCTGCATCACCCCGCCCCAGGCCTGAGCTGAACGGAGGCTGATGGAGCAAGGCTGCAGGTGCCAGGCAGGCCCTCCCTCACTGCGGGACGGGGTCCACACGCCACCGTCAGCACAGGCCAAGCTGTGCTCAGCTTCCTGCCAGCCACTCCGCAGATGCCAACATTGTGGGCAGAATGACCTTTTATGGAGCAGTCAGTCAGTGCTCAGGCCTCCATGAAGGAGGTGGTCATCCTCCCGTGGGGAGGCAGTGAGGCTTGAAGGCTGGAAGAGGCCAAATATCAGTCAGGGGGACGTGAAAGGTAGAGATGGCCCCTCACTTCCTACCCACTTTGGGGAGGCCCCGTGAGGAGGCCTCCTGATTAGTGGAGGGTGCCTTCCCTGCCTCTGAGGGTACTGGGTGGCCCTGATAAGGGTGATACTTCTCAGAAAAGGCCTGTGTTTCAAAATGTCCAAAGGGCTTCTCCACCCAACTTCTCACAGGTTTTCAGAACAGCCCTGGGGCAAAGGCAGGGCCTATGCTGGATAGATGAGGATGTTGGGTCCAAAGTACCAGCCCAGAGTCAGCTGCCAAGTCTCTTTGGCCTAAGTCCTTGCTATTTTTCTGGAGAGACCTCCATCAGTTTGATCTCCACGGGGCACTCTCAGTTCTGCCATTAGGACTCACCTCCTGAAGACAGCCTTTGTTGATAAAATTCCCAACTCTCCAGGGAATTATAGTCAATATATTTTAATAACCTACAATGGAAAATAATTTCAAAAATAATACATGTGCATATCTGAATCACACGCACAAAAAAGAATTCTACAATTTAGTAATGTTTATCTTCTTGCCAGTTTTTCTAAATGTCCTATGGACATCTACTAACATAATATGAGATGCAAAATTTTAAGTGTAATTGGGTAGGATATGATTAATATGGTGGTGTGTGCTCAGCCATGTCCGACTTTTGCAACCCCATGGACTGTAGCCCTCCAGGCTGTGGGATTTTTCAGACAAGAATACTGGAGTGGGTTGCCACTTCCTTCTCCAGGAGATCCTCCCAACCCAGGGATTGAACCTGCATCTCCTGCAACTTCTAGGCCACCTGGGAAGTCTATGATTAATATAAATTAATTAGATAAAATATATTACATTAATGACATCATTTAAGATGCTATTTTTTTTCTGCACATGATATTCTCAGAAAAAATGTTAATATGTCTCACTATGGTTTTCTTTTCCCTTGTATTTCTTCTGATTTTTGCTTTGTTATCTTTGTTGTTAAGGCATCTAATGGTATATGATGATGTTTATCTTTGTGACTTGTATCTTTTATCATTAAAAATGTTCATCTTTGTTTCATTAAAAAACAATCTCCTTTTACCCCTACCTTGAGCCACCGCCAACAGCAGACAGACGCAGCCAGATCTGTCCCAGGCGATCAGGGGCCGTGCCTTTGATCCTCTTAGCTGTCTTCACCCTGCTCTGTCCCAGGCGATCAGGGGCCGCGCCTTGGATCCTCTTAGCTGTCTTCACCCTGCTCTGTCCCAGGCGATCAGGGGCCGCGCCTTGGATCCTCTTAGCTGTCTTCACCCTGCTCTGTCCCAGGCGATCAGGGGCCGCGCCTTGGATCCTCTTAGCTGTCTTCACCCTGCTCTGTCCCAGGCGATCAGGGGCCGCGCCTTGGATCCTCTTAGCTGTCTTCACCCTGCTCTGTCCCAGGCGATCAGGGGCCGCGCCTTGGATCCTCTTAGCTGTCTTCACCCTGCTCTGTCCCAGGCGATCAGGGGCCGCGCCTTGGATCCTCTTAGCTGTCTTCACCCTGCTCTGTCCCAGGCGATCAGGGGCCGCGCCTTGGATCCTCTTAGCTGTCTTCACCCTGCTCTGTCCCAGGAGATCAGGGGCCGTGCCTTTGATCCTCTTAGCTGTCTTCACCCTGCTCTGGCCCGGGTTTACAGCCTACCTGGCATCATCCTGCAGGGGGCTATCACTCAAAGGCTGACTCTGCATTTGCAGCGGAGGGCCACCGGCTCCATTCAGCTTCTTACCAGGTCCACGCACCCGCCTTGCACAGCACACACTATCATCCCTGATTCAGAAGGAAACTGGGAACCAGAGATGGGGAGGTGGGTGCTCACCTAGCTCACCAAGCCAGGAAGTGAAGTAGTACCACGATACAAACCCAGATTTGGCCTTAAAGTCAAGACTTTTTACCGCACCGGGTTGGGCCACCTCTCTTCAGAGCCGAGGCTCCGAAGGGGAACACAGACCGTGTGAGCCAGGAGAGCACAGGGGCCTGAGCGGAGAGGCCTCTGGAGGGATGCAGGCGGGAGGCGGGAGGCCCAGCTCTCCCTCCGAGCTCCCTCAACCCCACCCCTACCCAAGCAAAGGAACATGCATTCATCTTTTTGGTCTGTGTTTGTCATCAATCCTCTATTGCCTTTTTACAGCAAGCACCTTTTCTGAATCTGTTTTCCTTTTGTAATTTGAGGACATTTATTCTGGGTTTTGTAGCAGTTTTATTATATGGTGACTTTTAAAAATGAAGACAACTTAATCATGACTCTTGCCTGAATTTGACCGTCTAGGATGAGACCTTGCTTATATGAGGTGCTAGATAACAGTGTGTGGGATGGTTGAGCAAATTGAGCCTTTGAAGAGTATGTGTATTTTGAGTATAAGTATTTGAGTACTTAAGTCTGTCCTGGGATAAAACTGGAGTCTGCCTGTAATTTCCAAGTCCCCCCAGCAGCCAGGGCTCTCCCTCCTTGGCATCCTGTGCCTCACGTTCTAGGTGCTCAGGGTCCCTGCGTCCTTTCCATTCTCCTCTCCCAGGGCCTGGCACAGAATCAACGTTTATGGCAAAGGTTTAAATGAGTGGCTGAGGCATCTGTAATGAGAATTATGTTCAGGGTCATTTTTCATGATTTGAAATTAAGAACAGTCTCAGAACTTCCCACTTTGCAAAAAGAATAATTACCCCATGCAATGTGGCCCCTCATCCCCTAGCCCCACTTTGAGGCTAGCGAGTGTTGTTGTCTTGAGCAAGGCCTAGTTCTAAACAGCTCATATTATAAGTGATCAGGGAACTGACCTGTAAAGGCAGAAGTCCTCTCAAACTTGGACAACTTAGTGTCATGGAAAGTGTTCAAAACCTGCCAGTTGCTAAGGACCCGACTGCCAGCTGCTAAGGACCCGACTGTCAGAGGCTATCTGTGTAAGTGGGTCCACTGGCACCCTGTCTATGGTACATGTCAGAGATCCCTCTCCCCATCACCCAAGAGCCAGAGTTTATCTCCTTAGCTGTTCATGCCCAGAAGGCTCTAAGATTTGAGAAAAGGGAACACCTGATTTTTGCAGAGGTTGGTAGCTGGTCAAGGGGAGCTGGGGAGGAATGGGTGTGGACTGCAGAGTAGCTGGAGCAGCAAAGAGTCCAGGAGAGGGGAACCATGTAGGCAGAGGCAGGGCATCAGGGGTGAGGCTGAGACCCGTGGGGTCCAACAAGAATTCCGGCTTGACCAGGGATGTGATTTATGCTGGGGACCGCAGGGAGGCCTGAAAGCTAAGGGGAAGACAGCTGCAGGCCACTGGTCTGAGTTCTGCACATCCTTATCCAGCTTTGCAAATGAATCCTCAGGATATCCAGAGGGAGAAATACTAAAAAGCTTAGAAAAAGACCCACTGCCCTTCATCATTAAAGAATGGACCCTATTCACATCATTGGTACAAAGTATGAGAAGGAATCAGCCCTATTTCCTTCTAGGTCACTGGCCCCTGGCACCCCTCCCCGAACCATAGCCATTTTCTGGTATACACAGAAAAATGTCAGTGAGCCTCCAACTCTGTTTTTGAAAAATTTATTTTATACCTTTAGAAGCTAAGAACTCTGCCACTCAGTGAACCAAATTTAGAATGAAATTTCTTCCTTAGTTTATCTACTTCTTTTTGAAATTGTATAAACAAGATTTTGTACACAAGAGGTAGCAGAGGAAAATTCCAGTCTGCCTGTTCCAAGCTCAAAAGGTAACTGCACACACCTCGATGTTCGCAGGGAGGGTGGAGCAAGATAGGGTGAGTCTGGTGACACGTGCTCTGGGCCCAAGTATGGACTCCAGGGGAAGTCACAGGCTGGGGTGCCTGTCCGAAGGCTCCTTTGCTTTCTTTCCCAGGACGCCTCTAAGGGACTGACTCCATCCTAAGAAGGGTCTCATGGAGGGAGCTTCTTGAGGACACACAGCATTGGGTTTACTTGTGCAATTCCTATTTGACTTGCAGACCATTTGGAAAGATTTATAAAAACATCTTCATCCAAAAAGATTGGCGGTAAAAATGAACCTCTTCCAAGGTAAGCCTGTCGTAATTGTCACTTTGTTGTATGACATTAAAAAAAAAGTCATCAGCAGGTTGGTAGACTGCAGCCATGGGGAAATCAAGGTTACTGGCAAAGGGAAAGTGATGTTCACTGCAGCAACAACGTGAGCAAAACCAACCAGGGTGCCTTGTGTCAGCGACGGGTGGTCCTGATCCTGATGAACGCTACTGTGAGGATAGTAGTGCTGGGGGCTGTGGAAGGCATTGTTTCCATAGGAAATAAGGGACAGAAGTGGCAATCTCACTCCTGAATCTGGGCTCCTGAGTGCAGCTGCCAGTGCCATATCCTCGTGGCTGGCATTTCAAGGTCACATCCCGTGGGGTCGCTTTGTGAGGAGGAGGGCGGAGAGAGGGTTGGGGCAGGGGCAGCAGGGCGTGGGTATTCATGGACTCAAAAATACACTTTAAAACATCACATTTGAATCTGCAAGAACACCAGAATCACATAGAATCTGCCGGGGACCTCCGGCCCTTTCTGGGGTGCAGCCCTGCTCTGAGGTGTTGGCCCTCCACCCAGCTGGTGCCTCTGACAGACATCACCGCTGGCCAGCGATGCGACTACAGACTGCAGCCTGGCTGCACCGTGACCGCACCTTCGGCAGTGAGGCCACACAAATCTGTGCAGAACTGTCAGTCCACACATGGACCATGTCCCAGGTAAGCAGAACCCCTGCGGTGCGCGGCAGGAGCAGCTGTCAGCCCTGGCATGGGTCCTCTGCGCCTCTGACTCTGCAGATCCTTGACTGGGGCCGCGCAGTGCTTCCCCAGGCTCCCCTAGTCCTGTGCCTGGGAGCACAGGACTAGGGGAGCACGCAACTAAAGACAACAGATTTAAAATGTGTGCGGTGGCTCAGAACCCCAAGGGACACAATACATGAGCCCTGTCGGCATCCCCTCTCCACTCCAGAAAAAGGAGCGGGCTGGCGGCTAACCCGGAATGAGTGAATGGTGCCAGGACCTGGGAAACACAACTAAATGGGTGGCTGTTCAGTGGCTTGCTAGTTATTTCTTATCCTTATCTTTTCAGTGTCAATTAATCATGCTAGGATAAGTCAAGTCTCCTATTCCTTCTCTGCGGTAAAATGTCCAGAAACTCACAAAGCAGTGTCTCTCAAATATTTAACTTCATATACAACCAGTACTAAGGGTTTTAGTAATTAAGTTTCCAGCAAAAGCAAATGATTGCAGGTCACATGATTTAAGACTACAGTTTATTCAATATGTCTCCAAGCATTAAAAAGATTTTATGAAGTCAAACTCAATAAAATCATATCTTAAAGTGCTTTTTATTTTGCTCTTTGTAAAATTTTTTTTGGAAACAATTAGTGACTGATGTCAAAGAATGCATTCTATACTTCCAGAGAACATAGCATTTCTTTATTGCTCTTTCAATCTCAATTTTATCAGAAAAATACCTTAAAGAGCTTAATTTCCCAATTTTTGATCCTGGTAACATTTCATTAAGATCCAAGTTTATGCCCAGGGCTCTCATCCAGACCCACCTGAAATTCTATACAAATAGGGAGACATATTAAATACAAAGGTCTGTGTAAACTGAATTCTTTAACTACTATTTTACAGTGAAAAGGAATTTTTATCACATATTTTTACATCATTTTAAACTTGATATTTCTATTCAAGGTTACTGCAAGATTAAAAATTTGTCCCCATATATCTAAAGGCAGGTTGCTTTTTTTTTTTTTTTCAATATAAAAACCAAAGGAATTCCTTTTGTAGCATCATAGAGAAAGCAACAGTTTTATCTTCACTCACTCCTGTATGTTCATGTAACAAAACAGTCTGCCACCAGCTTTACTTCCTAAAATCTGTACAGAATTGTCAGTCCACACATGGACCATGCCCCAGGTAAGCTGCACTCCACAGGCTGGAGTATTCCCACTGCCAAACAGCTCCCAGGCCTTCCCCGGGGGCTGAGAGTGTGTTTCTTAAAAACATTGGCTCCTCCCCCTCATGGTTGGTTCTCCCAGTCCAGCCTCTGGGCTCTGCTAAAGGGTTCAAGAATGAGATTCTGACTTCAAGAAGGTGCTGAGCATCCAGTAACCATGACATGACTGCTCATCACGTGCTGGGCACGGCCCCTAGGGATCCACATCATCCAGGTCACTTCGTAACTCACCGATCATCATGGGTGATTCAGAACCCTTTGGGAAATGAAAGGAATGAATACATACTTAATAAAGTTAAGAGAAAAAATTTTTCCTATGCCAACTGACTGACTTGTGTTCTGCAGTTTAACATGTCCTCGTTTAACTACTTAATGTTTATCAAAGGGCAATAAAACATAACAAGTGTATGTTTGACCTCATATTTGACAATTCTTGATTACGCAGAGCTTCAATTTCTATGTTCTTACTGAGTTATAGGAACAATCTAGTGACTTGCCTAGAGGCATAATGTGGCCGTGAGTTAAATCAAATCACTATGCTGAGTGTCAGTTTCCTTCTGTGAAATCAGGGGAACAGCAACCTCACTGGTTATTACCAGGACCCCAAAGATTATGGAGAAGGCCTTTCAGAAAGTTACGGACTGGAGGGAAGAAACGATACATGTCATCACATTTATACCTGTTGCATTATTCTACATAGTAAGTGTTCAATAAATAATTCATCCCTTTTTCTACTATAGTGGTTAGTATTGAAAACTACTTAAAAATTTGACGCCCCTAACAAGCACACAGATTCCAATGGCATGAGGCCCTTCTTTTCAAGCATATGTGTTTCTAGGAAGGCTGGTGAGAGCAGAAGGGGAAAGCGGTAATTTTTTGTAACCCAGCAGAATGAAGTACAATCTGGAAGGACTGTATCTGCAAACCGGGCTTTACCGGGACGCTCTCCAAGCTGAGCAGAACAGCCAGCGGACTGAGACCAAAGCCTGGATAAACATCACAGCGCAAGGCCGCTCTGCTTTCTAGGCACAGAGGATGAGTCCTGAGCGGAGGTTCCCAGAGGGCGGAGCTGCGGTCTCCTTTCTCCCAGTGACTGAGGCTGCCCCGGGGAACCCTCAGAGCGGCACTGCCCTCTCACCCAGGACTGGCCCTGCGGATGTACCTGCTGTAGGAGTCTCTCTCCACTCTCGTTCGCAGGGCTGCTCTCCGACCCGTTGCTGCTCCCTGACTGCTCCTTCTCATTCAGCAGTGCTGTCGCGTACGCCAGCGTGTCCTGGCAGGGGTTGAAACACAAGGAGTCAGGGTGTGCGGCGCCCTTCACTTGACCTTTGGAGGCGGCGCCTTCACGTCAACTTCTGTGGCAGGTGGGGCCGCACTGAATGACCCTCACTGCTTTCCCTCCAGGCCAACAACTCACTTTTAATGTATACCTCTTTTCTGAGACAGCCGGTTCTGAGAAACACACTAAAAATCCTAACCAAGGGATTTCACAGAAAACCAAAAGACAACTCTCACCTGAGCTGAAATTGTTCGCTGAAAGGTTTTTCCAGTTGATGTTTCATTAGAGACGTTACTCTGCGGTGTCCAATAATGTTCTGACATCTGACATGGAAGGTCAAAAAGGCCATGAGAGATAACAAATAAGCCCACATGAATCTACATTTCTACCAATACATACTACAGTATAAAAAGCATATAGAACAGTATATAAGTTGACCCAGACCTTCTACCACATCAGGAGACTCTTTTTGATAAGACTGCACTTCTGCTTTTAACAGTTCACTAAAACACTACCTCTAAAATAATCATCCTTACCTTTTTATCCATAAAATTAAGACAAATGTACTAAGATACAAATTACATGTATAAAGATAGGTATTAACTGTTCCCCAAAATGTGTGAGCTCTGAAAACACTCTGACAGTCTCCAAATCAAGTCTGAGATTTTATTTCCTGATAAGATACGTTGTTATTGATTTCCATGAAATAACCAGAAAAGTGAAAAACTCCATTACCTTCTTCTGCAGCCACTGCACAGCCCAACTCCAGTGATGGGAATTCTCCTTGAAGTATTCTTTAGCAGCAGGACACCTGGTGATTGCAGGAAATTTTTATTAGCCAAACACCTTCTTTGCAAATATTTTTGTTTAATACATAATACTTTAAAATTTTGAAACACAAATGCTACTTTCAGTTGTCTTTACATGAAATTTGTATTTTCTTTTGCTTTGGATACATTCACATGTTTAAAACTTCAAAAAGCAATAAAAGGTAAATATGCAGTGAAAAGTTTCTTATCTATCTCTAACTCATCCACTCAGTTCTACCAAAATTCAAGGTTGGAAAATGAAAAATAACAAACAAAAACAGCCACAACAAATTGTACATTTGATAAATAACCTCTTAAATATTAAAAAAAATTAAAAGTATAATTGATTTATAAAGTTGAATTAGTTTCTGGTGTACAGCAAAATGAATCAGTTATACATATGCTTTTTCTGATTCTTTTCCATTACAGATCATTACAAGAAACTGAAGACAGCTCCCTGTGCTACACAGTAGGCCCTTGTTGCTTATCTATTTTGTGCACAGTGGTTTGCATCTGCGGATCTCACACCCCTCATTTATCCTTCCTCAACCTCCTTTCCACTTTGGTGACCGTAAGTGTGTTTCCTATGTCTCTGAATCTTTTTTTTTGTTTGTTTTAATAAGTTCTTTTGTACCATACTTCAGATTCCATATATAAGGGATATGACATTCGTCTTTGTCTGACTATTTCACTTAGTAGAATGACTTCTAGGCCCATCCATGTTGCTGCCAGTGACACTGTTTTTTTAACAGCTGAGTAATATTCCATTGTATATATGTACTACATCTTCATCCATTCATCTGTTGATGGACATTTAGGTGGCTTCAAGTCTTGGCTATTGTAAAATAGTGCTTCAATGAACACTGGGGTGTATACATCTGTTCAACAGTTTTTTCTGGATATATGTCCGGGAGTGGGATTGCTGAATCATATGGTAGCTCTATTTTCAGTTTTTAAGGAACCTCCATACTCTTTTCCATAGTGGCTATACCAATTTATACTCCCACCAACAGTGTAGGAGGGGTTCCCTTTTCTCTACAACCTCTCTAGCATTTATTATTTGTAGACCTTTTAATGACGGCCATTCTGATTGTTGTGAAGTGACACCTCACTCTGTTCTGACTTTGATTTACGTTTCTCTGAGAACTGGCAATGTTGAACATCTTGTCATGTGCCACGTAGCCATCTGTATGTCTTCTTTGGAGAAATGTCTATTTAGGTCTTCTGCCCACTTGTTGATTTTTGTTGTTATTAAGTTGTATGAGCTGTTCATGTATTTTGGTAATTAAGTCCTTGTTGAATGCATCAATTGCAAATATTTTCTCCCATTCTGTAGGTCACCTTTTCGTTTTGTTTATAGTTTCCTCTGCTGTGCAAAAATGTGTAAGCTTGACTAGGTCCCGCTTGTTTATTTTTCCTTTTATTTCTATTGCCTTGGGAGACTGGTCTAAGAAAACATTGCTATGATTTATGTCAGAGAATATTTTGCCTATGTTCTCTTCTAGTAATTTTAAGGTATACAATAAATGACCTCTTGAGAAAATCAAACTAGTCTTTAATTTTTATAATTTAAATAAGAAAGAATGATATGAGGGAAAAACAATTTTAAAACCTGCTTTTGGAGCCTCTCTCTCCCTTTCCATTTGTATTTGCCCACCTAGAAAGCTGTCCTTATTTGAAGGTAGTACCGATGGGGAGACTGCCATTAACATATGTATAAAATGGGATACATGCAGGATATGGAAGTACATATAAAGACACTACTAATATATGGACTTTGTGTTTGCTAGCATCAGATATGCTATGTGGCCCCAACACTACTTGGAAATGCCACTCTTTTAGCCTTTTATGTCATTATGATGACATGCTGTCAGTATGAAGCCTAATTAATGAACTCACAATTGTGGCAGGATGATCTCCATCTGTGTTTACAATATTATGTCATCTGGAAAATGTGTGTTCATGTGCTATTTCAATGGGGCTCTCATTTAAATCTGTTGAGGATGCTCAAATTCAGATTAATCCCAATAGATTTCTCATTCTGTTATAAGTCCACAGATAGCTAAGAATCAGAAAAAATCTGGAGCAAAATAAATTAAGCTAAAGAGAGCTCAGTGCAAAATTCAGTGATGGCAGTGCTGTCTGCTCAATAATCCTGGGTTAGTTACACTCCTGGGTATGGTATGTATCCTGAAAAGACAAAAACTCAATCTGTAAAGATACGTGCGCCCCATACTATTTGCAACAGCCAAGACATGGAAGCAACCTCTGTGTCCATTAACAGAAGACTGGTTTAAGAAGATGTGATGTCTCTGTATATACACAAAAGAATACTACTCAGCCATGCATGTGCTAAGTTGCTTCAGTCGTGTATGACTCTTTATGACCCTATGGACTGTAGCCCGCCAAGCTCCTCTGTTCGTGGGATTTCCCAGGCAATACTGGAGTGGTTGTCATGTCCTTCTCCATACTTGGCCATAAAAAGAATGAAACATTGCCATCTGCAGCAACATGAATGGACCTGGAGAATATTATACTTTGTATCATTTATATGTGGAATCTTAAATAGTACAAAAGAATCTGTGTACAAAGCGGAACAGACACACAGACACAGGAAGCAAAGGCATGGTTACCGGGGGGAGGGTGAAAGGAGGGAAAGTCAGAGGAGTATGGGGTTAGCAGACACAAGCTACCACCCGCGGGACAGGTTAGACACCGGTATTTGCTGGGTAGCACAGGGAACTACACTCAGTGTCTTGTAACAACCTATAATGGAAAACAAACTGAAAAAATAATATGAACTGAATCACTTTGTTATACACTTGAAACTAACAGAATATTGTAAATCAACTATACTTCAATTAAAAAAATAACCTTGNCTAGGTCCCGCTTGTTTATTTTTCCTTTTATTTCTATTGCCTTGGGAGACTGGTCTAAGAAAACATTGCTATGATTTATGTCAGAGAATATTTTGCCTATGTTCTCTTCTAGTAATTTTAAGGTATACAATAAATGACCTCTTGAGAAAATCAAACTAGTCTTTAATTTTTATAATTTAAATAAGAAAGAATGATATGAGGGAAAAACAATTTTAAAACCTGCTTTTGGAGCCTCTCTCTCCCTTTCCATTTGTATTTGCCCACCTAGAAAGCTGTCCTTATTTGAAGATAGTACCGATGGGGAGACTGCCATTAACATATGTATAAAATGGGATACATGCAGGATATGGAAGTACATATAAAGACACTACTAATATATGGACTTTGTGTTTGCTAGCATCAGATATGCTATGTGGCCCCAACACTACTTGGAAATGCCACTCTTTTAGCCTTTTATGTCATTATGATGACATGCTGTCAGTATGAAGCCTAATTAATGAACTCACAATTGTGGCAGGATGATCTCCATCTGTGTTTACAATATTATGTCATCTGGAAAATGTGTGTTCATGTGCTATTTCAATGGGGCTCTCATTTAAATCTGTTGAGGATGCTCAAATTCAGATTAATCCCAATAGATTTCTCATTCTGTTATAAGTCCACAGATAGCTAAGAATCAGAAAAAATCTGGAGCAAAATAAATTAAGCTAAAGAGAGCTCAGTGCAAAATTCAGTGATGGCAGTGCTGTCTGCTCAATAATCCTGGGTTAGTTACACTCCTGGGTATGGTATGTATCCTGAAAAGACAAAAACTCAATCTGTAAAGATACGTGCGCCCCATACTATTTGCAACAGCCAAGACATGGAAGCAACCTCTGTGTCCATTAACAGAAGACTGGTTTAAGAAGATGTGATGTCTCTGTATATACACAAAAGAATACTACTCAGCCATGCATGTGCTAAGTTGCTTCAGTCGTGTATGACTCTTTATGACCCTATGGACTGTAGCCCGCCAAGCTCCTCTGTTCGTGGGATTTCCCAGGCAATACTGGAGTGGTTGTCATGTCCTTCTCCATACTCGGCCATAAAAAGAATGAAACATTGCCATCTGCAGCAACATGAATGGACCTGGAGAATATTATACTTTGTATCATTTATATGTGGAATCTTAAATAGTACAAAAGAATCTGTGTACAAAGCGGAACAGACACACAGACACAGGAAGCAAAGGCATGGTTACCGGGGGGAGGGTGAAAGGAGGGAAAGTCAGAGGAGTATGGGGTTAGCAGACACAAGCTACCACCCGCGGGACAGGTTAGACACCGGTATTTGCTGGGTAGCACAGGGAACTACACTCAGTGTCTTGTAACAACCTATAATGGAAAACAAACTGAAAAAATAATATGAACTGAATCACTTTGTTATACACTTGAAACTAACAGAATATTGTAAATCAACTATACTTCAATTAAAAAAATAACCTTGGATTAGCATGCAGTCACTCTGATCTTTTGTGGGCCAACATAATAAATAAACAGGGGAGCTGAAGGTGCAAACAACTCAGGTTCCTTCTTACACTGAGAACCTTTCCAAGGATCTACTGACAGATGAGTGGATAAGTAAAATGCAGTGCATATACATATCTGTACAATGGAATGATATTCAGCCTTAAACAGAAAGGAAATTCTGACATACGCTACAATATGGATACACCTTGGAAGATGTCATGCTATGGGAAATAAGCCAGTCATGGAAGGAAAAATACTGCATGATTCTATTTGTGTGAGGTATCTACAACAGTCAAATTCATGAAGACAAGAAGTAGAAGGATGGTTGCTGGGAGCTGGAGGCAGGAGGAATGGAGAGGTACTATTTAATGGCTACAGAATTTCAGTGCTGGAAGATGAAAAAAGTTCTGGAGATAGATGATGGTGACGGTGGTGGCTGCACAATGCTATAAATGTACTTAATGCCACTGAATTGTACACCTAAAAATGGCTAAAATGGTGAACTTTACGTTATGTGTATTTTAGGGACCTCCCAGGAGGTGCTGGCGGTAAAGAACCCACCTGCCAATGCAGGAGACCTGGGTTCGACCCCTGGGCTGGAGGAGGGCAAGGCTACCCACTCCAGCATTCCTGCCTGGAGAATCCCATGGACAGAGGAGCCTGGTGGGCCACAGTCCATGGGGTCGCAAAGAGCTGGACACGACTGAGCGACTTAGCACACACATATTTTAGCACAACCAAATAAAAGAAGAAAAGAACCTTTGCCTTGAAGTCAGTCAGCCTGTGCTCAAGTCCTGGCTCGAGCCAGGTGACAGCAGGCATGTCACGTAAACCACCCATGACATGGGACTAGTAACAGCACCTAACCTCATAAAACTCCTGAAAACGTTAAATGGGAATACAGGCGATATTTAGCAGTGCCTGGGTTCATAGGCTTAAGTAGCTGTTATATGATTTGGCCTCGAGAGACTGTTTTGAAAGTGGGGACCTAGAAGCTGACACGGCTGGTAGTTACCTACAGAAAGCACACTACACGATGTGTGGCTGGTTGAATCCTCAGGTGCAGAACCGTGGATATGAAGGGTAGACTATGGAACTTGAGCATCCATGGGTTTTGGTGTCCGAGTGGGTCCTGGAACCAGTGCCCTATGGTTACCAAGGGATGGCTGCAATGCCTGCTCCCTGCCCTTGAGGCGTGTATGGTCTGTAAGTTTCAGAGAGTCTGGGTGCTGCTCAGGGCAGAGAGCGCCATTTCAAAGCGGTGGCCTAGAATGTTGTAACTACAGAACATTTTAAGCATAAATTTCTTTTCTGCAATAAAAGGAGATGCTAAAACTTCTTTTAAATACACAGCAATATTTAAAATGACTCAAGTTAACTGGGAATACAGGTAGATGGTGGGAGTTGGATAAGACTATTTTTAACTAAATTTTTTCTAAGAAATAGCTCATTAAAGCCACTTTAGCCTTCTGAAAAAGAAAAGGCTGTCAAAAAACTTTTATGAGCAGATAATAAAAATTTGGGTGCACTCATACCACAGGTTAAAAGAAAAAAAAGAAACTGCATTTCATGAGCTTGACAATATCCTGAGTGTAAGGTTTTAGTCTTTTCCCACCTCAATGGCTACAGAGTGGAAGAAAGGTTTGTTAAAGTGGCAAACCTTTAGCTTGCTGAAGAAAGTCACAGCACCCCTGAACCTTACCTGACCCAGTAAAAGGACCTCAAGCTGCTGTCTTACGAAAAGCAGGGGTGTTCAGGGTGGTAAGATCCTCTGGCTCTAAATCTCCTGACTAGACTGAGGGAGTCTAACAGCCCTGACCAGACAACTCCTGGATTCCTCAGCAATCCGTGCCAGGCAGAGTGTGCCAGGCAGACCCTGGGGAGGAGAGGCTGGCTGGAATGATGGGCTCTCTGCACCTTTACTGCAAGCGCTTCTTCACAGGGCAGCCATACTTGCCTAGTAATCCATTTTCTGTCTCAAACACAAACTTGACTCGTTCCACTTGTATGGGATCCTCGATGACCTGTGAGAAGCAGGAAACAAGGCTAGTAAATGAAAGAAAAAACTTGTTTACAGCCACTGGTGCCTTAAAAAGAACTCGTTCAAGGGACTATGGTTACTAACATAGTAAAACCAAAACCAAATATGTTACTGCCCTATTTTCAACAATATATTAAATTTCAAACTAAAGATAAAAAAGTATTAAGCAGTACTTGAAGATCCACACATTTCCTAATACATGCTCTTAAGAACTGACTCTAGGGTTCTCTGTGGGTTATAAGGACATGTATTTCATGATCCCAAAGATAAGAGATTTACGGTTCGCAAAAACCTGTCAAAGTTCTGCTATAATAAAGGCTCTACAAGTCGACGTGGAGATTTACGCCACACCACACAAGGCTGGATCTATGGCACACTCTTGCTGTACTTCTAACTCCTGACACTGAGCTGTGCACAGTTCAATAAACTAAGTGGGTCTGCTGTTGTGCAGAGGAACATCACTCAATCCCACTCCTGAGAAGCAATGATCTTACAAAAGCTCTAGGACCAAAAGGAGGCAGAGGGCCAGAGTCAGGCATTTTAGAAATGGTACCCATGATGTGTCTCCATATTCAAAAGTGTTTATTAAATGCTTGCCCTGTGCCAAGGCCTGAGGGACCTAAAGGGAAGCCAGTCCCCATCCCACTGCCTGCTCTTCAAATAGTTCTTGGGCTAGTCTCTCTCATTGGTTCACAATCAGTCAGCAAATTCCACTGACTCTCTTTCTAAACAACTGTTGTTCTGGCCCTAGCCCCTTCTGCTCTGGTCTCTCCTTAAAATAAGCCTGGTATTTTATACTCAGATTACTGCCACAGACTCCTATATGGTTTTCCAATTCCAACCCTGCTTCCTTCTTTAGCCCATCCTTTAAGACAACTGCTGGGGGAATCTTTCTAAGACATGAATCAGGTTTTATCACTTTCCTGCCTCAAACCCTTCCACGGTGTCCATCACTGATGGCAGAGGTTACTAACTTAAATGTCTACAGAGTCCGAGACGGTAGGAAATGAATGAGCCATGTAGCAGACAACAGCAGTGCTGAGGGCAGTGGGAACTGGGGACCACAAGCTTCATGGAAAGGACATGCTGCCACTGCTCCGGGTGGCTGGAGCACGCAGGAAACAGACCAGTGTGGCCAGATGACCTGACTTCTGAAGACAGGTTGGAATCCAGAAATTAAAGAACAGAACAATTTGGGCCAAATAGACAAGACATGTAGGTGGAACTTGGCCAGCAGTGTGTCACCACTGGCCTCCAGGGAAAAAGTCCACAGGCACTGGAACCTGGAACTCTTCCTGGTCTGGTCTGGGTTCCTTCCCCAAATCCCACCAGTTTCCGCTCCTTTTAGTCCTATCTCTTCCAGTCACCGAGCAAACCAGGCGTTTGGTAGAGAGCACAGGCCCCACGGCCAGTCACCTGGCTCAAATCCTGACTGTCGTTTAGTGACGATGTCCTTGGGCACTTAACTCCACTTCTCTAAGCTCAGCTTCTAATAATACCTTATTTCACTGACTACAGTTGTATTTTTTCCCCTGCCTTTTGTATTTCCCAAACTGGGATGCACCCTATAGTGGATTACATTTCAGTTTCGTGGCTCACAGAGATATTTTCAGTAGCACATGGACAGGCTGCAGAGCCAGCCATTCACCTCTCCTGGTGCTTGCAAGGTTCACACAAGATCACACTTGAGCTGAGCACCATTTTCTGTGCATGGTAAATAAGGCCTTTGCGTTCTGCACTAGAATTGCTTGTGTTCTTGTCTAGTTCCCTCACTAAACAGAAGGAAATTTACTACCACTCACCTCTGAATCAGTTAAGGAAAGCAGAATGGGTGATGTGAAGAGGACTTGGTGAGTGCAGACCAAATGAATGCGAAAGCGACACAAGGACATACGGTTCTATTCGCAAGCGCCTGCTGCCCAGTATCTTACCTAAACGCGGCGAGTCAAAACACTCACGACTTACCAGTATCTCATGAAGTAGCTGGAATGTATTCTTTAACTCATGGGGTGGAGCTGTTTCTAGTTGGTTCTGAAATATTTTTTAAAAGCACAAAGATTCCAGTAAGTCTTCAGTGAAAAGCAGGTCCGAGTGGCAATCAACAGTGCTGGGACTCCAGCCTGAGTTCTGCCACCACCTGGCTGACCTTGGGCAAGTCATTCCCTTCTCTGGGTCTCAGTTCCCCAAATGCTAAATCTGGGGACTGAAACAGCACCACGACCCTCCCTGCTATAGCCCTCCATGATATTTCACTATGACATTAGCAAGGGGAGAGGGAAAGAAGCAGAAAGGAAGGGAGAGAGTTTTAGTCACTAGACAGGCCTCAATCTGTACTTATATTTCATTTATACTTATTCTGTTTTGTGGACTATTCTCGAGTAGCTGTGAGAATGCTAATTAGAGTGTTCTGAGATCAACATGCTGTGAGTGAAATATAAGAAAAGTTCAGCTTAGGAAGTAGAAAAATCTGCCAAGGCAAACTAAAGAAGAAAGCAAGGTTGAGAAAACTCACACCCCTGTGCATTTTAATAACCTTGCACATGATATGCAGTGGGAAAGGACACGGCATGACAACAGGGCGTTTGCAAGGTGCCAGGTCTGGTACTAAGTACTTCATGTATCAGGCCTCACTGAATCTACACAATCTGTGAGGTCCGGTCAAATTTCCTCCTGTTTTCCAGAAGAGGAAACTGCCCTTGGTTATATAATTAGTAAACAGTGAAGAGAGGTCTCAGTCAACTCTGATACAGGCAGATCTGTACAGAAAAGGCTGAGGACAAAACATACTTTAACTAGAGCTTGGAGACATGACCCACTGATCACAGCTACTTGTTAACACTACCTGACTGGAAAGACACATAACCGATGTGACAATACTGGCCCATGGGGTAGGGCGGAGAGGAGACATGGCTGGCTGGTGATGGTCGAAATGGACTTTGCATATTTTTTCACAAAGAGAATGAAGTCATGTATTCTCCATGTAATTAAAAATTAAAGATTAAAAATGAATAAAAATGGTATGCATAGGCTTAAAGGTTTTTCTAATAATCCCTAGCAAGGCAGTAGTTAAGAGCACAGCCCTGGAGCCATACTGCTGATATTCAAACTCCCACTCTGCCACTTACTAGCTGTGTGACACCGGTGTCTTCAGTACCTTCAATACCAGTATCTATACCTCACAGGACTTATGTACTACAGAATTCAGTGAGTTAAACAAGAAATATGCTTGGAACTGAGCTTGGCATCCAGAAAATGCAACATAAGTAATTACTACACACTGATCACAGCTTCATAATGAACTATAGACATTACTACTTCAGAAGGTGAGAAAAATCAATCTACTTTCGATTTTTTAGATATGGCCTGGGGAAATAACCTGAAACTTTAAAACCATTTTATACAATAATGGTCACCACAGCATTATCACTGACTATAAAGTATTATTCTTAATAGTTAAAAATTGTACCCAATGCAAATATGCCTCACTGGGAAGGGAATGGCTGAGTAAATTGTGATACATGAGAGATACATGAAATACACTCAGGTAGCTTTTAATGATATGGAAAGTACTTATAATGTCAACTGAAAAAAGAGGGCACATACATCATACAGACAATAAAATCCCAATTATGTTAAAATATATGCAGAGAAAATAAAAAAGGAAACGTGAGAGAATATTCATGGTGATCATCACAAATGGTGAGATTTTGAATTCTTTTTTATTCTTCATTTAAAAAATGAGCCTATACTATCTTTATGATTAGGAAAACAATTAAAGTTATTAAAAGAAGCAGAGTGCCTGGGAGCCAAAGCAATGCTTTCCTAGGTCTCAACCGGAGGCTCACAGGCTACCACAGGTGTTTACGAGGTCCTACCTTAATGAAATGCAACATGGTGAAGGAGAAATGCTCGTTACAGAAACAGCAGTATACCACCATCTCGATGAGCGCCAGCAGTGAGCCCGTCAGCTCTCGCAGAGCGAACGTTACCTAGTGAGGGCAGAGAAGGAGTGCTTCTTTTGTCACAGCTCACTGTTAAAACGCTGTTTCTGACTTCCACTGAAATCTGCTCAGATTAAGGACCATCAACACTGCCTCAAAATAGTTTGAGTCTGTCTGAGAGTTAACACAATTTGTGCAAATGTGTACCTTTTTCTCACTTTTATCAGATTTTAAAGGGGATCTCCCCCATTAAAACAACCACTGATCGATCCAAAAAAAACATGATGTTAAGCTTAAAAAAAAAAAAGAGAGACATAGCACAGCACTGTTGATGTAAATAAAAACCAGTATGATTATGTTCACCAAGTCATATATATATAAATCAAGTCACAGAACAAGGATTGGAAGATTACATTCTTAAGGTGTAGTAGCTCTGGGTGGAAGCGAGAGGGACCTCAACAGGAGGTTGTGAAGAGCTCACTTCTATACCCCTGAGGTTGAAAAACCTGTATGCTTCAGAGCTGTAGTATTTCAGAACCAAGGACACCCACAAGCTTGGGAATAAGCCCTCTGATAATAAATGGAGTGACTGTGACTCAGCGGGGGGCGGGGTGGTGGGGTGGGGGGGTGGTGGTGTGTGTGTGCCACATATACTCCTCCTGGGACCTAGAGGCCCAATTCTTAGTTGCAGGGAGGACTAATTATATTCTTTTCAGCTGCCTATTTCTTTCTGACATACATACAGAAAGTAAAATTAATTTGAAATACTGCTTCTTAACTATACTCCCCTTTAAGAGAATAACATACAAAATACAACTAATAACAAAAGGTGTTTTTTTCCTCAAAAAGAAGAAAACAAATAAAAGGAAAATGGCTTTAGCAGAACAAGGACATACCTCTAAGAGGTAAGGTTTCCCTTCAGACAAGAACAACAGCGCTTCGACTTCCTCGTGGAGGGGCAGCAGGGGGCTCGAGGCGGCAATGCTAATAGGCGGCCGTTGTTTAAATACACCTGGAGCTTCAGGAAATCAAAGGAAAAAGCCACCTCATGTTACCACGTGAAACCGACGTCTCCAAGGTAAGGCGACTGCCGCAAGATTCACATACCCAGCTGCTGAACATGCACAGCCGTCTCTCACAGTCATGAGACTTGAGAAAAGGCTTCCTTTCTCTTTCAATGTATGTCCTGGACTAACTGCTAAATCCCTGGAATCCCAGTGATTCACAGCCAAGATAATCCTTTCAAAGAAGTTTAAAATGAGAAAAAAAAAAAGGCCCAAAGTGCCTCTGAAGAGACCGAGGACAAGGCACTTCTGCTGCTTAAAACTGCCAATGCTGAGCAGAATCTCTCATATGGAAGGGGTTTACCCTACATGCTAGAACAGCTAGGACTCTCACTCTCAATTTTCTTTCGCAGACCCGTCTGAACTCACAAAGGAGGTAGCTTCATCTTTTAGCTTGGTGAATCAGAATTTAGGAAGCACAGTCTAGCTCACAACTATACGAGAGCTCCCCTACATCGCTTCAGAGAGCCAACGGCGTCTCCAGGTCAGAGAGATGCACTGTGCTTTTTAATCTAGTTTCCTGGTCAGATGACGTGGAAACCCTGCCACAGGCTCTGGGGTCAGAGGCTTGTGTTCCACACTGGCTGCTAGGCCTCTGACCAGCTGCGAGATGTGGGAGTCACTTGCGCTCTCCCCATCTTAGCTCCCGCACACTCAGAAGAGGAACCAACCTCACAGGTCTGCTGATGGGATTCAACACAACAAACTGAGCGCCCCAGGAGAGGCACAGCACACGGGGACACTGACTGCTTTACAGCAGCTTCACTCTACGATCGCTGCCGCTGCTGTTGGTGCTGTCAGGAGAAGGCCTGACAACAGCGTAGCAATGCAGCCTTTAATCCCATATCCCACCCCAAATAAACGCTTCCATATCCCACCCCAAATAAATAAGACTTTCTCTTGTGACAAACTAGTAAAAATAAGGTGAGGCTTAACATGAATTGAAACAAAAAATTTAAAGCATCCCTCAAATATCAAGTAGCCAAATGGGAAGCCACTAATATACATTTAACTGCCAACATTATGATTATCTATGTGTTACTGACAAATTCACCATCTCTCCATTTCCTTGACATATTAAAGACAGGTTTAAAGCTTACCAACATTCCTCTGGGAAGAGACATCTGAGTGCAGGACGAGCAACGCCACCGTGTTGTGGAGGTTCCCAAATTCTCGTGCTTGTGCAGAACTCCACCGACGTATCTGTTGTCAGAGAAAATACAGTGGGCGTTAGTGCTCTGGAGAGAAACAAGCGACAAGGAAGGAAAGGTGTGTGGGTTCATGATATTCTGAGCCACACTCTTTCCCAATGTTTGACAGAACGAGAGATCAAAGTGCAAAAAACTCACAGGTTTTCAGCCAGCTTGCTGCTAAGTCACTTCAGTCGTGTCCGACTCTGTGTGACCCCGTAGACAGCAGCCCACCAGGCTCCTCCGGCTTAACACAGATATACACGAATTTCTATTCTAAAACAAATACTATCATGCAATCCTATTTAGGCACTGGGCTCTCACCATGTGCTAGGTAGTTTTCCTGCACCCAGTACAGTGGGGAAAGCCTGTGAGGCTGGAGGTCTGCGGGCCTTGCCCCCTCTGCCACTCACTGATCTGTGCAGATGTGGGCGAGTTCTCTGCCTGACCTCCTTGTATCAGGACAGGGACAACCTACCCGCTACCTGCTCCGCACCCACCTCATGGTTGGGAGGACCAAATGAAACATTAAAGGTGAGAATGTTTTCAAACTTATGTGTTCCATAAATGCAAAACAATATTAATCATACAATATAACATCATTAAACTGAATATTATTTAAATTACAATGAATTTAAAATAATCATGTCAATGGAGCCCCTGATAAGGCAAAGCTTGAAGTAAAAAACTGATCCTCAGCATCATATCAGCACACAGAACAAGTTGCTGCCAGTGCGCTTATTCATTTAGGTCGTACTGTGGGGCACGCAGGGTCTCAGTTCCCTAACAAGGGACTGAACTTGTACCCCCTCCAGGGGATGTGTGGAGTCTTAGCCACTGGACCACCAGGGAAGTCCCGTTTTCAACATTAAGGAGTCAGAGTGGCTAGGTGGTATGACAGGAGGCTGAGAGGAGGCCTAAATGACAAGTCTGTCTCCCTTAATAAAAAAAGGAAAGCTTCCCTAGGCAGTGAATCACATACAGTGGAAACTAGAGCTTAAGTCCTGCGATCCTGAACGAGTTACAATTTCTCTCAGCTGTAATTCTTGCCCAAGAAGGGGCACGAAACTACCTGTTTTACTGAACTGTGAACTTCAGAGGTGAGCATGAACAGTAACCAGTTGTGTCTGGCACATAACTGCTCCATACATAGTATTTATCATACAGCATGTTGACATTCTGTGTATTTTAAATCTATCAAACAGAAGGAATATAATGGTTGGAAAAAACACACCAACACAGGCACCTGAAACAGGAGAGTCATTTGAGGATGTCTTTGACTCTGCTATTCTAAACCATTCCCCTTTCATTTGCTGAATAGGAGCATTACATCTGCAGCAATGCTGCTCAGCACTTAACGGTTCAGCCTCACAGGTGAACAGTGTCCTGTGCAGCATCCCATCTAAGCACCNAAACAGGAGAGTCATTTGAGGATGTCTTTGACTCTGCTATTCTAAACCATTACCCTTTCATTTGCTGAGTAGGAGCATTACATCTGCAGCAATGCTGCTCAGCACTTAACGGTTCAGCCTCACAGGTGAACAGTGTCCTGTGCAGCATCCCATCTAAGCACCTCCCCCGGGGCCAAGCCTTGCTCACAGTCCCAGAGAGTGAGTGGAGGAGGACCTGTGTCACTCTTTCTGAAGGCTTTCGAATCCCCCAGGCAGAGCCCATCTTTCCTCCTAGGACACTTGGCACTTCACATTTTGACTCATGTCTGAGTTAGTCATTCTGACTGGTTATGGCATTTAAAATAAATTCTATGAGGAGGCTGTAAAAATAACTGAACTCCAAAGAATTTTAAAAGCTATACAGCATTTGTTGTACCTGGACTCTGATGAAACTTATAAAGAGAGACACTGTGGCTATGGCCAAAACCGCAGCCAGGCCACCGAGCCGTATGAAACAAAAGCAGGCAGTACCTGGGTGCTCTGCCGGCTGGCCCCGAGGAGGAAGCTGATCATGTGTCGCAGGGCAGAATGCTTCAGAAGGAGATCCCCTGCCTTAATCCCTTGCTGTCATAAGAAACAGAGAATGACAAATTATGTTCTTATCCAGATAGAAAGCTACTCCAAAAATACAGCCAAGAGAGAAGCTTTAAGTAATAAGTGTTTAAATGCCATAATTTACATATAGAAAGTACTTGTTGAAAACCTAACAGCCCTCTGGGGCTGCACAATGGCCCCTTATTTCAATGCAGACTCTTGCTCCAACAGTGATAAATCATCCCCACCCACCTATGCTGGGATTCTTACAAGTAATATAACACACAATTGAAGATTTTTAAAAAGGAACACTTGTAAAATTATATCATATAGGTCCTATGTTGACCAATATAAATGTTTTGCATACATAAAATTCCTTTAGACTATAAATCCCTAGTGGAAAAAAAAATCATTTACCTTTTGCACAAAAGTGTTGAACAGGAAAAAGTACTGAGCACAGTTTTTACAATTTTCGGGGACATCTTTATCCAACAGAGCAAGTAGTACCTCCAGTAACTGATGAAGGCTCTTTAACTGGTTAGAGGAAAGATGAAATTACATAAAGAAAAAGAACGTAAGACGGACATCTGTAATAGGATTAACCTGAAATAAACCACCATAAGAACAAAAGGAAAAGTCTGATTGATACAACTGAGTCTCAGATTCAGATGGATTTATGCTTTGGAGAGCAGAAACAGAATTATCAATTTGATCTTCCAGGGAAGACTGGTAGAACTGTAGAAACAATGAAAGAAAAGCCTAGTTTTGTTTCCTCGCCTTCAGACTCAAGGGCATGGTTCCACTGCTTAATGGTCACATTTTCTAAAAAGCCCGGTTCTTTCTGTCTTTTAAAAAAAGGCAGGGGTTTTAGACGAAACACTTCTGAATCCCTCCCTCCACTTTGCTACTTCTTCACATAATCACAGATGCAAAGAATAAAAAACACAGACACAGGCATAGAGGCTAGGAACCAAGCCAATGGAGCGAATGGAGAGCAACAGCCTGACAGAAGGGCAACGGCAACATCAACTCAACCGTGAACTTACTTGAGAGCCCGCTGACGCCGCATGGAAAGCTTTGAAAAACATTTCATTTGTTTAGAAACCATCTTGGTTATCACATTGCTTCTTCTTTCCCTCCCACCCCAACTGTTTCTGAACAAGTCCCTGGAAATCCATGTGTGACCTGAGAATTGAGACCAGGCTTACTACTCTTGTCAGCTCCTTTCCTCTGGAGAAGGTTCTCGTAGACTTTGAAATATTCCCATCCATCTTGTCATACTCATTATAAATACAGTAAAATCTACCATGTATGTGGCATTCCATTTCAAAGTGCTTTCCAATATAAAGTGGGTGGCAAGAGGCACCATTTCCATTAAGGGGGAAAACAGACATAATATTACAACAGCTGAGTATCAAGTGGAATTTACTGAGGCAAATGGTTTACGTCCTCCACCACTCCCTTCACTTTCTTCCCCCTGCAGTCCTGCTTTTAGAGGCTGGTGGGGTGATGTGCTATGGCCTGACCCCATCTGTAGGTAGACTGCATTGATTATGCCTTTGTCCTCTGTCTGGGTTGGTACATGGGAGGAAGCAGGAAAGGGAGAACATTCTTACGTTAACTATCTCAGAGAACTTCCACAGGGTACTTCAGAGCAATGGTATTTAAGCTGTCCTAGGCAGCTCCCAATGACCTATTTTTTAATATTCTGCAACCAAGTAAGGTTTTGTGAAGAATGCTTCTGCTGTTTAAGCTGACTGAAAGCCACTGCCTTAGAGTAAACCTCCCTCCCCTTTCTTAGGATTCTTGGAACTGAGATGGACAGTATTCTTCTTCTAGGTCCTTCCTGAAGAGTCTATTTGGCCTCCTTCTCCATCCTGGACTGAAACTTGCCTGCAAATGGAGCGCCCCGGCTCAGGAATGTTGAAGGAACTAAGTGCCTGGGTGCCATGCACTGGGACTGCATCAACAGCCTCCTTGCTCAGGGTTGAACAGTAAAGCCAACCGCTGAATTTGAAGCAGCAATTCCTAGAATTTACATTTGGCTCACTGAGACACTGCCTCCAGCCAACGCTTATAAGGAGCCAATTCATTCTGAAAACAACATTTTTCAAAGTTTTCCATGTAGTGTCAGCTGTTTGAAACAGCAAACTTGGGACGTTACTGCTGTATTTGCTAGGACTTAACAGATTGAATAATCAGACTCATGTCATTTATGTCCCTAAGACTTAAAATTTGGGGGAAACTGAGAATGGTAATAAATACCATGTTGTTTGACCATGTGTAGAATTATGAACTAGTAGAGAATATGTTACAGAAAACAGGGTTAGGAAGAGGAAGAAATTCAGAATAATAGGAACAAGGATTAGGAAAAAACAGAGATCAAAGGAGGAGCTACTGTGGCCAGTGCCCCTGGATAGATGGCACTGTCTGGTCCATTGCCAAATGAAGGTTCAGATCATGAACATAGCTCCCGAGGAAAGAGACAAAGCCAGGGGTGCTCAAAATGACTGCTGGTCTAGATTACAGACTCTAGACTCAGGCTGGCCTTTATGCAGAGAGATGGAACACAAACTCTTGAGAGAAGGCTCTGAGAGGGAAGAGTTCCAGACAGAAAGCCCTGATGCAGATCAAAGCAGATCTGAAGTCTGAGCCTACCCTGATGTCTGGGATCTGAGGAAGGGAGGACAGAATGCCTTCCAGTCTGACACTGATTAGGACGTCAGTTCACAGAACATGCATTTTTATGTAAGTTACCAGACTCTAATCCTAGGCTTTTTTTTCTTATTATGTGCAATTTAAAACATTTGGTAAAAACAGAATGTGTAAACAGTATTTAGAAAATGAGACTGACCTTATCCTGATAAAACAAGGCACTGTCTAGGGTTTTCTCCAGGATTGTGGCCACAGCAACACGTACTTCTCTCACATTGCACTCCAACAAGAAAATCCTAACACAAAGGGAAAGAGGTGTAAAAAAGCAAAATAGATTTCTATAACCCAACCTTCCCAACACGGGTCCCACCTACTATCCAAGGTATAAATTACTCCAAAATGTCAGTTCAAGTCTCCTGAGAGTGTTGGCACACACAGGCCCCTCGTGAGAGAGGAAGAAGATGAAAGAGGAAAAATGAGACCTTTGAACTCGGAAGTTAAGATTTTTTTCTGTTTCTTTCTTTCTTCCCCTAAGATGAGTATCTGTATAAATGTAAATTTGGACTTCAAGAGATATATAAGCAAAGAAGCTAAGGTTTTATAAATTCCGTTTGCTCAGGAGTAATTTCCCCTGGCACCCCTTCGATTTCTCATAATGGGGTACTAGTTACATAATAGGGTACTAGTTAAGAGTTCTCAGTCAGCACAGCACCTCCTAAACCCTCTTGTGACCTACAATGCCATCTGATTTTCACTTCCCTTTCCCTTTCTCTCCCAACTCTGACTTATTATGTGGTCCTCCTAGAAGCACGTGAAGCTGAAAATGTCCTGCTCCCTTCCTTTCTTCTCCTATGATGATGACAACGAGAGCAGTTCAGGTCTACCAGGCATGTCCATTATATTTGGTACATCCAGACACTACACTGTTCACTGAAAAGGCATGACCTAACCCAACCCTTTGCACAGTGAGGTGGTAGGTGCAGCAGCCTCAGGTGTGGTGGGGGTGGTGGGGCAGGGCAGGGGGGGGACCATCAGTATCCTTGGGGCTAGGTGAGAGTGGTAACTAACTACCTTAGAGCAACCAGGTAATTGCATGCATTCCCACATGCAGTGAGCCTTTCTCTGCTTCACACACGCACTCTGAGATGACAACCCTTATAATCAGCACNGACCTAACCCAACCCTTTGCACGGTGAGGTGGTAGGTGCAGCAGCCTCAGGTGTGGTGGGGGTGGTGGGGCAGGGCAGGGGGGGGACCATCAGTATCCTTGGGGCTAGGTGAGAGTGGTAACTAACTACCTTAGAGCAACCAGGTAATTGCATGCATTCCCACATGCAGTGAGCCTTTCTCTGCTTCACACACGCACTCTGAGATGACAACCCTTATAATCAGCACAGTGAAAACTTAACTGTTTCTAATATTTCTTAACAGAAAATTCTCACTGTTGCATGAGCAAGATTTAAATACAACCTAATTTGGATGACCCAAGTCAAACAGACATTCTTTCAGGTCACAGCAGTGAAAGCTGCCCATGTCTGTCTTGAGGGCAGGATGAGCTGACAGCCCTGCCCTCCTTCTCCCCATAGGAAGACGAGAGAGGAGCTTTCCAAGGCTGCTTCACTTCTGCTCATTCCAGGTAACTGTCAATGCTAATAAGAATTAGCTACCTAATGTGAACCTGAAACAAAGGCTGTTCAACATCCACTAAGGCTCTTTTCCTAGAGTTAGGAAAGGTAGGAAAGTTTAAAAGATTACTTCCGTAATATTTGGCTCTAGGGGTCTGATTAGGTTCAGGTACAAGTCTTTAGGGAAGAACACTTTTTGGGGTGCTCCACATTACCTATCACAGACATTAGGAAGCACTGTGAGGATGCAAAGAAACCCAGAATATGGGCAACTCTATAGGCCAAATGGCCTGTCTCACCCCAAACATGGTATGACGGAAAAGGTGGTGGGGATATGGAACAATTACAGATTAAAAGAACAGGAAGGGACATACACACCAAATACAACATGAGAAGCTCATCTGGACCTTATTTGTACAAATTCAATGGTAAAATGACACTTTTGAGACATCTGGGGAAACCTGAACATGACTGTGTATAGGGTAATATGATATGAAGGAATTATCATTTTTGCTTGGAGTGATGATGGTAAAGTGTTTACTTTTTTTTTTTTTTTAACCTTAACCTGTTAGAGATATATGCTGAAAAATTTAGAATGAAATAATGATGTCTGAAGGTTACTTTAAAATACCTCAGAGAATGAAGGTATGAGAATGTGTAGAATTGGAATAAGTAAACATGACTGGCCAAATGCTGACAACCTGAGCCGGGGATGGGTACAGGCTGTCTGCTTTGCTGTATGTTTAAAAATGTCCACAAGAAAAAAAAATTTTTTTAAAGATGTAAAGTACCCTTACGGTTAGTAATTTTTTAGATCAATTTAAAAGCAGTATTTGCTTCTAGTTTAATTTTTTGGTTATAATTACACTTAAAAATTTCCCCTGAAGAGGACTATATGGAGGGGCTGATCTGAGACAACAGCCTCTTCAAGTTCACTAAGATATTAATACAGTGCATATTTATTCCTTTAGTTGTAACACTGACAACTTAAGTTGTATTAAAAGTGCTAAAGAAATTAGTATTTAGAGAAAAGTGAAAGTGAAGTGAAAGTGTCAGTTGCTCGGTTGTGACCAACCCTGTGCGACCCCACGGACTGTAGCCCTCCAGGCTCCTCTGTCCATGGGATTCTCCAGGCAAGAACACTGGAGTAGGTTGCTATTCTTTCTCCAGGGAATCTTCCCGACCCGGGGATCAAACCTGCGTCTCCTATGTTGCAGGCAGATTTTTTTTTTTTTTAACCATCTGAATCACCAGGGAAACCCAATTAGAGAAAAAAGAGAATAGAAAATATTAATTCTTCAAATAATGAAGTCAGAGCAAATGATAATGATGAGTAATTGGGCTTTATAAAGAAAGGGACAAAATATAATAAACTCTGTCAGAAAAACTTTAGATTAGGTAATTTACTAAGATTCTTTTTACCATGTAGGAATTCTAAGAAACCAAATCACACTATCAAAGGAAGTTACTGAGTTTTTCTGGAGATATTTAAGAGCAAGCCCGCTTGAACATAAAAGGGAGTCAAATAAATATTTTGCCATATTCCTTTCATATGGATTGGTCTATGATGTTCTACTGCTTAACACGATACTCAGGAGTCCTGATGGGAGGATATTTTGGAATTGAGCTGGAAAAATGGGTGAAAGATTATCTTTAAAGTAAATTCTAAAAGGACAGGCAAAAATACTTGAAAGACGCATTGATTTATTCTTTATGAACTGTATGCATGTATGTACACACAAATACTGAGCACTTAAGTCTGCCAGGCTCTATGTGTACAGTAGGGAATCAAACACAGATAGCTTCTGCTCGTCCAGAAGCTGACGTCTAGTAGAGGGGAGAGGCAAGACAAAAGAATAGGGCAGACCTACTGTAAACTGGGTGGTCAGGAGTGAACATCCTCTTTGCTATCTGATGGATGAGAAGGTGTTTGCTATGCAGAGATGAGGGGAGCCTGTTCTAGGTAGAGGGACTAACAGGCAGAATGGTCTTTATGCAGAACAAAGAGCCTACTGTGTTCAACGGATCAACCAGCCGCTGAATGCTAAGACAGGAGGAAAGTGGAACACACAGGCAAAGCCCACATTCAAGGGAGGCCTTTTGTGTTCTCTTATGGTAAAGATTTTGGTTTTATTATGCGCAGTGAGAATCCACTGAAGAAATTTTAAGCAGAGAAGTAACATGATCTACCTTGTTTTAAAAGGAACACTTTTGTTGCTGTATGAGGTACACTGGACTAGGGGGAGGTGGAGATACTAAGCGAGCCAATAAATGAATGTTAGAAGCTCAGACTTAAAGATGAAGGGGAAATGGGATCAAGATTTTCTAGATCTTAACTTGCCACTGGATGACGAACTTCCTGTGAGAAAGGAGTGGCATTTCTGAATTCCCTGTGGTCTGCTTTAAGTTGAGAGGTATGAAAGCGTATTTGTATGCTGATAGCAGTGACCTGGTAGACAATTCTGAAGGATAAAGATGTTGCAATGATAAAGAACCAGCTTCTTTGAGAAGCCTTGCTCAAGTAGAGAGACTCATTTTGAGAGGAGAGAGGACACTTCTTCCGTTCTACTGGGAGGAAAGGAGAAGATGGGAAGAGACTGGCTGGTGTGTAACTTGTGACGGGCGATGGTGGGCGCAGCTGCTCCCCTGCTAGACTTGCGCCTCAGTGAAACCTGAGGCAAGGCCACTGGCTAGGGTGCTGAGCCAGGACAGCTGTGGCAGAGGGAAGGGAGAGGTCCCTGGGGTAAAGGAGCCTGGACGCTGAGAAATCAAGGTGCTCACTGCAGTCCCCGTAAGAATGTTGACCTCTCTCAGGATAAGAGAATGAGAGGGAGCAAGGTATAAACATTCACAGTGATTGGACCACTTTGAAAAACAAAATTACATTTTAACTACAGATATACAAGTAAATATACTATCACAGGTAACATACATCAAAAGATTTTTGAAAAAGAGTATTTTAGCCAGAATCCAAACAAATCAATAATACTGCGGTATTACTGTGCAGTAACCCAGGGCTGCTGATCTTTATCTGACAGCAGACTGTGAGTCCCTGAGGGGATAGACTTGTATTTGAGAATCCTCTGAGTGAAAGCAGGGGGTTCAAGACATGCTTGCCTCTGAGCAACTGGCTATCTGCTTAAAATTGATTCCAACCAGAAAACTAATTTCAAGTGGAAAAACAAAGCGTTACAAGAAACTTCAGCTTTAAATCACTGGAAGAGAAACAAATTTCTTTTAACTAAAAGATACTGACACTTACTTTATCAATTCTCGTCCTTCAGAACTAATAAAGTATTCAACTAGCCACTGACAAGCATCAAAACTTTTTGAAAGTAATGCTTCAATAGTGGCAATCCATTCTTCAGTGTCGACCCTTTAAAAAAGCAAAGACAGTGATGTTAGATAGCCCGGCAAATAAATTCATGGAGTGTCTTTCACTTAAAAAAATAATTTAATTTTTCTCGGGAGTAGGGCGGAGGATAAGTATGTATTCAATGATAGCTGGACTAACACAAATAGTTCAATCCCCACGTCTGGATATAACTTTCCCCAGGTTCTAATGATAAACAGCATCTAAACCTTATATCACAGTTATTTCTTTTTCTATTTTTTCCATCTTTCCTCCTGGATTAGAAATTCCTTAAAAATAGGAACTCATGTCTTCAGCATCAGAATGTATTAGTAATTGCCTTCAAATATTTAAAAGAATGTTTTGAATTTTTGAGTGTCTGAATTTATAAATTCAACTTTTGTTTAATTAATGCCTTTTGCAGAACAGACTGTGAAAATATAACATTCTTACCTGAGTTTTTTCTTTGTTCGTAGATAAGTTTGAAAAAGGAATTGAATGGCAAGCTGTAAGCTAACCTTTGCCATGCAAGGATAGTATGGATGCTTTAATTTAGTCTGTGAGAGAGGGAGGAAAAAAGATTTTTTTTTTCCCACAGTTTTATAGATTACTATGCATTGTTACAAACTGAGTAAAAAGATATATAACAATAATAATATATATATAATAAAGTTAAATACTAATAAGAAAAATAAAGCCAGTTTGTTATAGAAAATGTTCCAGTTAAATTTTAAAAAGATTAAGAAAGATATCATCTGCATTTCTTACATGAAGCCTTCTCAAAATAGTGCCTTTAGACCACAAGATGTTAAGTAATCTACTAACAGACTCAGAAAGTCGTCCCCTTATTGGCAAACTGTGATCATGGTACTCAAGGAAAAGAAGCATTTGGAGACTAGTAACGTCTGATTACAAATTACAATAATCAATCTCCTCACAGCACAATATCCATTTACATCACTTATGGCTATTAAATTCTTCACAAAATATAATAAAAGCACTTAAAAAAGCCAATAAGTGGAAAGCCACACTCATTCACAATCCGCACTGTACATTCTGAATACTGCCTGTATTTGAGCATCACTCAGTAACTGACACATTTGTGAGAATTTTTTTGGCATATAATCTAAATGCGAACATGTAAGAATAAGGAGAAGAGATGGAAAGAATACACAGAAGAACTGTACAGAAAAGATCTTCACGACCCAGATAATCATGAGGATGTGATCACTAATCTAGAGCCAGACATCTTGGAATGTGAAGTCAAGTGGGCCTTAGAAAGCATCACTATGAACAAAGCTAGTGGAGGTGATGGAATTCCAGTTGAGCTGTTTCAAATCCTGGAAGATGATG
>SJYX01014251.1:213229-233927 GCA_006410675.1 Oreotragus oreotragus
GCTTTTGAACTGTGGTGTTGGAGAAGACTCTTGAGAGTCCCTTGGACTGCAAGGAGATCCAACCAGTCCATTCTGAAGGAGATCAACCCTGGGATTTCTTTGGAAGGAATGGAAGGAGGAAAGCTGAAACTCCAGTACTTTGGCCACCTCATGCGAAGAGTTGACTCATTGGAAAAGACTCTGATGCTGGGAGGGATTGGGGGCAGGAGGAGAAGGGGACGACCGAGGATGAGATGGCTGGATGGCATCACGGACTCGATGGACGTGAGTCTGAGTGAACTCCGGGAGATGGTGATGAACAGGGAGGTCTGGTGTGCTGCAATTCATGGGGTCGCAAAGAGTTGTACACGACTGAGCAACTGAACTGAAATGAACTGAATGCTTTGAGTTAGTGAAAGTCGCTCAGTCATGTCCGAATCTGCAACCACATGGACTGTTCATGGACTGCTCCAGGCCAGAATACTGGAGTGGGTAGCCATTCCCTTCTCCAGGGGATCTTCCCAGCCCAGTAATTGAACCCAGGTCTCCTGCATTGAAGGCGGTTCTTTACCAGCTGAGCCATAAGGGAAGCCCATTGACTGCGTTAGTGGAAAGATTTTTAACTATGATCCTTTCTAACATCTCTAGTAAAACTCCGACTAGTACTTACGGCATTCAATGATGCTAAAGACAAAACAAAACTGAAATAATCACTACTGTACACATCTCTATTCTTCATAAACTTGAGGTTTTCGTCTCTCACCATCTACAAAAGAAAAGTTTAGTTTTAAGAAACAGGGTAAAATTATTCAACAGGTGGGTGACGGTGCTCGTCAACCCTGAGTCTACAGTCACTTCTGGGACAAGGTGGGTCAGAGGACACTGTGCTAGGCTGTCGCTGAGTCAGAAGTTCTGGACATAACTATGTCCACAAGAAGGCTGGCAACAGTCTGGACCTATGAGATAAGATTCTGACATTTATCTGGGTTTTCTCCCTTAGAACTTTTTACATAGAAGGTAAAAGGTAGAAGATATTTTAGTGATAAGTTAGGGTAAAATAGGTTCATAAAATACTTCTCTCAAGCTTTGAAATTTTTAAAAAGGAGAGAGGAAAAACTTTCAAAGATAAAGAGCTGTAAAAAGGTGAATTATTATTCACTAAATGACCCAATTCTTCTGGGAAATTCAGGAAAACCACCATGTGAAGGACAAGTGAATTCTAATCTGTTACTCTGGGTGGAAAGGGACAATTAGAGTTTTTCCAAATACAACCAACTCCATGCTCTCCATGTATCAGATGGCTTAATTTGCCTTTTTTTTTTTTTTACCAAAGACTTCATATTTCTCTTAAATTTTTTGATTCTAGCTACTTAGCTCTTGATTACTTAGTGTATAAAGTCTGGACAGGGTAATGGGTCAGTCTGAATTTAAATCCTGGCTCTGTGACGCTGGCAGCATTATTTCTCCCTTCTGAGCTTTTCCCCCTTTTCATCTGAAAAATGGGAATAAAACCTGCTACTCCACAAGAGTATTTTAAGAATTAGGGATTTAAACATGTAGCACAGGGTAGGTATTCAATAACCGATGATCATCATTGTTATTAGTTCTACTCAAAGGTTATGAACCTTATTTTTCTTTCCAGATTTAATAAGTTCATTTCAGCAATGAATTTCTGCACTGCCCACTCCCTCCCCCTTGCTTACAGGGGGCACCCACAGGCACACAGCAGGCAGGTGACGGTGCTCGTCAACCCTGAGTCTATAGCCACTTCTGGGGCAGGGTGGGTCAGAGGACACTGTGCTAGGCTGTCGCTGAGTCAGAAGCTCTGGACATAACTATGTCCACAAGAAGGCTGGCAACAGTCTGGACCTATGAGATAAGATTCTGACATTTATCTGGATTTTCTCCCTTAGAACTTTTTACATAGTTCTTACCTGGTATATTCGAACAGGCATTTTCTCCACAAATAGTCCTTNCATAACTATGTCCACAAGAAGGCTGGCAACAGTCTGGACCTATGAGATAAGATTCTGACATTTATCTGGATTTTCTCCCTTAGAACTTTTTACATAGTTCTTACCTGGTATATTCGAACAGGCATTTTCTCCACAAATAGTCCTTTCTTCTCACCTTTTTTCACCAGCTTGGTTAGAATAGACAGTCGGTCATTGTTAGGCCTATGGGGCCGAGGAGACGACTGAGGTGAAATCTCTGGTGAAGATGGTGCTGACCTAAAAGACATAAATAACGTATTAGATTTAAAAATAAACTGTACAGTTTCCTGATCCAATGTATTAAAATGCAAATTTGTAGAAAATAGGACTTAAAAAAAAACCTTTCAGACAGTGCTGGCATAGTACTAGGTTCTGGACATAAAGTGCACTCAATAAATGAGATTTTTAAAAATCTCAATTCTAAAATGAAATAATTTCTCTCCATGTTTCTAAATACAAAGAACTTCTTGCCAAGGAGGAACCACTAAGGTTACTTCCCAACTTGCCAAGGTAGCAGTGAGAAGACAGACAGGGGGTAGAGGGATTTACTTACTTACTTTTTAGAATTTCTGTTTAGTTTAGCTAATTACCTTTAAATACCAAAGAGCATGCTCTAAAGATCACAATACCACCTACTAAAATCACACAGCAAACCACACAGAGGAGAAACTCACAGAGAGAGGTCCTCATCACACAGCAAACCACACAGAGGAGAAACTCACAGAGAGAGGTCCTCGGCTTCCTGCCGTACAACGCTGACTCGACTTTTCTTTGGTAACACAGGGGAGTTCTGATCAGACACCCTCTGGTAAAAGAGCATGTATGCGTTCCAGTATCTTCGGCGTACATCAGTGTAGGGGTTCGCTTCATAATGAGACAACAGGAAGAACTCTTTGTAAATAAAAAATTTTCTCTTGACAATTTAAAACAACAAAAATCCAGCAAGTAAGTACTTACTAAATTCATTAAATGCAAAGTGTAAGTAAAGTGCGTGTCTTTTTAGAGTGAGACTTAAAATCACTCAGACAGTGCTCCAGAGGGGCAGAGAGTAAGCGAGCTATATGGTAAAGAAGTAAGGGAAAGAAGGTAAACTTTCCCAGGCAAGCTGAAATTCAGTCAAAGGGCAAGTCACATTTGAAAGTAAATTCTTTGGCACAGGTTGGGGCTGTAATTGGCCTCACTTAACCATGTCTGCACAAAATAGCCAAATCCACGTAAATTTTGGCAAAGACACTATATTCAGCCACTAAAGGTTGTTACCTTTAGATACATGACTACCATGGTCTGGTATCAAGATCTAATATTGTGGATCTCACACAGGGGGAAAATTTTAAATGCCCCTAGACTATTTTGACTGCAGTCCATGGGGTCGATAAGAGTCAGACACGACTGAGCGACTTCACTTTCACTTTTCACTTTCATGCATTGGAGAAGGAAATGGCAACCCACTCCAGTGTTCTTGCCTGGAGAATCCCAGGGACAGGGGAGCCTGGTGGGCTGCCGTCTATGGGGTCGCACAGAGTTGGACACGACTGAAGTGACTTAGCAGCAGCAGCAGACTATTCTGAATTCAGATATTAAAAATGCCAAGGTTTCTTCAAATAGTAAATTCTGTCAAGTACTTCTATGTTTTTTCTTCTGGGGGCGGGGGCTGTGGAAAGATTCGTTTGCCTCACTAACAAATACAGCCTTAAAAACAGGTGCTAGAGATATCTTCTCTAGGTGCTAGAGATATCTTCTCTATTAATCATATACCTCTATGTAAGTGAAAAGGAAATTTGAACATTTTAATGGACAACTACTTCTTCTGAAACTATTTTTAAGGTTAAAATTCTTTCAAGTTGTTCTTTAATATTCATTTCTCATACTTAACTTACTCCTTACCCTAGGAATGTTGTAAAGAATAAAAAAAAAATTTTTTTTAAATTTTGTAAGCAGCCTGAACCTTCTCACTCTGGCTATCAAGGAGTTTGTGGATCTATATGGCTAGAGCAGCTGTAAGTAAAAAAAAAAAAAAAATTGGTTCTATTTTTATATTAAAAAAATACTGCTTTCAATGTGATAGAAAAGTACATATTAAAAAATAAAACCAATGGAAAATATACATTTGTAAAAACTTACTTTGATCATAAACTTTTGGTCTATATTCTCCTCCAAAGCATTCATACTCCAGGGTCTCATCATTAAGGTCAAATTCTTCTATAACTGTGTCATTAAATTTATACCACTTTCCTTTTCCACATCCCCTAGAGTGCAGATTTGATAACACAAACATGAGGTTAAAAAGTCAAACTTCCATCCCCAGCATTCATCTCTATGTACTGTCTATAAATACAGAAGGTAATTACCATTTGAAAACAGCTAAGAAAAACATAGCAAAAGTTACTTCAATTTTTTAAACAACTTTTCAGAATAAAGGGATAAAACAGTTGCAACAAGTTTTAAAAATCCAATATAGAAAATAAGATCAAAGAGCAATGTGAAAACTTCTGCTCTACATAAGGGTAAGAGTGAGTAGGGCAGAGGGAGCAGAAGACAGACACAGGAGAGCAAGGGTGAAGGAGGGACAGAGGAGGAAGAGAGCTCGAAGAAGAGAGACAGGAGGGCGGGAGGGGGAGCAGGNGGAGCAGGGGAGGGGCGCAGGAGGGCGGGCGGGGGCACAGGGGAGAGGAGAGGCAGGGCCAGAGGAGAGCCTGCTGCAGGGGTGGAGTGGCATGAGAGCGGCATACCGCCTGTCCTTGATGAAAGAGTAGTAGTGGCCCGCATGCGCCTGCCCACTATGAACAATGACACCGACAAGTTCATAGTTTTCTGTGAGGGCAACTTTTTTTCGTGGAGATCCTCCACCCCCTTGATCTGCACTTCGCCCGTTTTCACCAACTTCGGAAGACGAATCTTGGCGAGCCATTCCTGAAACTGTGTAAGGCTCCATGTTTAGCATCCAGGGAAACTATGTAAAAGCAAAAACAGCACATTAATGATGGTTAGCAACATACAGGGCCACACCCACTGAATTCTGTACAAACGAGAGGGATGTGTTTCCCTAATTTAAGCAAGGAATACCCTCCAACTCAAGCACACTACCTCAGAATGGCTCAAGGTCTGGGAAAGTATAAGTAGTCTCCTGTTTGAGCATTAAGGAAAGGCTTCCTCTTCTGTCACTAGGATGCCTTCCAGATATGAAGGTTATGGTCCAGAATCTGCCTGTGCCACTAGTGGCAGCAGCTAAGACATGGGCTGTGTACTTCTCAGACCGCTAAGGTTTCACATTTTAAATGAAATTTGAAAATACAGAAAAGGAAACAATAGAGAGTGCAGTAATAATGGCTATTAAAAAAACTAAGAAAACAAAAGTTACCCTTATCTGTTCATCGTATTTAATTGAGCGTCCACTCTCCCAGTCAAATCCAAATCTCATCAGGTGAATGACCAAGACACTGGGTAACGATTTAATACAGGTCCTTTTCACTGTTGTTCTCTAAAGAGAAGCAAAACCCAATTATTTCCATGGAGATGATAAAACATCAAAGTAATTAATACAGAGGTCATAGATTTGCATAGGGTTTTCCCATATGTATGAACACAAGTCATGACACAATCTAATGGAAGTAACAACAGGGGGTTAAAACTGATCCTACATAAAACATAACACATGAACAACAAATTAAACCTATTTTTTTTAAAGGGGAAATGTAATACCTTTTCTTTACACTTTTCGCAGTAATACGCATTACTTCCCTCGAGAACTTCTCCTCTAACAAACTGGTCCAAAGAAATTTCCAAACTCTGACAGGAAGTAACTCCTAGATTGAGAGCCATGAAAGCTTCTTCACGCTCGTATCTTGAACAGCCAACAGAAAAACCATGATCAACAATGGAATGAAAAAAATCCTGAAATTACCACAATAATTGAGACTAAACATAGAACTACATTCGTAATCAGTGTAATTAACACATACCTTCCCTCATCCTTCTAAAAGTAAACTACCAAATAAAAACGCCAAGTTTTGACCACTTAGAACTGCTTAAAATTAAGAATTTCAACAAAGAAACTTTAGAAATGAAACCAAAGAGATTTAATTCAAAAAACATATATAGATCTATTAGGAGATATATATGCAAGCCTCTCAAGGAATAAAAAATCTACACCATATTAGAAGAATCATTCAAAAAGGATGAAGGTTATTTTTTTGATGTCAGTGTTATTTTCACTAACCTGTGAGGACAGTCTTTACAGATTTTCTGATCAGAATAGATGCCCTGAAAAGTATTCTTAAAGATTTGGTCTCTCCCCATTTTCTGTTGAAAGAACAGAGTTAAAATTTCAGTTGACACCTTTAGAACTTTCAGGTTTTTTATACAGAATTTTATTTAGACCTAAGCTAAAGCACAGGTTTTAATTTACCCAACAAAATAAAATTAGTCGGCTTGGTAGTTTAAGCTGGGAATTAATGAAAGAATCACAACCCGCAGACCCACTGTCGGAGGAACGTCAATAATCAGAAAGGAAGAGCAGAGCCGTCGGCCACACTGATGACAAGGACGGCACCCTCCGTGATCACCCGAGTCCTTCTCCCCTTGCCCCAGTTACCAAGCTGGTAGTCACTCCCCATGATTTCTTCTTTTTTCTTGTGGATAGAATGCTGCAAATCTATAAGTTATTTTATTTTGGGCCCCCTGCAGTAGAAGCAGAGTCCTAACCACTGGATCACCAGAGAAATCCCTGTACGTTATTTTTTTTTCAAAGAAACGGGTAACTTGTGCCTTCTGATGAGAGGGAGAGGTAATGCTGGCAGTGACGGGAGGCTGTCCGTGTCTTAGAAGGCGACACCACTTAGGAAGCTTGTGACAGTGGTAGGAAGCTCTGGGTCACGTAACCACAAACGACTTCTGAATCTGGTTCTTTCATTCCCTTTGACAAAGCAAGACAGCTCTGTGCGGAGCCATGGGTTCACTGCTGACAGCTGCAGTGCTCTGAGGCAAGGTTACGTCAATGCAGACACACGGTGCACAGCTACAAACAGTTATTACTATGGGATACAGGTTAAGAATCATATACAAGTGTCAGATGAATTAAGAAAATAAATCTATAAGCTATACTGTTCTGTATATTTTATATTCAAACACAGATGAAATAAACTACAGTTGTGGTGTTAAAGATAATCACTTTCTGATTTGTAATCCCAAATTCTAAAGCACTGTTCTCATGCTAGACTCTGAGAGAATGAGAGGGAAAAATGCAAGTTTTTTCTACCTTGAGATACTCATCCATCTGATCAATGAGACTGGTGAAGAATTCATATGCATCCTGCTGTTCTCTCACATAAAGTTCTTTGTTCCACATTTTGAAAATCTATGTAACAAGAATTAAATACATTGTTGAAGGAAAAATAGCAATTTCTGAATATGGCAGAAAAGGAATGCGAGAGAGTCTTTAAATGCTTCTAAAAATCAAGTTCACTATTAGGATATAAAAGTTTTTACTGATGTGAGATTAGCTTGCATTCAGCCATCTATGTTTTTCCTCAGTCTCTTTATAATAGTAAGTGTATGAAACCGTATAGAGTGAGACTTAAGGTCAAGGAACAGTTTCTCTCCTAGAAAGTATCCAACCTATGGGGGAAATATAAGGCAAACCATAATACAGCAATGCTTTAAAAGAATATTCTTTATTTAGAGGTATTAGTGAAATTGGCAAATGTGCAGAGGAATAATTTGAACAAATATTTCAAACAGATAAGTAAGAATAAGGAGAAATAGCCCAATTAAGACTAGCAAATCTCTAGAAATAATATAAATGACTATTCTCAACATTCTAATCACTTGAAGAAGAATGGTAAAGATATTTCTTATATAGGTTCTTGGCAATGGCATTAGTCTAGCGTTAATAAACCAGAGACAGTTATCACTGGAGAGAGAATGTAGCCACATTCCAAATAGCTAACATCTTTCAGTCTAAAGAGTTACTGGGTGAGATACCTTCCAAAAGTTCTCAGGTACATAGTACTGTAGTTTGCTTTCCATCAAATGCCCAAAGAGAGACTGCACTTGGTAGAATACGCTATCATCTGGATTGTCCGTGTCATCATCCACTGAAAGTAATGACTGGAAAGAAATTAAATATTAAATTAGAAATGTTCAACCACTTTTAGGAAACCTTGATTTCTATACTCCAAGTACCCACACTGTTCTTTCAGAATGACATGTGTGTTAGCTGTGGCTACAACTCTGTGTATGTTTAGCTTCAACACTTCTAACTAGTATAATAATGAACAAATCACCTCTGAGCTTCTGTTCGGTTATGAAAAACTGAAACCGATAATACCAGGATCTTTACAAGAAATAAGTATGACATAGTGACACAGAATATTCTCAAAACTATTTACTGCTATATCATAAGCTACTAATAGATTATTACAAAGTGCAAATGAGTCTAAATATTTCTAAAAATAGAAGAAACATTAATAGCTTTATGGTATAGAATTTGAGAATAATTTTAGGAGTTAAAAAAATCACATTAGGTCAAATTCATCTGTCAAACAGGCAGTATGAGACCTCAGCAGATTTATAAAAGTTTATGACTATGAACAACGTCATCTATACAGACTTCAGAATCTACTATAGAATCTCTAATTAGTTCTAGTTTTAGTAAACCCCAAAATGCAATGTATGAATATGGAACAGTTCTCAGGCACACACATTTATGAAACTAAACAGAAAAGAGGAAGGAAATCACCTCTGGGAGACCAGGTTGCATATACAGCTGCTGGAAGACTGCATTCATGTAACACGTAGCACCACCATTCCTCAGCCCCACAAACCCTGAGCTGGACCTGCTGTCCACAGGAGGAAGGTACTAGGAAAGAAAGGAGTAGAAACCGTAGAGACAGAGTCAATATCCTGGCCACTAGCAGACTTCCTCACAGCTATGTCAGCTGTCCCAGAGGAAAAGAGAGAAACTTGCAAACGTATCCATCTGGTGTGTCAACGAGCTATGGTAGCAAACCCATGTCCACAAAGCATCTCTACAGATGCAATGCAATTCTAAAACGACTACCTAAGTGTTTCCATTTAGTTCCTAAAATACCTCCCAAATATGAAGCATGTATTTACATATTCACTACGTAGTCATGCCTTTAGTCACTTCATTATCATTCAACAAATACTTCTTTAGAGTACCCTGAAGGCAGGAATATGAGAGAGCAGAAATATATTTGTTCTTTGCTCTCAAGGAGCTTACATTATATAGTAGGGTAGACATTAATTAAAAATATTGATACATATTTTCAAACTGAGGCAGCACTTTGAAAAGTAGGAAGGGTCTGTGAAGCATTTACTAGGGAGAATCCTAGCATGTCTGGATGGTCAGGGAAGGCTCATTCTTCTCCTCTTACTTTCTGAGAAGGTAACATTCTTCTCCTGAATTTCCTCTAATAAGCATGCAATTAAAAAATATGCAAATGCTGTAGCATTTTACTTAAGGATGTTTTGTAATAATGCAGATTCTAGTACAGTGGTTTTCTAGGTAGAAATAATTTAGAAAAGGCATCCTGAATAAAGTTCAACATGGCAATTCTCCAACTGAAAAAGGATACTGTAGTGACATACTCTGAAACGTGATTACAGTAGAATTTGGTGCGAACGCTATGACCAGAACCATATTTTGTCTGCATATATCAAGTACCTGTATCCATGTAATAACTAACAAAGTGACAAGACCCTGGAGGCCTTCTGGACTGAAAGGAATTGCTAAATATCATATACTTTTCATTAACATTCAACATATACTTAGAGCAAGGTGATTTTTATGATCTAATTAACACTGTAATTTACTTGTAGTCCAAAGCACAGATTTAAAAAAAAGGTAAAAAAAAAAGTTGCAAAACAAGAAAAGACTGGTTCATAACAGTGCTAAATGTGTATTTATATGACAAATATTTTCTTGATTATGCGGATATAATAATCCCTGGCTTACTAAAGTAAGATTGTCATTTTAATCTGATTATTAAATGCATGTAAAACTTAAAGCATAGCATAAAGTAAGCATTATAAACTAAACAGTTCATCAAAACAGCTCCCAGTTTATGCACACATTTCACTTTGCAAGTACTATTTCCTCTATTTAGAACACCTGTTCTCACTTCGCTCCCTGCCTGCTTCACAGTGCTCAGTTCAGGCATCCAAAGGGGTGACGCTGCCTCTGCATGTTCGTGGAGGGTGCTTTAAGTGTCCTCTTGCTCTTGGTCTGGTGCTCCAGGGCATCTTTCTGCAGCTTGTTTTCCTCTCGTAGATATTGACACGGCTTCTCCTGTCTGAAATGACTTTCCCACCTTGCCTCAGTTGGCTCACTACTGTGAAGGACTCTATTTTAAATGCTATAATTTCTAAGAAGTGTTCTGAAATACCCACCATCTGGTGTCAAAGCACCTCTGTTAGCAGAGCATTCAGGATATACTTCTATCTAAGGGCTGGAATCATATCTTCATTTCTGAGCTCCAGAAGCCTATAGCGCCTCAATGCATGGTCAACTCAATAAATCTTAGTTGAGTTTAAGTGAACACAGACTAGATTGTGCCAGAGCCAGTGTTTGTTTGAGTTTGTAGCCCTAGTGCCTGTCACTGTACCAAGCATAGTTTCTCAAAAAATAGGTTGAAATGCTAGTTTATACTGTGAATAATTATCACTTGACTTAAAAATGTCAAAAGTCAAACGTCAACAAGTCCCTTTTTTGGGGACTTCCCTTGTAGCCCAGCAATGAAGAATCTGCCTGCCAAAGCAGAGGACATGGGTTTGATCCCTGGTCTGGGGAAGATTCCACAAGACTAGTGGCAACTGGGCCCTTGAGACACAACTACTGCCTAGAAAAGTCAGTGCTCTAGAGCCTGTGAGCTGCAACTACTGAGCCCACGCTCCACAACTACTGAAGCCCGTGTGCCTACAGCCTGTGCCCCATAGCAAGAGAAGTCGCTGCAAGGGAAAGTCTGTGCGCCGCAACTAGAGCAGCCCCCACTTGGCCGCAACTAGAGAAAGCCCTTGTGTAGCAACGAAGACCCAGAGCAGCCAAAAATAAGTAAGTAAATAGAAAATAAAAATTAAAAAGTCGTCTTTTTTTAATTAAAAGGGTACCATTTAGTAATGTATTAGGATAATACATTACAGATTATAGCTAATTTGAGTATGTGAACATGATAAGCAAAGGAATAACACTGACTTTCTTTGTGACTAGGATAATGCAAACACAGTTTAAAATACTATGTTTAAACAAGAGCTCATTCTAAAGAAAATTAAGTGCATCAAGGTCTAGAAAACTTACATCAAACTCCTTGGTAAGAGCAGGATCAGGTTGATGATGCATAGAAAGTAGTTCTTTTGTAATAATTTGAAGATTTGAAGGTGAGCTATCAGCAAGCATGACAAGGACTTCGTAGGCTGCCAATCGGCTATTCACTGTACTACACCTAAAAACAAAAGACCCAAGTGAACTTCAACAGTGAATAGCTTACTTAAGTCGCTCATTAAATTAAACCAACATTTGAAATGAAAATATAAGAGGTGCAATCTCTAAAACAGGGTTAAGTCAGAACCCAGGAATCTAGGGGGAGGTGATCAGGTAACAAAGGAAGAGACCATGAACAGAGGAAGGATGATTATGATTTAGAGCTAAACATCTTCTTGGCCTGATGATAAAGTAGCAAATCTTTCCATTATGACTCCAGGATACTCTTATCTAAGGGATGGATTAGCAAGAATATAGAGTCTGAAAACTTTACCAAAAAATAACATGGAAACAACTATCTTTCGATCAAAATAGGTAGGAAGAAAAGTTTTTGTAGATATTACCCTGAAATTCAAATATCTACATGGCAGAAAGCTATACAAATCAGAACAGATGCCCATAAACATCAAGGATACTAGCCAACTTTCTATTTTGCTGAAAATGTGGAGACAGAAATAGCTTGCCAAGTCAGTGTGTTTATAAAGTGACAGTGAAAGATAACTTGCAAGTATTCTGCAGGAAACCAAAGGCTTCTTTACTACTCCCCTTTAGCAGAAATCATTTGGGGGATGGACAGTAATTTCTCACTGTCACCTAAGTCAACCTTTCATTTCTTAGGAGGTCGCAGGTTAGGAAGGATACACAGAAAAGAGGACATCCAACCTCTGAGAGAAACAATTATGGAATGGAGTGTAGGAGACATGTTCAAGAGGGGCCTGAGGGGCATGGAGATCAGAACTGCATCAGGCACCGAGGACACAGGCCATGGACCTGGCACTATCCTCTGCTTTTAACTGCATTTCTGGGTTGCAAAGGACAGGTAAAGAATGAATAGAAGGTACCATTATAGAAATCTATATATACACTAAGAAGTTCTTTTGTTGGTGTAATACAAGAATAGTATTACTTGTGAAGAGAGTTTCTGTGTAGTTTAAATCTCTTGCTGGCTTTAGAATTTAGGTGGGAAAAGGCTGTGAGTCGCTGTGATAAATGAGCGCCATTCAGTACACCAGGGAGCGACAAAACAGTGTTTCCTTTTCTATTCAAGGTACTGTATTTGATTTAAAATCAACTCCTTGTTGATGGATATATTACTTTTATAATAATAAATACAAATGGAAGGATTCATGAAAAAAAATTTCAGTGCAAACTGCTGAAGATTTGTTTTCTCTGTTCACTGAAAAGTGAGGTAATCACGTGTTTCCACTGGTTTAACAAAAGACTCTCGCAGACTTAGCACCAAATCTTCCAGAACAAGACTAGGGCAGGGGTAAGGACTGGGGTTACAGTGTGAAGGACACCCCGAGAGTTTTAATGAACATTACCTAAAACAGATTTTGCTAACAAGGAATTCATAGATAGAGAAATATCTATACATGATAAGACACCTCTTAAGGTTTCATAAAATATTGCTTATTATGCCTTGCCCATTTCAATAATGACTGAAATTGTATGGGAATTTTTTTCACTGGTTAAATGCCAAATCCTCAGTTTCTCCAGGATTACCTCAATTAACTCTGGCTTTCATGAGAAAAGAACAAAGTAAGTTAGGTTGAGATCAAATAAGATGGCAGCTTGTAGCTGCGTCCTCCTCTCTCCAAGAGCATAAGGAGCAGCCATGCAGGGTCAACACTGTGAAAGGGTCTTCCAAATTCCTACCCATAAAACTGATACAAATTGGATTTTAAAATTACCACTGTAGTAAATCACTATCAGTTTTGCTTATCAGGACACAGTCAATACTCAGCAAACTGCAGGGTTCATGCACTAAAGCACCAACACTTTTGTCCTCACAGAATCCTTCAAGACTCGGAGCCTAATGTACTCTGGAAGCAAGTCTTAACACCTCAGTTTCTCTCGGAATTTGTTACTGATCAAGTTGACATTCTTACTCCTCCACCCTGACGGCAGTAGCATCCCTGCTCAGCAACACTATGGGCCAGTAGGCTCTACCCTAAGCCCCCTACATGCATTTCTTTACACAGAGGGTCATATCTGACAAGCTACACACACTCACGAGAGGGAAGACAGACTCCAAGTTAAGCAAAGCTTTTTGGACTAAAGTTTCGAATTAGAATTTTTACCAAAACTGAACACAACGTGCATTTTCCATACTTTGGATGAAAGTCCTGTTGACTGATGGCGGCACTGCCAGCTGGAGAATGACTATTTAAAATAATTCTAGAAGCTCGGAAAAGGAAGTCATCTAACAATGGTTTAATGAGTGATGAACCTGGAATAGAGCATAATATTCATGTTGAGGATGAACACACATTTAATTCAAAGATCCTGTCTTGCACTTTCATATAGAGCAGCAAAGGCTCCTGCGGCCACCCAGTGGCTTATTTTTTGAGCACTTACAGTACCTGGCAAAGCTCTGTGGGGCAGCAGGGTGGGCATGGGTGGGAGAGTCAGGGAACAGGATACAAAGACAGACAAGTGCAGGTACCTTCCTTTAAGAGCTGACAATACAGTGAAAGGAGTTATGCTTTCACTTAAGGAACACAAACGCCAAGAGCAGCACAAGGCAGACAGTTTGGGTGAATAATGCACTCTACTCTGGGCATAGGGGGGTCCACATAAAAGGTCTGAAAACTAAAAATCTTCAGGTAAAATGATGTGTCCCATCTCACCCTGGTTTAGGGTCACTCTTTTCTATGTATCTCTAGTAGCCAAGAAAATTTTTATAGAACTTAGTTTGTGTGATAGAAGTAATAATCGACACTTTGATTTGTTTTCTGAATATAATTTATAATACTGAATATGCTTTTACAAATTATATATGTATCCCACCGCCCAGGGGGTGGTGGTTGGGGCCTGGCTCTCCAGACAAGAGTAATCTGTGAAAGAGGTAGATACACAATGGACTATATTTTATAAAGTATGTAACTGTAAAAAAGAGAAAAATCCATGATTTATTAGTTTTTTGTTACATGATCCAACTATTTTGAACACTATAAAATTCTCTATATGGTTTAATAACACAGATAAAATACACCTTATATTGGTTAGCCACTAAAAGTCCAGACAATCTCCTATTGTCTGAAGGGTCGGTTCTCTATGGAACACTTAGCACCTGTCTTATGTTCCCAATTTCACACAACACTATGCCAATATCTGAGCACTGAAGTACTCTGTCACATGATAAGATGAAGTAATAATTACCAAGCATTTCCTTTTCTGCCCCACAGAGTGAAAGAAGGGTCTTGATGAGCCGTAAGTGTCCTGCCAATAAGATGTTGTCTGCTTCACTGGTCTCACATTCAGCTGTGCGATTGGGTTCAAAGTTATCCAGCCAGGTAATCTCATCTTCAAGCATGGTAGCTGGGCTGATTCTTAATTGCTCCATTTCTGAAGCTAAGAAGGAAAAACAAGACAAAACAAAAAACACCCCACTTCTGAAGAAAGAAGAATTTCTTTTCATAGAGTCAAAATCCTGAATTAACATAATCAAGCAGAGACAAGTCTCACTCTTCCATCTCACAGATTAAAGAAATCGTCACTGATGAACAGCAACTGCCCAGGGGACTATGAAGGCTCACACGTCTGTTCCTTCCCTGCCTCCTCCTCTCAGTCACAGACCAAACGGCCCTGAGTGCATCCTCTGTGGGTCATGGTGCTCATGCGGGGGATACAAGCTGAAGGGGACAATCCTTGTTCTGAAGAAGCTCCTGTTTGGTGGCTGTGAGCAGATGTCCCAGGCAAGGAATCCTTCCAGAGCAGGAAGTGGTCAGTCAAGGGATGAGAGGAAAGCCAGCGGTCTCGGAGTGTTACCTACGCCTAGGGAGTGGTGAGCTCTGTGGAGGAGAGAGAGGTCCACAGCAGGCGGCAGGATCCAGGCTTCCGGACAGTGAGCCAGCCTTGAGAGAACTACTCCGCTCTTTTGAATTTAGTATTTTGTTTTCCCCTCCAAACAAGGATTGAAAATAAAATTCCATAGTGGAAGCTGGGGCTAGCAAGGAGAGCAGGAGTGATCAAACTCTCTTGCTGGTGCACTGGGGCCATAGGCATGCAGGGCCCCGTGGGGTGAGACAGAAAGATACTTCAGGGGACACTCTGTCCTGGTTTCCTCATTCACAACTGGGGCTAGCACCTACACTGCAGGGTGCTGTGCGTAAAGGGCCTAGGATATGCACTGGCATACAGACAATACTCCAGAAATGGCAAAGACTGCTCATTTCAAAACATATTCCCACTTTGCCCTCACTATCAATGAAGGGATCTTGGGTCCCTTACTCGATGGCTCAATGGCACAGAAAAGGCCTCCACTAATAACCTGTTCATGCATTCTGAGGATGTATGTGTCTAGCCAATTCATGAGTCTAGTTCTCAAACAGCAAAACAGAATACCCTCTGTAAGTTCAAGCCACAGAACAAACCTTTTCGGGCTGCTGCCTAATTCAACACTGGAAGTTTGGTTGAAATATGCAGTGCCAGGCTATATGGACATGTAGTCCATTCACTTCTCTAGACAGTAGAGGGCTTATTCCTGAATTAAGACACAGACTGCATCATCTCAGGTTCCAACAAAACCAATGTCACCACAGTGCGCAGAGTACTCTGTCCTCAGCCTTTGAGGGGCACTCATGAAACCCAGGATTGTGTCTGCTTTAGAGATGCTGCTGAGGTTTCCTAGTCGCCCTCCCTTTATGTGTCTGTTATCTGAAGACCTTTGTGTTAAGTTTCTTTTAGGTTCTTGTTTCTTTTGAGAAACCACTGTTTCTTCCTCTAGGGTATTGAGAACAACCGAAGAAATGTGATTCCCCTTTTACCTTTGCCCTCCAGGAACCTCACAACCTACTTCTGCATATACACAAGGTATTTTTTTTTAACCTCCTGGGCTTGACATTCTTTTCCAATCAATGCTTTTGTTGATCCTGAATTTCATTTTATTTATTTATTATAAGTCTTCCCTATAAGCTTTGTGTAAAGGGTAGGAAATAAAATTAACAAACTCTTGATTGGAACAACTAAAATTCACAGCATTCCAATGCGTATCTGCATTATATAAGAGTAAGTACAGATGATTAAAATCTAAACACTCTAACAACAGTGTTTCTAACAATGATACTGCAAGTCACCTAACACTAAACAATTACCTGACTTTCATTGCTCACTTCTATTACTATCAACATATCACAACAGAGTTTCCTTCTTTCCTTCAAACCTTCCAAATTGTCAGAATTGACTGTAATGGAGAGAAAGACTCTTCCTAACAATTCTGTATCAGTGTGATTAAAATATGAGCCTTTGAAAATTTTTAATATCAATAAATCTCAATAAGTTAATGGTTGGACATATTATAGAGAAGAGCTAATTGGTACATGGGGTTACATACTATTGTAAAATATTTTTAAGGGAATAAAATTCAATTTCAAACAATAATCATAAAGCTGTTTGTATCTCAGATATATTAAGTCAGATTTAGAAATGTCTGTTTGGCTTTCCTTTCTAGTTCTTCTCAACCCCTTCCCTGACATAAATCAGTTAGACATCTACTTACTTGTCAGATCATCTAATAATTGGCACCTCAGATCAAAATACTCCATGCACTGGGATAACAGTCTAAAAAATAGATAGATTTGAATTATTAAAAAGAGGCTGGTTTGAAAATTTAAAAAAATTACTTGTAAGAGTAAGTTAATGAAACAGATGAATACGATAATTTTCCTAAGCATAAAATAACTACATTAATTCAACTTAAGTATTTCAGCAAGACACACACTAGTGATTTTACTTAAGCAGATAGAATATAGGAATAATAGTGTAAAGAGAAGAAACTTACTAAATCTATAACATTTTGTAATGATGCACACACTGCCTGCATACCTAATCCACTGGTTACATTCACTGTTCAAATATTAACTGATACACACTAAGCACCTACTACATGCTTGGAACTGTTTAGGGGACCAATGAACAAGAAACACTGGAGACAGACAACAGATGAAAAATACATACAAATGTCAATTGGTGGTAAGAGCTAAGAGGCAAAATAGAGTGGATGAAAGAAGAAAGAGAAAGGTAAGTTCTTTTTTCTAAGATGATCAATGGAGCTTTTTTTGGGCAGTTATAGCAATGAAGAGCACAGGTTTACATTTTAAAGTAAGGCGGACCTTACTTTTAATCCTGGCTCCACTACTTATGGCTAAGACAGTAAAGAATCTGCCAGCAGTGAGAGAGACCTAGATTTGATCCCCTGGGTTGGGAAGATACCCTGGAGAAGGGAATGGCTACCAACTCCAGTATTCTTGACTGGAGAATTCCATGGAGAGAGGAGTCTGGTGGGCTACAGTCCATAGGGTCGCTGAGTGACTGACACCTTCATTTTCCACTATTTAATAGTTGGGTGTCCAGGGATGATGTATTTCAGTTTTCTTAGTTTCCTGATTTCTAAATGCTTGCCAGAGTATTAGAAATAGACGTGCACACATATATACAAACAGAAAGGGCTCAAGGATGCACTAATGATGACATTGCAAATGAACCAAGAATCATGATTATTAACAAAGTGGGGATGATAAAACTGCCGAACTCATTTGGCTACTGTGAAGATTAAATGATAAATGTATGCGAAGAATTTAGCATCCTGTGAGGCACATAATCACCCCGTAACTGCTATTAACACCATTACTTTACCTTATACTTAAGCACAATAGCTTATTACTTGGAAATGGCTTACACATTTCAACTACAGATTCATTGAGCTTACTAGTTAACAAAAGGATCATCTGATTTTAGAAAACTTTTAACTAGGAAAAACTGGAATACTAAAGTAAAAAATGTACAAGCACACAAAAAAAGAAGTTTCTATAACTTTTAATCCATGTCTTTGTCAGGGAAAAATCATTCTCTAAAATTTGGCTTTATACTATTAAGAAGAATTACCTTTCATTATAGTGACTGAACTGAACTGAACCAGAAATATACAACCAATATCTAACTTAAGTTAAATGGGGTCAGCTTAACATAACTCTAAATTTTAGTTAACTTTTTAACTTTAAAGTCATTCAAAATTATCTTGTCTCAGCAACTGAAATCTCAATTTCTTCCTTATTTATAAATTTATAAAGTTAAAATAGGTTAAATGCTTTAAAACAATATTTGAGACTTAGATATGTGGGCCAGGAATCTCCACATATGAGAGATTATAAGAGATTATAAGATTGTACTATGAGCAACTGTATACCAACAAACTGGATAACCTAGATGAATGGAAAATCCTTAGAAGCATAACACTTCAGAAGACTGAATGAGGTAGAAACAGTGATTGTACACTACCACTAACAAGAACACTGAATCAATCAAAAACCTATCAACAAAGAACATTCTTGGACTCAACGGCTGCACTGGTAAATTCCATCCAACATTTAAAGAAGAATCAACACCAACCCTTCTCAAACTTTTCCCAAAAAATTGAAGAGGAAGGAACACTTCCTAGCAAATCTGATTTGGCAGTAACATTTGAAGAATTAAACACCATGAGCAACTAAGACTAGTATCTGGAATGCAAGGATGGTTCAAAATACAAAAACCTATCAATGAATATACTACATTAACAGAATGAAGGGAAAAAACCCTCACATGATTACCTCGATCAACACAGAAAAAATGACAACATTTAATGCCTTTTCATGCTACAATCATTAGACAAAGAAGGAGCATAAGAATGAGAGAAAATATATGCAATTCATGTATGCAATAAGGGATTCATATTCAGAATACATAAAAAACCACCACCAAAAATGGAAAACCTAACTTAAAAATAAGAAAAAGACTTGAACAGACACTTCTCCAAAGAAGATATACAAATGGCCAATAAGCACACGGTGAGATACGCAAAATCACTGATCACTAGGGACATGCAAATGAAGACCCCAAGCTGCCACTTCACACTCAGGGTGGTTATTATCAAAAGCAAACAGCAAACAACTGTCGGCAAGAGTGTGGAGAATATGGACCCTTATAGATGCCTGGTGGGAGAGGAAAATGGTGCAGCTACTGTGGAAATGATGTGGTGGCTCCTCAAAAACATCACACTGGGACGATAACAGGACCCGGCAATTCTACTGCTGGGCATATATACACAAGAACCAAGAGCGGGACTCAAAGTGGTATCCACAGACTCATGGTTGATAGTAGCAATAATTATACTAGCTAAAAGATGAAACCAAACGTCCACCTATGGGTGAATAACTCCAGCAAGAACGAAGGGATGGAGCCAAAGCAAAAACAGCACCCAGTTGTGGATGTAACTGGTGTTAGAAGCAAGGTCAGATGCTGTAAAGAGCAATATTGCATAGGAACCTGGAACGTTAGGTCCGTGAATCACGGCATATTGCAAGTGGTGAAACAGGAGATGCCAAGAATGAATGTCGACATTTTAGGAATCAATGAACTAAAATGGAATGGAATCAGTGACTCTAACTCAGAAGACCATTATATCTATTACTGTGGGCAGGAATCCCTTAGAAGAAATGGAATAGCCACCATAGTCAACAAAAAAGTCTGAAATGCAGTACTTGGATGCAATCTCAAAAGTGACAGAATGATCTCTGTTTCCAAGGCAAACCATTCAATATCATGGTAATCCAAGTCCATGCCCCAACCAGTAATGGTAAAGAAGCTGAAGCTGAACGGTTCTATGAAGACCTACAAGACCTGAGAGAGTCATTTCCTAGGCAGGTTGATAAGAAGTCTAGGGGTCCCCAAGGAGAGAGGGGTCTGGAATGCTCAAGGAGGAAGAAAGAACAAATTTTTTTTTCCCCTCTTCATTCCTTAGGATTATATAAAAATAATGTATTCTACCCGAGGACAGTCTCTAGATTAAACTTTCTGGCTAATCCTGTCATTTTAAAATGTAAATTATGGGAGTAGATCTGGTAAAGTTTTTACAAGGATTATATAACAATAATGTATCCTGCTTGAGGACAGTCTCTGGATTAAACCTTCTGGTTAATCCTGTTATCTTAAAATGTAAATTATGGGAGTAGGCCTGGTGAGGTCTTCACAACCTGCAGACATTCTTTTGATTCACTGGAGAGTATATAACTCCACTGCTAAAACTAGCATTTCAGTTCAGTCGCTCAGTCGTGTCCGACTCTTTGCGATCCCATGAATTGCAACACGCCAGGCTTCCCTATTCATCACCATCTCTCTGAGTTCACTCAGACTCATGTCCATCGAGTCCGTGATGCCATCCAGCCATCTCATCCTCGGTCGTCCCCTT
>SJYX01014252.1:8865-28028 GCA_006410675.1 Oreotragus oreotragus
CACTTCAGTCGTGTCCGACTCTGTGCGACCCCATAGACGGCAGCCCGCCAGACTCCTCCGCCAGTGGGATGTTCCAGGCAAGAGCACTGGAGTGGGTTGTCATTGCCTTCTCCGCTGGGTACTGGCAGAGTGACTCAAACTCCACATGTAGATTGAAACCTTAGATATGTGAGTTTCTTCTATCTTCAAGGGCCTAGAAATATATAGTAGAACAATCATAGATTTGGAAGTTATAGACACTTACAGTCAAATTCTGGTTCTACTCCTTGGTAGCCATGTGACTTGGACAAAACACTTAACCTCTCCGATTTCTCATTTTCCTTGTCTATTAACTAGAGGAAATAATGCCTATTTTTCAGGAATGCAAAGATTAAAAATAATATAAATGAGGCATCCAGCAGAGAACCAGGCATATTTTGGATGCTGTGTAAAGGGTAACTTCTATCATCATTGGAAGACAGTGTGCTTGAGTTGTATTGTTGGTGGTAAGGACGGTATGGACCGAGTTCTATTTCTAATTTCTCTCCTTGGCCAATTTGAGAACAATTGTGGGCACATTTCTGCATCTACTAGCTGGATTAGGAAAACTGGGCATTTGGCTTGGTTGATGGCCTTTTTCCCTCTGTGTGAGGTAACTGATGCATCCAGAGGTGGGAAACACACCCAGGGCCTTGTAAAACAGCACCATTTGCTAAATAACAGAGTAGACTGTAATTTCTACAGAAAGAGTTGTAAGTCACCTATTTGGAAAATAATGTTTAAAAATCTTGTAGGTGTGTGCACTTCATACTTTCTTTATTTTCTCTTTCTGCATGTTCTAAGTGTTCTGTGGTCATTAAGTATCATCCTTTAGGGCTTCCCTGGCGACTCAGTGGTAAAGAGTCCGCCTGCCAGTGTAGGAGACACGCGTTCGATCCCTGGGTTGGAAAGATGCCTTGGAGAAGGAAACGGCAACACACTCCAGTATTCTTGCCTGGGAAATCCCCATGGACAGAGGAGCCTGGGGGCCTACAGTCCATGTGGTCGCAAAGAGTCAGACAGGACTAAGCGACTAATACAACAACAATCACTGTTTTACAATTAAACCAAAATTAAAACAGTGAAAATTATTTTTTTAAATAAAGTCTTCCTCCTAGCCATATACAGTTGAGTTTCTTAGTGAACGTGGATAACCATTATGACTATGCTCCACTGAAAGTTCTCAGAGAAGACACCATGCTGTTAGATAATTTTATTAAACCTTATTTCCCCCTACAAGGGACACACTATTTTCATAGATCAGGAACCTCTAGGGCATCAAGATTTAACAACTAGGTCACAAAGTTAGCAAGTGGGAGAGTCAGACTTGAAACACACACAGGCTGCTTACAGAGCCACTCCTTGTAACCCTCAAGCTACACGACCACCTCACTCAAACAGCATCTCTCTCTCCTTGCCTTCATGCTCATTCTCCTTGTTATTTATGAATTTTGCACATCAGACTTATGTTTGTTATTTTAAAAATTTGGACAAGTATTAGGATGAAAATTATCCCTGAAGTCCTGTATGTCCGTCTCTGCCCTAATCCCTACTGCTCAGCTCAGAAGGGGTCACTGTCAAAGTTGCAATGAGTCCTGATTGCTTTCTAGGCATGAACATGTGTGTGCTGCGTGTGTTGCATGATGTGCCTGTGCACGCATATGTGTGTGATTACACAGTTCTGTAACTTGCTTTTTGCAGCTAACCATGTACCACCAGGATTTTTGCCATCAATTAATAGAGTACACTCTTCATTTCTCACCACTGCATAAGACTCATGTAGGTACACCGAGTTCTCCTTACTAATGGACTCCATGCTATCTTGGGCCTCCCTGGTAGCTCAGACAGTAAAGAATCTGCCTGCAAGGCAGGAGACTCAGATTCAATACCTGGATAGGGAAGATCCCCTGGAGAAGGAAATGGCAACCCACTCTGGTATTCTTGCCTGGAGAAGTCTCCGGACAGAGGAGCCCGGTGGCTACAATCCACGGGGTTGCAAAAAGTCAGACACGACTGAGTGACTAACACTCCCACTGTCACACTTTCCATACTATCTTTAGTTTATCATAAATTAAGTGGCAAGAAAATATTAAACACATACATTTGTGTGTCTCTGAGAATCCCAATGGGATGGATGCACTGTTGAAGAGGAGCTAGTGTATCAGATGTATGCAAACACATGCAAATGTACACACAAATGTATATTCATATATGTGTCAGAAGAATCTGTCATATTACCTTAGAAAGAAGCAGTAATCAATTTCCTTACACTTATAACCTTGCTAACACTAGTATGTAAATCTGTTTAATTTTGTCACCCTGATATATAATTTGGAGCTTTATCTGCAACTCTTTGGGTCTAGTGCAGGTGGGCACCTTTTCTATATTTATTGAACAACTATACTTACTATCGGCACAGTGGTAACGAATCTACCTGTCAATGGAGGAGAAACAAGAGATGCATGTTTGATCCCTGATACAGATGGCCTGACCAACGAGGCTGGAAGGCACTGTATATGATAATTGCCTGGAGGAATGTCAGAGTGCAACTTAGCATATTAAAATTCAGAGAAGTTCTGCCAAAAAACAAAGTATCAAAACCAAAAACAATCCACCTTACTGGCTTATCTTACTGGCTTATCCACTGGTCTGGGAAGATCCCCTGGAGAAGGAAACGGCAACCCTCTCCAGTATTATTGCCTGGAAAATTCCATGGACAGAGGAGTCTGGCAGGCTGCAGTCCATGGCGTTGGAAAGAATTGGACATACTGAATGAGCACATATGCAAATATTCACTATCTACTTGCCTGTATTCTTTCTCATTTTTCTTTTGGGTGATTTCTTTTCTTATTGGTGTGGAATTCTTTATATATCATTAATATTAACCCCTTTGCAGTAACATATTTTGCAAGAATTTTCTTTTACTTCCCCTGTAGTTGACTATTGCTTTCTTTTAGTTTTATCATATCTTTCACTGTACAGAAGGATTTTAATTTGTATGTTGTCAGATGTGTCAGACCTTTTCCTTATAGTTATTGGATTTTATGTCTGAAGATTTACTCTTTATTCTTTCAAATCAAGATGACAAGAGATAACAAGGTTCCAGAGCAAATGTTTCTAAAACTAGGCTCTACTGGGACACCTTTGCACTACAGGATGGTGTTAGGTATTCTGTGGGAGGGAAAGGATTTACAATCAAACAATTAGGGGAAAGTTTGGTTTAAGCAAAGATAAGCCAGTAAGGTGGATTTCTTTAGTTTTGATACTTTTTTTTGGGCAGAACTTCTCTGAATTTTAATATGCTAAGTGGCACTATGACATTCCTCCAGGCAATTATCATATACAGTGCCTTCCAGCCTAGTTGGTCAGGCCATCTGTATCAGGAAACATCAAGATACAGCAAAAGCAGATGCCTGCAGGGCTGGGCAAGCAGCAGACAGAAGTGAAATCAGAAGAGCGTAGGTCAGTGGGAAGTGATCAGGTGTGTGGAACCCACACTAAAGAATGAGGCATTCTTGCGCACTTGTTTTGCCAAATCAAACACCCCTGCAGGCTGCACTTCTCCATGGGCTGCCAGCTTACAATCTCCTCATCCTAAAGAGATGCCACAAGCTGAGGCACGCGCCCTGATCAAGGCTGGTCTAAGCATTCAAACAAACTGTTCCTTNTTTTGCCAAATCAAACACCCCTGCAGGCTGCACTTCTCCATGGGCTGCCAGCTTACAATCTCCTCATCCTAAAGAGATGCCACAAGCTGAGGCACGCGCCCTGATCAAGGCTGGTCTAAGCATTCAAACAAACTGTTCCTTCCTTTACTCTTAGGGTGAGGATGGAGTCCCTTCCTTTACTCTAGGCCCACAGGGAGCTGAGGTAGGGGGATTCCCAGTGCTCCGCCCAGCACCTGCATGCACCTAGGGCCGTCTCCTCACTCCCCAAGCCTCAGCATTTTCCTGCGGGGCAAATGAGAGAGGGGAATGACAGCAAATAAAGCATATTTGCACCTATTGTAATGCCCAGTACACAGCGGGCCTCCAAACGTATGTGTGCTCTGTCTCTCCCTTCTCACTTCTCTGACATCAGCCAGCCCTCACTACCCAGTGCCTGGACAAAGACTACTGCTGGCTCATCGATTAAGACCATAATTAAGACCAAAGTGAGGGAACAAAAACAGAAATGAAATCCTTGGCAAGTCAGGGAAAACCAGGACTGCGGTGTCTGCAGCAAGTTGCTGGCTTTCAAGTGCTGCGTGGCNAAAAAAAAATTAATTTTGCTTACCGTGGCTTGCTGATTTGAGGTTACCTTCAAAAGTCTCTCATTATTTTCCTACCATGGTTATGGTAAAGTGGGAAATGAGACAAACAATAAAAAGTGGTTTCCTGCCTTCCTTGCATTTCAGTCGGTTGGGAGATCAATAGACCTAAAAATAATAATTTTATTTTCCATAGTTCTCATATTTCAAGATAAAACATCTTTTATGAAGAAGAACACAAAGATGGAAAAAAATGGTTTTGGAAAAAAATGGGGAAAAAAGCAAATACTGTATGAAAATGGATCCATAATGTTTGAATGAGTGAGAGAAGATGAAATTATCTACCCTTCTTGAGGTTATCCCAAAGGAAGCTGGAAGCTCATAGTGTCCAAGACTCACCAAGTCTATTTTAATAGAATGAGATGGGCTACAGGTGACCAAGCCTTTCTCTAGGAACTCTGGGAAGCCTTAGCACTGCGACAAAGAAAAACTTCAGTTTAGCTTTCAAAAGAACTATGGCAAATTTACATATGGCAAATAAATTCTTTCTGGCAAACTTTTCTATTTCATTACTTAAGCTCACTAAAATGTTACTTGTTTTCTAAGCTTGGTATACACAGTCAATCTTTACACTTACTTCAAATTCAAACAAAATTGTCCAGATTCTGAAATATGGTAGTTCGTCGAATTATCTTTAATTTTTCTCTGTATGATTTTTTTCACTGCCCAGTGTTTTAAAATAGTACATGTCTGTTCATCTCCTTTAAAGGTTAATCTCTATCTCTGGCAAGGGCTTGCATATGTGTGTGTATATTACTTTTTCTTAAGGATAAATGGACAGGCATCCTTGATCATATGTTTATAAATATATAGTTTATATCCTATAGTGAAGATCATTTGTATACTTGAGGACCTGAAAATTTTATTCTGATGAGATAATGAGAGATTTTGTGTATTGGATTAATCTAAGTGATGCTGAAGCACTTATTTATTGGGGAAAAAATTTCATAGAGTTGGATGAATCCAGATGTACTTTCATATTGTGAAACAGCTCAGGCTATTATGTAAATGTTTGGGTTGTGGTAGAAAGCATAATATATTTTTCCAAAAGCCATGCTCCTTCCATTTTCAACTTTTGTGCTCTTTGAGGGAAATTTCGTCCATGTGTTTGTGATTCATTTACACTTAACTCATCAAAATAATGTTTGTTAAGCGCTATTGGGTATCCAACAGGCTTCTTAATCTATGTGGATTTGTTTTTAAAGTTGTTTTTGCTCCTTAGAACCAGGAAGATGCTTTTGGTCAAACCACTTGAATTTTTGCTTTTTTAAAATTTTGTAAAACTTGAAAACATAAAAGATATAGTAGATTTAAAGCCATAAGATACCTGATCTCTCTTATTAAGCAATTACTCTTTTAAGACGGGGATGATAAAAGAAATCAACTTCTAAGAAGTGAACTTTCTAGTGTTAAAACAATTAGGTTACTACAGAATGACTAATACTTGATGTCTTGAGTGGCAGTGATTAAAGAACATAATAGCGAGACTTGATCATTAAAAGTAATATTTCCTTTACTTTTAACAAAAATGTTTAAAAAATAGTCTGGTATGGTGACATAAAAGAAGTAGTTCAGTATGGCGACTATAGTTAATAATACTATGTTGTATACTTGAAATTTTCCAAGAGTGTAGATTTGAATTGTTCTCATCAAAAAACAAACAAACAAAATACTTTGTGAGGTGATTCATGTGTTAATTAAACTTACTGTGTTAATCATTCCACAATATATGTATATCATCACCTCATACACTTTAAACTTATATAGTGTTATCTGTTATTTATTTCTTTTTTTTTTCATTCTTTTTTTTTGTGTGTGTGTTATTTATTTCTAATAATACTGGACAAGAAAAGAAAAATAGGGAACAAGAAATAGAATTTTTTTTAAAAGGAGGCTTGATAAAGCAACAGAGACATTATTACTCTACTTAGAGTGATAAAAACTCAAGGAATATGTAAAATATAGTGTTGGCCAAGAGCCTTCTCTAGGGAAAAACAAGTGCTTTTAAAGTACTTGACTCAGAGAAAAAAGATATCTGTGTAGCTCTTTGGTTCACAAGTGAATTCTCCATTTTTAGGTTTTTGATTTTTATGAGATTGGAAAATTATAGATAGGTGGAAGAATTTTGCCTTTTCTGCAGAGATGGAAACTTTTATGATAGCAAAATTCAGATTTTACTGTTGTTACTCAAAAGAAGTGGGGGGAACATGTTATTAAGCAAAAGGGAAAGGGAATATCTACCATGAAATCAAGAAGGTAGGCAGGAATCAGTCCATGCTGTCCATTTTAGGCTGTGAGAAGGAGTTTAGATTTGGTTTAACTGTGATGGGAAACTACTTATGGATTTTAGGCAGGGGAGTAAAGCATTCAATTGATGCTTCCAAGATCACTTGGGTTGCTCTATGGAGAATGGATCACAGAAAGGCAATGGCATACAAAGTAAGACCAGTTAGGTGGTTCCTGGAGTACTTTAGAAAGAGATGATGGTGATTTGGCCAATGGTGCCAGGAGCTAAGTTAAGGAAAAGAAAAATGAACAGATTCCTATTGTATTCTGAAGACAGAATCCACTGGACTTGGTGACGGACTTCATGGTGGAGAAACAATACAGCCAGGTGACTCCTTGTCTGCCTTTAGCAACTTAGAATATGGTGGTGTCATATTCTGGAGAAATGGGTGTGCTCACAGAGGTCATTTGTTTTTGTTTTGGTTATTAAAAAGCAGAGACATTACTTTGCCAACAAAGATCCGTCTAGTCAAGGCTATGGTTTTTCTGGTGGTCATGTATGGATGTGAGAGCTGGACTGTGAAGAAAGCTGAGCATCGAAGAATTGATGCTTTTGAACTGTGGTGAAGAATCCTGAGAGTCCCTTGGACTGCAAGGAGATCTAACCAGTCCATCCTAAAGGAGACGAGTCCTGGGTGTTCATTGGAAGGACTGATGCTAAAGCTGAAATTCCAATACTTTGGCCACCTCATGCGAAGAGTTGACTCATTGGAAAGACTCTGATGCTGGGAGGGATTGGGGGCAGGAGGAGAAGGGGACGATAGAGGATGAGATAGCTGGATAGCATCACCGACTCGATGGACATGAGTTTGGGTAAACTCCAGGAGTTGGTGATGAACAGGGAGGCCTGGCGTGCTGCGCATCGTGGGGTCACAAAGAGCCGGACACGGCTGAACAACTGAAATGAACTGAACTGAACTAGGTTACTATGTGGCCTATTAAAATGCCAGGCAAAGTGTAGCTAGTGATAATGTATACTAGGTATTCTCTCTAAATATGATTGCTGTCAAAAGGTTCTTAGATAAAAGCATTCCTACCTATACTCTCTACATGGACTTTTCAGAATGTTTTAATGAAAACCAGGATGTCAAAGTGGTCAACATGGGTAATCCTATTTGAACATTTCTTTGAAACACATCTACGTAAGTATTTTCCTAAACCTAGGAGAAGAAGAATTAAAATCATCTACCTGGTGTATATTATTTATGGAGTACTGTTAATTATTTTACACTTAAATTAACCTGGTGACTTCCCCAGTGGCTCAGATGGTAAAGTGTCTGCCTACAATGTGGGAGACCCAGGTTCAAACCCTGAGGCAGGAAAATCCTCTGGAGAAGGAAATGGCAACCCACTTTAGTACTCTTACCTGGAAAATGCCATGGATGGAGGAGCGTGGTAGGCTATAGCCCATGGGGGTGCAAAGTGCTGGATATGACTGAGCAATTTCACATTCACTTTCTTTCACTTAAATTAACCATTTGCTGTTTGCATTAACTCATTCTAAAATCCCATATTAAGTTAATCCTTTTGTTATAGAAAGATCTCTGGTTGTTACTGAAGATAAGTCTCTAATATTACCGCACACCAGATGGATTTATTACAATGGTATTTGTTCTAAAAAACTTACATATACATTTATATGTCAAATATAAATTTTATATATACCATAAATATACATGTATAAACATACATTTATGTTCAGATATATATATATGTATTACATCATAGCTATTGCTCCTCCCCACAAAATCCCTAAGTTTTGTTTGTATATTCTCAGCCAGTCAATACTTAACAGGATTTTCTGAGTTAAGTATATTTTGTAGAAAAAAAAAGTTTTCCTGCTGTGACCTCTCATTCTGCCAATGATTTGTGCTCTGGCAGTTTTGATCCATTAACTGGATAAAAGTAACAGAGCTGAACCTACAACAAAGAGATTATTAGCATCGTAGTTGCTAATATGCAATTTACTTAGTACCTTGAAATACCTTTAAGAAATGGCCCATTATGCAGAGGGAACAATCAGTAGCCAATAAGGGACTGGTAGAACTTCACTGACATTCCAGTGTGCTTCATTCATATCACTGCAGCATGGAAAAATTTGCCTGGAGTTATATGAACTATATCTGGGAAAATCTATGGTTGGACAAAGTGTGTTCTTTTAGGGAATACACTGTCATGACACCACATAGAGCTGGGCCAGTTAGGGATGCCATTTCCAGAAACACATGCCTCATGCAAAACGAGGTGCTGATTTGTATGTGTATATTCTGAATTGAGTGAATACCAAATCCAAAGTAAGCACACCTGGTAAGCATCTGCCTCATAGAATGAACCTGAGCATATCTTGTTATATATAAAACCTCTCTCATGTTAAAGAACTTTATGCAGGATAATGTACTGAAACAACAGCACTCCATTTTTTTTTTCCATCATGATACACAAATTGAATGGTATTCATTAGGTAACACTTTTTGATGTGAAATTCCTAGTGTTATAGCTGAAACTCTCCCACATTTTTCCTGCTCAAAAAAGTTATGCATGTAAGAATGCAAGTTTATGGTAATAAAAATATACAGACACTCTCATCGTTGCACTAATTTGTGTTCAAACCTGTAATCATCCACTAATTCTGATTCGGTTATTAATATTTAATTGTATTGAGCACATCTGAGAGCTAATGGACGTAGTGATGAGTGGTTCTGAGATTCTAAGTATGGCAAATCCAAACCCTTTAATGATCTAAGTGTGGCATCCCTCTTCAGAATTAAACCAACACTAAGCCTGAGCTTTCCACAGTCCAATCTTAGGAGGCATATTTATTCAGGTTATAAATTTTGACCACTTTCCTTGTATGTCTTTTGAGTTGTATGCCACACATAGAAATGTTTTCCCTTTTTCCAGGATTCTATTTTTAGAAATAATGCATGTTTTCTTCTAGTACTTTTACAGTTTAGTTTTGTAATGTCAGTACTTGGCACCTGTGCCCCAATTGAGCTGTGGAGAAATCCTATCACAGGTAGCTAATTTGCTGAAAATAGCTTGAGGACTCTTACCGTATATTAAATCTGGAAACAAGAATTTGCAGACTACGGAGATAATAATTAGATTTTAGAGGAAGAATAGGCTGTGAAGATCATCTAGTCAGATGTTCTCCTTTTCAAGGTGGGGAAAGGGAAATGAATGTAAAGAATGCCAGCAGAGTAAAATAGCTTACTTAGGGTCCTGCAGTGTCAGGTGCCAAAAGGAAGATTTCTTTCCATGCTCATGAGGTGGCTTCTTACTGCATTCATTCCTCCACTTTGCCAGCATTTAATGAGCAAATCATGATCTGGGCATCAAATGATTTTAGTTGGCCAGATTTATTGATCAGCTTGTTCAGTTTAAGAGGATAAAATGTATTCCAGGTAAGTTTTTTGGAGGGGAGGCTTAGGAACCTAGTACATCTCAAGTGTCAAATTGCACATATTTTATTTCTTGCTCAGATTCAGAATATTGTCGCTGGTTATTATGAAGTCTATGTGAAACAAATCTGATTTTATTTAGCACTTGTAAGAAGGTTGAGAAGAGGAGAGTAAAGAGTTGCTGCTGCTGCTGCTGCTGCTAAGTCACTTCAGTCGTGTCCGACTCTGTGCAACCCCATAGATGGCAGCCCACCAGGTTCCCCGTCCCTGGGATTCTCCAGGCAAGAACACTGAAGTGGGTTGCCATCTCTTTCTCCAATGCATGAAAGTAAAAAGTGGAAGTGAAGTTGCTCAGTCGTGTCCAACGCTTAGTGACCCCATGGACTGAAGCCTACCAGGCTCCTCTGTCCATGGGATTTTCCAGGCAAGAGTACTGGGGTTGGTTGCCATTGCCTTCTCTGAGTAAAGAGCTGAGAATCCATTAACTGCCTTCAGCAATATCACAGTATCCTAAATAAGCAGAATGTTGTTTCCCTGTGTCATTCTATAGTCTTACTGGACCACCAAGTCAGCCAAAGGATGATTTCAGAGGGGACTGAGATTTAGTGAGATGGAAATTGCAGAACTCAGTTTTCTATGACACAGACATTCTCTAGTCTCATCGATTAATATGGTCCATTTTCAAGAAACCCATGAAAAGACTAGATCTGTTTCTTTGGGGAATACACTTGCTTTGTAGAGACTGAGGATTCATGGAGCCATTTCTCTGAAAGATTGTCCTTGGGACCCAGTATTTAAACTCACAAAGCTGCATGCAGATAATTCTTAATAATGGTTATTGTTTTAAAGAAACCATATTGCCCACCAGACACCACAGTGCCTCCTTCCCCTCCCCCCCAAATAAATACCTTTACCTTTCTCACTCCGTAATAGCATCTCAGGCTGTTTTAAAAAAATGACAATGAGTGTAAATATTAATCTAATTATAGTTAGAAGAGATTTACAGCTCTAATTACAACTGCTGTTAAATTTCAAAGGGACTGACATAAGCAATCAACACAGCCCATACAAGAATCCATCTTGCTGTTAAAAAAGGTACCTGCCAATTGTTTGTCAGTTGAATGACATGCAACACTGCACACATTATCTCCAGAATTAGTGATACTGACAGTTTTGCCATGTTTGAAGTATGTAGGCAGCATGATGCAAAGGCAGGGAACCTAGGAATTACTCACTTAGGGATTGTTGTGTTACTAACATGTGCAAGTTCATCAAGTATGTTATCATCAAAGCAATGTTTTAAAATTTAGGTCAACCAACTACATGTTTAGAACTTTTGTATGGTAAAAATGAGCATTCTCAGAAATACATACACATACACTTGCAATCTAATTATTAGATGTCTAGACATACATATATGTATGACAAGTATATTACATATTATATAACAATTATGTATATTATGTAACAATTACAAGATATATGATACCTGTCAGCACTGAAATTATAAAACAGTTATCATTTGAGGCTCAGAATAATCCTTTCATGTTTGTATTGCTACATTTATTCTTTTGGATAATTTCCATTATGAAATAAATATTTGTAAACCTGCTGGGGTAAGGCAGACATATATGCTTTTATAAAAACTTGCTGATAACTTCCACAGGCTGAGGAAAAATTGATCAAACTGTACCTCTTCTGGCTATGTACACTGACCTCCATATCTGAGGCTTCAGCCTTACCTGGGATTCCTGAACCACCTGGACAAGGCATATTTAATTCATTCTACACCAGTTGTCTATTGCGACTTCACATTAGTCATGCTCTGCTCTCTGGAATTTGGGGATCCCAATGCTAACCTTCTGGCATCCTGTAATGTTCTCTATCTCAGTGTTTCCTGCTTCCCTGTTAGAGACCTTCTTACCCTGGAGATCTTGATTGGGATGGGGACTATGCTTATACATTTCAGCCCAGGGATATTCTGTCCTGTATTCAGACCCAATGATGATAACTTCTTACTAACATGTTACTCGCATATCACTCTCCAGAGATATGTTGCCAAAACATTCTTCTAGCTCTTTAGAACCTGCTGTTTTCTGGTCTGGAACTCCTGGTCTGACTGTTAGTAAGACCAGGGTTTGTCTTAGGATTGCTATTCAGAGGGTATGAAGCAGTGAGGACATATCAGTTGCTCAAGTAGTGAGATGCTTTCCCAGCAGTTGGTAGTGAGCTCTAGATGCCAGGACCTCCTCTCACCCCCAAGTGTCCCTCAGTTCCCTCAGCTGTTACAGCCTCTCTTGCAGGACTCCCAGACTGGAGTTTACTATTCAGCAGCTGAAGGGTGGGACCCTGGCATACCAGGAAACACATGGCATACTATTTCCTCTATAACTGGTGCCCTTCCTTCTTGGTTAGTGGTCATATTTGTGCTACGTCTGTTAATGTTTTGAAACTTTGACCTTGTCATTCGTCTTTGGTGTAGACAAAATGGACAGACTTCTGTTTTAGGATGGGTTTTGTGCCCGATCTTTTCTCCTGCTCACTCCTTAGTTTCTCCTGTTGTCATGAGAAGTCCAACTGCCCTCTTATAACCCCTACCTCACAAATGATGGATTGATATTTTCATTTTTTAATTACTTTCATGTTTTTTTAAATGCAGCTATAAGAAGCAGAGACATCGCTTTGCTGACAAATGTTCGTATAGTCAAAGCTGTGGTTTTCCCAGGAGTCATGTATGGATGTATGGATATGTTGAACCATAAATACGACTTGAACACCAAAGAATTGATGCTTTCAGACCATGTTGCTGGAGAAGACTCTTGAAAGTCCCTTGGGCAGCAAGGAGACTTAAAGCAATCTTAAAGGAAATCAGTCCTGAATATTCACTGGAAGAACGGATGCTGAAACTGAAGCTCCAATACTTTGGTTACCTTATGTGAAAAGCCAGCTCATTGGAAAAGACCCTGATGCTGGGAAAGATTGAGGGCAGGAGGAGAAGAGGGCAGTAGAGGGTGAGGTGGTTGGATGGCATCACTGAGTCAATGGACATGAGTTTGAGCAAACTCTGGGAAATAGTGAAGGACAGGGAAGCCTGGCGTGTTGCAGTCCACGGGGTCGCAAAGAGTCAAACATGACTAAGCAACAACTACGGACAACACAGCTTTCAGTCGGTATAAGAAGAATAAAGAGGCNGCATCACTGAGTCAATGGACATGAGTTTGAGCAAACTCTGGGAAATAGTGAAGGACAGGGAAGCCTGGCATGTTGCAGTCCACGGGGTCGCAAAGAGTCAAACATGACTAAGCAACAACTATGGACAACACAGCTTTCAGTCGGTATAAGAAGAATAAAGAGGCACTATGCTAGCAAAATGGAGGACTTTTTAAAAACAGGGTTTGGTAGTGGCAAATGCAGTGTCACTAGCTTGTAGGTCAAAGCAGTTGGACACATCTCTGATTCAGTGACATTTGAAAGACATAATTACAGTTAGATGGCTGCATACATGCCAGCATGAATAGTATTATTATTATTTTTTTGAGATAACTGATCCCAGAGTGGGGCAGGAATTATTTTCTTATGTATTCCACTGGCATTTGTTTTGTCAGAACATAACAAATTATACATAAATCCTATTTTATAAATGGTATGCTGTGCTTTAAAAACAGCCCAATATGTCATTCTGTCAGAGATTAGCAAAAGCAAACTGTTTTGTTGATTGATTCATTATTCTCAGTGCCCAATTGATAAACTTATTACTGAATTTATGATGAAAAATTTCCTTTAAATGAATTATTCACATAGTTTATGCTGAAATAATAACAAAGGCATTTTTTAGGTTTTGCGTGTTAAAATTACCAAGCCACTGACACATCTTCCTCATCACCCTGAGACTTCCCTATAGCATTAATGATTTATTAGATAGCTACATAAATGGTGTTTGGTTACCACTAATATGAAATTTGTGTGACAGCCTGAGTTACTTTTTTAATAGTACCTGGCAGTTTTCAGGAAAGTCTGCAACTCTACATCACCTCAAATTTCTTGTTTGATATTTTATTCCCATTCATTTTTTTAAATGTCTAAATGCCATCACTGAATTAAGAACACATAGCTTTGGCAAACCCAGTGGTTGCTAGGTCCTTGCTATGTAGAAGGCTTGGATGGCATCACAACTCAATGGACATGAGTCTGAGCAAGCTCCAGGAGTTGGTGAAGGACAGGGAAGCCTGGCGTGCTGCAGTCCATGGGGTTGCAAAGACTCGGACACGACTGAGCGACTGAACCGAACTCAAAGATTATATCTAAATGGCACCAATACATCAGAGACAGAATTAAGCCCACATCATCATTCAATATTTGACTTTTGTCTCTTGGGCAGTGAATAACTTGGTTGTTTTAATTTGAGTAATTAAATTAGTAACTTCTTTCTTGGGTTTTCTCTAGCCAATTCCTTTAGGCATCCACAGCTTGAATTCTCTGAACTGAAAACTTATCACATTCACCTTATTTATGGTTTCCTGGTCAAGATTTTTATCACAGTGCCTTCTGAACTCTAGGGTAATTACCATGAATTCAGAAATCTGAGTTTTCCTGTCTATAAAGTTTTGGCCTAAATTTTTCTTTCTTTGGTCACAGAACGCTTTCCTTTCAACTCAGTCTAAGCAACACTAACTGTGGAATTCTTGTGTTACTTTCTGTTCTAAGAGGGCAGATAAGGACAAAAATTTGATCTGTTTGTGTAACAAGGCATGGAGTTCTCTTTTATCTCTTTATGGATTAGGCAGTGATCCTCTGATGACTGGGTAAATCCCAATATGGATCGAATGAGTCCCCATTTTACCGATTTGGTTTCAACTCTGAAACCAAAGAAGAGAATCTCCAAAAAGGTGACCTTGAAGGCCCTTTTAAACTTACTTATTCTGTTAATTTTCTAAAGGAGCTCAGTTTCATCCTTCATTTCCTCCAAAGAAGGAGTTAGAAGACAGAATACATGATTTTCATTAGCTCTTCAGCACTGCTTTTAGCCTTAATAAACATTTTCAAAGAATTTAAGATTTAGAAAGAGCTGTTGAATTTACACCAACAGAAAGAAGGAAACACAGAAGGAAAGAAAGAAAACTCCTTGCTTTGAAATCCTTCAGATTGTATGAAGGAGTGAACTTCTCACAAATGCCCTGAAGAAAGCACAGAATCTAAGCCAATAGAATTCACTGGAGCACACTTGGCACCAAATAGAAAGATCAAGGCATTAGACAATAACCTGAAAAGAAGTAACTTGAGAATACTAAATCCAGCCGAACATCCTGTGATAGAAAGCCCCAATTGATTTGAAAGTTAAAGAGACAAATTTAAACCTTTCTTATTCATTTATTAAATTTCTGGGCCTTGTGTTAAAAATACAGATATAGATTGTTTTGCACTTTTAAAGTATCTTTCTGACAAAGACAGAGTCTTTAATAAAAGTTCAATGAATGAAACATTTCACACTGGAGGCAGTTGATATATTCTTGGACTAAATTTACATGACTCATCTTTAGAGAAAAAGACCTGGGCAGTTGAAAAATGCTCTGTTTTTAAATGAAGTAGAAGTCCATTTTTGTCCTGTGTAGGGTCCAAGTTAATTCTGAAAGTATATCTGAGATGTAACATTGTTAAAAACTTTAGAATTGTTAATAGCTTTGGTGTTTCTAAAAAGCTTACTGTTTCAATTGTCAGTGTGAATTGATAAAAATAATTTCGTAAAAAGGATATGTGACTGACATAAATAGGGATTAGGGTCCAATACTCTGACCACCTGATGTGAAGGGCTGACTCACTGGAAAAGACCCTGATGCTGGGAAAGATTGAGAGCAGGAGGAGAAGAGGGTGACAGAGGATGAGATAGTTGGATGGTATTACTGACTTAATGGACATGAGTTTGAACAAACTCTGGGAGATGGTGAAGGACAGGGAAGCCCTGCATGCTACAGTCCATGGGGTCACAGAGAGGCAGACATGACTTAGCAACCGAACAACAGCAATTTATGATGCTGTACAAATTTCAGATCAGAACAGTTTTGTGTTGATTGACTCTGCCAGGCCTTGATCTGTATGTCCTCAAAGGAAAAAAAAAAAAAAAAGGAAAAGAAAATTCACTAAAAGACTGAAAGGAAACAGCTCAAAAAGACTAACTTTATACAAGAGATATTCAAGGCAGACAATTGTTGGTATTTTTTTCAATTAAATGAATTTACCCTCCCGAGAAAAGGGCAGTTGGCTTTCTTTTAGTAAAACAGAAATTGAATGTCTAGCCAGAAGATCAAGATGAAAATCTCCTATGTGTCCTCTATATCGAATTAGCTAAAATCTATTAAACTTAATATGTATTATTAAAATGAAAACTTTAAAATAATTTGACAGCTCTGTGGCCAGTTTTTCTAAGGATGGTCAAGCATGTACAGTTCTTTCCTAAGATACACATGTTAGGAATGGGGAAGATTTTTTCCTATCAGTACTGTTATGGTGCCAGAAAACAGAAAGATACACACACACATAAAAATTTCATTACAACTTCATTTCCTTTGGCTTTTTCTCTTACATACATTTTCCTTTATTGTTTCTTTCCAAAATTCCATTTATGAGATTATTTTTTTCAGTCCACATTAAAAAGTTAATCGTACAGAGTATCTTTAATGTTTCTTACTTAAGACTTTCTCTGTTCATTGTGTTCATTAAATATTGGGGAAATATGTGTTGTTTAATTACAGAATTCTTCTTCAAACTGTGCTTAATTAAATTGAAGGTATGCTTTTAGAAAACGTATCTTAGCATTTCCAAGATTATTGACCTTCTTTTCACTTTTGAAAACCTAGGTTAATTTGAAAATTGTGGCATTGTGGAATTGAAATGTAGACTTAAAATTTGTAGGGACACCATCTATATTTCAATTTATTTATTTGATGTGTTCATTTTTACCAACTCGGACATAGTTTGAGCCATCTCCGTGCCTTGGCAGCAGTTCAAGATTTCATAAGGTTGAGTGTGATCTTAACATACTGTTCTTATTTCTGACAGTATTTTCAGTTTTAACATCTTTAAGAGCACATCATTTTCCCTACACTATCATGTCTAGTCCTATGAGGAATGGATACACCATGCTCACCACCTGGATTTTGTTCCTTAATGACAGACCCATAAAATCATAGAGCTGGAGGAAGTCTTAGAGTCTGCAATGTGCTCGGAGCTCTCTGAGACTTACCCTTAGTCCTTACCTCACTCTGGTCTGAAAAGAGAAAGGACTCTTTTCAATGAGAATTCCAATGCAACTCTATGCAGCTGAAGAGGGGCTATCTGTTTGGGAAGTCACAGAAAGGTGTTCAGAGGAAACCTGGCTGGATTTCTGTGGGTCACATCTGTTCCCTGGGCTTCAAGGTGGGTTTCTTTCTCCTTCCATAGGAATGAAGCTCCTCTCCGTTCACCATGAAAGGAGGCTCTGCCAGTTATTGGCACCCTTATGCAGGTAAATTATAATACATATTGAGATTCATATGTATCAGAAATTGCACAGGGTTGTAAATGTGATTTTCCAACTTTTGGTCAAGGTTGTATGCATATTCATGCTGCTCTTTTTCTCCAAACTGGTACCAAGAGTAGATAAAATATGAAAGGAGAAAATTAAATAGAGTCAAGGCTGAGAAGATGTGATAGTAACTCAAAAGCCCAGAAGTGAAATAGAAATGTAAAGAGAGAGGAGTGAAGAGAAGAGTTTGCTGGAGTCTGAGTCCCAAGGTAGGTGGTAGACTTGAGAAGTTCTGTTCACAAGGGGCCCGAAAGTGCTCAGAAGAAAGAGTTCCACAGGTGGAAGTCAGGACCTAACAGAGACTCTGGTCCTCAAAGAGCACCTTATCCCCTCCCTAAAGTTATGTAAAAGGCTACCAAGTAAACTGCCACCAAGGGCTTCCCAGATGCCTCAGCAGATAAGAATTCTCCTGCAGTGCAGGAGATGTGGGAGATTCAGGTTCGATCCTCTCATGGAGGAGAACATGGCAACCCACTCCAGTATTTTTGCCTAGGAAATCCCATGGATAGAAGAGCCTGGCAGGCTATACAGTCCATGGGGTCACAAAGAGTCAGACACGAATGAGCAAGCAAGCAAGCAAGGAAACTGCTGCCAAATCACTGTCTTTGGTTCTAGGTAACAGAGCTGATCTAGGTAACCAGGAACTAAAACAGGTCAACAGTGGTTCAACAGTGGGTCCTGAAATGTCCTCAGTCTCACTGCAAAGCAAAGACTTTAATCCAAGGTTCTAAAACCTGCTTCTGGAATGAGGGCAAAGAGTTGTGGATGAGCAGAGATAATTTAAAAAGTAATAGCAACATCAATAAAACCAAGAATTCAGCAAGAAGAGAAATGAAAATAGAATAAGGGTATAAAAGAATGGGACTAAAGAATTGGAAGTCTTAATCTTATAAGCTTGATCTGATAGATAAGTGATACATACTTTCATTTAAGAATATAAAATAATTTTTTGTTTTTTTTATAAGTTTTTATTGAAATATGGTTGATTTACAATGTTGTGTTAGCTTCAGGTGTACTGCAAAGTGATACACTCACATATCTGCTCTTTTTTTTTAACATTGTCTTCCATTATAATTATAAGATATTGAGTATAGTGCCCTGGGTAACACAGTGAGTCCTGGCTGGTTATGTGTGGTAGTGTGTGTATTTTAATCCCAAACTTCTAAATTTACCCCTCACCCACTTTTCCCCTTTGGTAACCATCTTTATGTTCTATGTCTATGAGTCTATTTCTGTTTTGTAAATAAGTTCACTTCTATCATTTATATTTCATATATAAGTGATATCATACGATATTTGTTTTTCTCTGTCTTAGTTCACTGAGTATGTTTATCTCTGTGTGTACCGATGTTGCTCCAGATGGCATTATTTCATTATTTTTTATGGCTGAGTAATTATTACTCAGTATATACATATATCGGAGAAGGCAATGGCACCCCACTCCAGTACTCTTGCCTGGAGAATCCCATGGATGGAGGAGCCAGTAAGGCTGCAGTCCATGGGGTCGCTGAGGGTCGGACATGACTGAGCGACTTCACTTTCACTTGTCACTTTCATGCATTGGAGAAGGAAATGGCAACCCACTCCAGTG